>MUZC01000039.1:510433-535273 GCA_002072015.1 Radix auricularia | reverse complement strand
CAAAAAAAAAAAAAAAAAAAAAAAAAAAAAACAACAGACAAACAAAACAAAAAAAAACAAACAAACAAAAAAAACGTAAACGTTTCACTATAGTGTTACCAAGAGTTAAGTAAACAAAAGTGGTAATGTCATTGTCACAGCAATAAATTCCCCGCACAGCAAGGGTACCTGTCACAATAGTGTTACCAAGAGTCATTGGTGAACAAAAAGGGTAATGTGATTGTCACAACAATAAATTCCACGACACTTCAGATTACTTAAAACAATAAAGGGACAGAACGCGGATAGAAACTTATGACCAAAAAAATGTTTGTGACGCCAATGAATTTAAAACACATCAGTTTAAGGTCAGTGGCTCACTGTCTGTAGTAATGCATTCCTTTTTTTATCGTTTACTTTTATCAGGACCGAGTAGCCATGGATAAAGAAATTAAATGTCTATAATTAAACCCCAAAGCTTTTATTAATGTTTTTTTTTAAATAAACAGCGATTAAAGTTGAAAGCATAACTCATTTTGTTGTTAACGAGAATGGAAAGAGTAAATAGGTTTCGCTCAATAGGACGTTGTAGTTTTTTGTTTCTAAAAGAGGTAAAAGAGTGGGTCACTTAAGGTTAAGTGGAGGTTGCCGGCGTCCAACAGGTCATATACGTTTTTTTTTATTGTCAATTCGGTTAAAGTGCAGGGGGGTAAGCTCATTAGGAAACATGAAAGTCGGTGACAAGTTTGGGTGAAAAGATTCACACTCGACCGAAAAAATCGAAACAAGCTAATAAACGCGTAGCAATAATTAGCGTCGTAAATATCTCGAATGATCTTTGAGAAAATGGTGCAGTGTGCAGGGTTCTTTATCATCATCTTTTGCGCTATCCGCTATAGCATACGTAGAGCCCGGGGCCGTTCAGTCACCCTCGATACATTTTAAATCCGGCTGATGCGTTGAACGAGCTGTGTTCAGGATTAGAAATCACAGAGCAATGAAAACTTCGCTTTGGCTAAGTGCCTTAAACAGAAGACCATCTGAGGTTAATTAAAATACTCAATTAGAAAACGCCACAGCTCCAAGATTATCATGTACTTTTTTCAATTAATATGAGTCTGTGCATGTGTGTGTCTAGGTTTGTGTTTGTGTTGACACGCACGTAAAATACAGAGCAATATAGACAGAGGCGTCACTAGAGTTGGCGGTAGATCATGGCGTCATCCCCTCACTACTCCAAGCCTTTCAGTGCCAAGTAACGGTAACATACAGAGTTTTACATTTTGGTGTCACCCCTTGCGATAGTGTCACCCGGGGCGGCCAGCCCCCACCGCACTCCCCTAATGACGCCACTAAATATAAATACAACTGAAGAGCAATTAATGCAAAATTACAGAGCAATACAGAAACGCCTGCACAGCAATACAGAAAAAGCACCCCTGAGTGTGTGTTTTCATGCGTTTTGTTTATAATGAAAAACACTAATAGAAGATGATTCAACCCAAATGTAAGCCGGCTTGACATTTTAGTAATTACATGGTGTAAGCGAAACGTGGCAAATTACACATATTTTATTACATAATTACGATTTAGTAATTCAGACACATACAACGACAGAGATTGGCATAGAAAGAGAGGGAGGGGGAGAATGGAGGGGGAGACAAAGAGAAAGAAAGTGTGAGAGAGAGAGAGAATGAAATAGAAAGAGAGAGAGAGAGAAAGAAAGGGAGAGAAAGAGAAAGAAGGGTAGAGAGAGGGAGAGAGAAGGAGAGAGACAGAAATAGGTAGAAAGAGAAAGAAAGGGAGAGAAAGAAGGGGAGAGAGAGAGAAAGAAGGGGAAAGAGAGGGAGAGAGAAAGACAGAGACAGAAATAGAGAGAGAGAAAGAGAAAGAAAGGGAGAGGAAGAGAAAGAAAAGGAGAGAGAGAGGGAGAGAGAAGGATAAAGACAGAAGTAGAGAGAGAGAGAAAGAGAAAGAAATAGAGAGAGAGAGAAAAAGAAAGGGAGAGAAAGCGAGAGAGAGAAAAGGGTGAGAGGGAGAGAGAAGGAGAGACAGAAATAGAGAGAGAGAGAGGAAATTTTTAAAAAAATTAATAGATCTAGCATCAAACCATGATGTCGCGGTAAACGTATCTGCCGCTCAGCCGCGCTGAAACGTTTGATGGTCATTGTTTTCAATGTATCTCTTCGTTTTCCTTCCAGATTTGTTGCTGTTGCCTGTGTCATCACGACCTGCGTCACTCTGATTACGGAAGTCATTCTGGTGCGTGCGGCAAATCTCATCTCTCTTACAGGCATCGCCGCCATCTTCTTCATATTTCTGATTACGTCAACACATCCTCATATGGTAATTAAAGCCGAAAGCGCTCTTCGTTTCTATTCTTGTTTGCTCTGTGATTATGCTGTATTGAACTTTAAAAAAAAAAATAAGAATAGCATTGTAAAAGTGTCTTTATTTTCTATGAATGTGTTCCCATGTTGCCTTGAATTATTTTTATTAATCAATGTGAATTTGTGTCGATATTGTTCAACATTTTCTTATATTTCTTTGTACATACGCGCTTCACTAAGTCGAACTCAAAAGGACTTGAAAAAAAAATCGACTTACGGAGATTTTGAGTTAGGGAAAATGGCGTAATAGGCGCAAATTAATCAAGGACGATGTTGATTTTGAGAAGGTGTGGGGGCGAACAGCCATGCCGAGGAGAAGGCTTGATAGGAAAGGATGCCAACTTGGCTTTGACATTTCGACACCACTGAAAATGCCTCTATAAGCGCACACACACTTTACTTCCCCCCCCCCGTGGGAGGGGGAGTCAGATTTTCCTTTTTTAAAAACATGCAGCAAGGGACGTGGATTATTAGTCCTTCTTCCAGATACTCCTATTTCTATTCTCGGTTATTTCTGGTCTCAAATTAGACGTTTACGTGGCTCAAAGCAAAATGTGCTCTGAAATGTTGCACCAGAACAATCCAAACGTGTTGAAAAAATTCGACTAAGGACGATTTGAAGCCAGAAAATCTTCGCGTTAAGGAGATTAAAAACATATTAGTCTTAAGGTAATTAGTCCCGGGCCTAACAGTTAAATCGATATAGGAAGGTTTTCAACTTGGGAAGTTCGACTTAGTGAGGTTCGACTGTATATTTGTATCACAATCGCTCCTAATTTGTACTCATAGTTTATAATCCAATTCAAACCCCTTTCTCCCTCTAGCCTCTCCCTCTTTTTTGTCTCTTTCACTTTTTCTACTCCGTTTGAATAACGTCATGCTGGAAAGTACAGGGCGGTACATGAGTTGCTTGTCGCTCTAAGAATGTGCTTGCGTGTCAGGTCACATACCGTATATACTCGCTCGATAGTGTATAACCCGCTCCCTTGCCGACCCCCCCTTCCCCCAAATAATAGCACAGCTTAAACTAAATGGTACTAACTACAAGCTATTTGTGTTCTTTGTTAGGCAAGAGTCACCTGATTGTAAAAAAAAAATCTTTGATAAACTGTGGCGAGAGCGATTACACTAAAATTCATTGTTGAAAACAAAATTAGTAAAAGAATTTATTAAAACATTCACACAAAAAATAATACAACAATTAAATAAGGTAAGTGCAGCTGTTTACTAATATTTTTTATAGCTGCGGGTAGAGCCGTCGAATATTGCCGAACGTAGAAAAGGACCTTGATGATCTACAAAAATAAATAAAAAATAGAGTATAAAAAATATTTTTAAAAAAATAAGTTTTTATAATTTGACTAAAAAGACGAGAATAAATTAAAAATTCAAAGTTCAAGTACATTAATTTAATATGACTAAAAGCGTAGGGTTGGCGTTTATCAGATATAACATATGCAGTTCACTCATTTGCTCACTTATAGACTTCTCTTTTGCCAACTAAATTATAAAACTTTAATTTTTATACCAAACATTTATTTTTGTGTCGTATTTCTAAATTAGAATGAGAATTTGAAGCACCCGCCCTTTGTTTTCAATCGTATTAAATCAATGCACTTGAACTTCTACTTTTTAGTACACTGATAAAAACGTGTTGTTGTTTTTTTTTAAATATTTTTTTTTTACCTAAAATTATTTTTATAAGCACCCACCCAATGTTTTAATACCACGGGAATGTGGTCACAGGGTGAACTCAGGTGACATGTGAATGTCAACAACAGCATACGTATACATATGCTATATAGAGATAAACTAAAAGTGCATTAATTTAATTAATCGATCTGAAATATTGATACAATGCATTGTCATCTGTGGTAAAATTTTGAGATCTCTAGAACCATCACAAGTGGTTTAATTTTACATAGGAAATTTTGAAATTTTGCGGATAAACAGACGCAAAAGAAAAATAAGAACGAAAGCAAGTGAATAATAAACCTGGTATTTATAACAACACCTATATTCAATATACCTGCAGAAATCACCTATGACCCACTCATAAACCAACCCCACCCAACTCCCGACTTTTCCCCTTAGACTTCGTTTTTAAAAAAAAAGGTTGACTTTAGAAAGAGTATATAAAGTATGTGTTATATGCGGTGTCTAGATAAGCTATAGTTTCAACAACCGAATCAGAAACATTGTAAGCTATGTATATTCCCTAACAAAACAGTAGACTAGTTACCTCCAGATCCCAACCTGCGGTAAACTTTCTGTCTCTGTCTCAGATCTCATGGCAGCCGGTTCTCTGCGGCTTCTTCCTTCAGTACGCACTTGCCCTGGCCATCCTCCGTATTCCGGCTGTCCACAGCGTTTTTCTTTGGTGTGGCCAGATCATCACCCAGTTGGTCGAGTTCTCCAAGGAAGGCGGGAAATTTATCTTCGGAAACAAACTGTACGTTGAACCTGGATTTATATTTTATGTGAGTTTAAAAAAAAGGAAATATTACGTTTGCTAATGCATTAATGCAGTAATTATTGTTATATTTTAAATCATTTTTATTCCTAAATTTTATTTGTAAGCTATAATATGATTATTTCTCAAAGTTCTTATTTTTTTCGATTATGTTTTGTATTTAAACCTTATTTTAAAAAAGACATTAGAAATTAGATTAAACATTGTAATGAAAAAAAGTATTTTAAAAAATCCACCTCCACTACCTTCCATTTTTGCATACACGTCACTAGCAAGTTTGTGGTATTACAACACCAGCACTGACAAACAAATAATTTTGAAACATGGATTATTCTTAAGTATTTATCATCCTTTTATCATCATTTTATCAGCTTTTGTGCCAGCCTAAATTTTAATTACAAAATAAATATTTATTTATTTGTTGTTTTAAAAAATATCTTTATATGAGAATAAAGGGTAGGGGTCATTTAAAAGGGCATTACTGGTGTATTAAAGGACATTACAGGTATATAAAGGACATTACAGGTGTATTTAAGGACATTGCAGATGTATTAAAGGACATTACAGGTGTATTCAATTAAATTGATCAATATCAACAACATTGACTTTTCATCAAAAAGTAGGTGAGGATTTTTTTTTCATCCCAGAATCTTTTATACTATTTTCCCAGTAAATACCGATTTGGTTCCATCGGTGTTTAACCTTAGATAAATATGCCATCTGTAACTTAAAATACACATCAGATTCACCTCGTCTACCAGGTGCTATGGCCATTTAGTACATAAGCTTTTTTCAGTTGGCGATTCTGCAGTGTGGTAAATATTTGATACTTTAATTTTAAAGTCGATCAAGATGAATGTTTTTTAAAAAAACGCTCTATACTGGAAAACTCAGTAGGTTAAACATTGTTTTGATAGTTTAAGACTAAAACATAATGTATAAAAAATGTTACAGTGCATTCCAAATAATACGTCGCAATATGACTAATTTTAAAGAAAATTTTATTTGCTTTTGTTTACTTAACATTTTGAAACAATTAGAATATAAATGTGTTAATAGTTCCTTAATCTGACAGCAAAAAGTTTGTCAACATGCAAACAGAATAAAAAATATTTTATTTAGTCCAAAATAACGAAACGAGAAATATATTTAAATATTAAATAGGTATTTATTTTCTGGAGCTAATTTTTTAGACCTTGATCAACGTCTCACAGGCGTCTAAACGTGAACAAGTAAAATCAGTGTTCACTTAAGACATTCATTTTTAACATCCCTGATTGTCACACCTTCAGTCAATAGACTTTACATTTTTTTTAAAGGTAGTTATTTAAATTTTATCAAGTTGAAGCGCAGGTGTCCAGAAACCAAACAACATGTGAATGACCTTTGACCCTGTATGTTATTGGCTTACAGTTTATTCCCCTGGTGGCGTTCATCTTTCCCCTGCTCGCCATACTGGAACACCTGGGCGTACTGGACGCCCTTCTGAAGATCGTGGGAAGGTTCTTGGGGTTTTGTACAGGGGCGTCACCACCGGAGGCTCTCAATGCTTCAGCGAACATTTTCATGGGACCTGTAAGTATTTATTTTACTTTGAGAATGAAGTACACCAATAGACAGCACCATGGTCATTATTTTCTTACAACACAGGCAGGTAAAAACCGAAGGCCTTCATTTTAATAAATATTTTCTTGTTGGATATTAGCTCCATAGGTTATTTTAAACGTTATCATGTATTTTATTCACTTAAATGTTACAAAATAAATACTTAATNTATATATATATATATATATGGATTTCGATGAAATATTTCAATAAATCCCATCCAGACACTTTAGTGATAGGGGAAGAAGCCTATTTAATAAACAGCGGAAGTAACCCTTCTTTTCCCCCAGATTGATTCCATCATGATTGTCCGTCCTTACCTTAAGGACCTGACGCCGTCGGAGCTGCACTGCCTGATGGCCAACGGCATGTCAACCGTGACCGGGAGTATCATGGGCCTGTATATCGCCTTTGGCGTAGGTCTCCTTTAGGTCATTTTTTAAACGTAATATGCTATTTGGGCCTTAATCGCTAAAGAAAAACCAAGCCTTTCAACAAGACTCGGCAAAAAATTAAATTAACTATCTTTAAGAATATTTTACGACTTAAGTTAAAACAACAAAATTTGATCAATGGATAGACAATTTTGGTTTTGTCCGGCATTCCACGATATTTCATTTCACTAAACCCACATGGGAGAACGTATACATAGCCGAATATCAATCGTCTTAATTTGTAGAAAACAAAGGACAAGACGTAGTTGGCCAGAGTTACTTTGCACACATCTTCAATAGTTAATTTCAAATAAAATTTAAAAAAAACACAAAAAAACTGGTCATTCACCGACAATGCTAACCATTTACATTTAGGACATGTTTTTACTGACGTTACTTTAAAGACAAATACACTATACATCAGGGGTCTCAAACTAATTTTGCCGGGGGGTTACATGGGTCAGATTCTGGGTGATGCTGGGCCGCATCAAGTACAAAAAATTATAATATAAAAATACAACTGTTAAGTCATCCCCATCTTTATTTATTATTATTTATTAATTCATTATTAGTTATTAAAGGTTCAAATATTGGCTTAACTGGCAGCACTCTTGCTGCCTTTGCTATATATACTGCTCCTTGCTAGAAGAGACCTGGCTGTGTTTCCCCTTACACAGCTGAAGCACATTTGGCTTGAGGGAAGAAGCAGTCGAGACCCTCAGTATAGCTTGAAGATGATCATCAGTGAGTTTCGACCTGTACTTGGATTTATTGAAGTTCATGGTGGAGAACAGCTTTTCATACATGTATGTGCTCCCAAAAAGGCACATAATCCGGCTGAACATTCTGGAAAATTCAGGGAAGGTTGGGGACAATTCTCTCGAAAACTGTCCAAGCTTGTCTGCTTTTCCATTCACCTCCCTAAACTTAGCTTTCAGATGAGAGTTGCACTACAAGTCGATGAGTTCCATCTGCAACACAAGAGGGCATCTTGGACATCAAAAGAGAAGGGGTCAGCAAACATTTTAAAAGTGGCTTTGTGATTCTTACAGTCTGCAAATCGGTGATCAAATTCTTGCTGTAGCTTTTTAATGGCATCAATATATTCCTCACCATCGAATGGCATGTCCAAATCCACAAGTGCCTTGCATGCTGGTAAATGACAGAGGTTTTTCTGAGAGATCTGGGCTTTCCATAAAATAAAATTTATTAAAAATGCTCTCACATTTTCATAGTCTGCATTGACGAGCTGATCAAGTCCTTGTAACTCCTTGTTCAGTATATTCAGCTCCTATGTGATGTCAAGAAGAAAAGCTAAGTCCATGAGCCATTTGGGATCAATTAGCACAGGAACAGCCATCCCATTGTTCTCAATGAAAGCTTCCACTTCTGTTCTCAACTCAAAAATCCTCTTTAAGCAGGTTCCCCTGCTGAGTCAACGCACCTCAGTAAAGTAGAGCACATCTTTATATGCAGACTCTATTTCCTCCAAAAAAAAAGCCCGAAATAGCCTGTGCTTTAAGCCCCAGGATCTTATATGGTTGATGCATTGTACAATGATAGACATCACATTGTAAAACTTCAGGCATTTGCTGCACATGACATTCTGATGGATAATACAATGCAGAGCGATAGCCTCCTCCACACCCTCCTCTTCTAATTTTTTTGAACAAGTGCAACCAGTCCATTTTTCCTACCTGTCATTAAAGGTGCTCCGTTGGTTGTTATTCCAGCAAACTTCTGCCATGATAAACTGGCATCAACAATGCCATTACGCAGCTGCCGGAATATGTCCGAGCGTTGGTCTGACCATGCATAGGCATTACTGTGAGCAACTCCTCTATCACTTCCAAAATTTCATCAATACCGCGGATACAGATTACCAGTTGTGCAGTGTCAGTGATGTCTGTGCTCTCATCAAGAGCGACTGAATACGCCATGAAATGTTTGGCCTTTTCTTGCAGTTGATTGTATATGTTTTTTGACAGCTCAAATGTGCTCTCTGCCATGCACTGTGTTGGCTGAAAGACTGTTGTTGCTAAACTGACACTTCTTTTCTGGACAGACAATACTTGCAACCTGTTGCATACACTTTTTGATAAACTCGCCATCTGTGAATGGCTTCCTCGCCTTAACAATCATCTCACTCACTACATAGCTGGCTTCGACAGCTGAATCGCTATCTTTGCATGCCTTCTTTAAAAAAATGTTGCTGCCTTGTTAGACATGCTTTAAGACTGCTGATCTGGCCCTCTCTATCATTTCCTTTGTATTTTGTATATGCCTCAACATGCCTATTTGTGTAAGCACAACTTATGTTGTATTATTTTGAAAAATTTTCTTCGTTATCTCTACGCCAGGCCGCACTTGCAATGGGCTTGGATATAAATTGGAGGGCCACAAAATATCGTCCAGCGGGCCGCAATTGGCCCGCGGGCCGCGTGTTTGAGACCCCTGCACATAATTATATACCACTTACAAATTGCATAAATATATAACACTAACAAAATGTTAACGGCGAAGGAAGTTTTAACAAGAACAATAAATATACCCTAGGATTCGCGTAAATGTCTCAATATGTGCTATGTTTCATGTCAGATCTCGGCCGATCACTTGCTTGTGGCATCAGTCATGTCAGCCCCAGCTGCTTTGGCCGTGGCCAAACTTGCTGTCCCGGAAACACGTAAACGTCAGCACGATGAAGTCGCTGGGGAAATGTTAAGTCACACCACAAGGTAAGATTCGAGGACTTAACACATCTACCGTTATTGTGATTGCATTTGTGTTATTTAAATGCTGTATTGAAATCTTCCTTGCCCGTACATTGCCTTGTAACCGGCTCATCATTCGTACTTCAGATATCAAAGTTTGATGGACGCAGCGTCCAGCGGCGCCATCAGCTCACTGACCCTGGCTGGAGCGGTCATCGCCAACGTCACGGCCGTTGCCAGTTTCATAGCAATGATCAACGCCTTCCTCACGTGGCTCGGTGGACTGGTGGACATTAGAGAATTAACATTACAGGTTTGAGAGATGGACATTAGAGATTTAACATTACAGGTTTGAGAGATGGACATTAGAGATTTAACATTACAGGGATGGGAGATGGACATTAGAGATTTTAAATTACAGGGATGGGAGATGGACATTAGAGATTTTAAATTACACGGATGGGAGATGGACATTAGAGATTTTACATTACAGGGATGGGAAATGTAAGTTAGATATCTGTAACACTTTTGGGACATGTGCATGTGGAAATGTGAGTTCTACGTTACAGGCATGAGAAGTTGACGTTAGGTAATTTACGTTAGGGCTTTAAAAAAATGGACGTAGATTTTACGAAACCCGTTTGTTAAAAAGAAAGCAGCGTATATTTTATTTTGATCATCAACATAAAAAATTGGTAATAGCTCTAATTATATAAAGAAAAACAAACATTTTAGCAGTAATAATTTTTCGGGAGTTTCCTCTCTTTTTTTATCAAACATTTTTCTCTCTCTCTCACTCTTGAGGGGAAAACAGAGACTGGATATTTTGTTAACACGTGGACTAAATAACTTTTGGTGAAGCTCGGTGGCATGGAAAGGGTTAACGCCACTAGGGACGGGACGAAAATAGAAAAAATCGCCACCACGTATAAGGAATGCATTCAATGTTTAGATGAAAATGCCGACGATTCAAATGAAGATGGCGGGTAAACGCTGTACCGAGTGTGGATACATTAGTGGAAGACTCATGGGATTTTTGAAAATACAACAAGATCTGATAAACTGAAGAAAAAACAATATACCAGAAAGTAAAAATAAATCTGATACGCTTAAGAAAAAATGTCCCTCCCCCTCTTTCCTCCTCCCTCTCCCTCTCTCTCCCTGTCTCTTTCTCTCGAACATATAAAAAATTAAATTATTGAGTGCATTTTAGAACCGCATTACATTTAAAAAGTTATTAACACACACCTGAAAGCTCCCGTTGCGTTATGTTCTTGAGCTGTGAATACGTTTAATTCTACATCTTTGTGGGAAAACTATAAATATAAGGAGCAAGGTTTGAGTCTCTATACAGAATGGGATTTGAGTGCTTTCCTAAAGGTGTACCTGAATCCACCCAACTCTGATAGGTACCCCACATTAATTGGGGTAAAATGTAGGCGGCTGGATATTGTTCTAGCCACATTAAAGTGAAAAAATGTTAACTTGTGTTTAAAACTATGTTATGCCTTCGCTTTTGCCCACAAACTACAGAAGATCTGCTCCTACCTGTTCTACCCCCTGGCCCTGTCTTTGGGCGTGGACAGTCAAGACGCCCGCACTGTGGCCGAGCTGCTGGGCATCAAGGTGTTCATCAATGAGGTGATCGCGTACGACAGCCTGGGCAAGTACAAAAAGAATCGTGAGAGGTACGATCTATACCGGAACAACAATTTCACCGAGTGGTCCCGGAGTGACGACACGCAGGATGTGTTTCTGACTGGGTGGAACGAGACGCTAAAGGGGGGATTCATTTCAGTAAGTTAACAATATAAGGAACCAGAGTATGAGCGGAAATGATTATGACTACTTAGTAGAGATCGTCTTGTTACCAAGAGGTTTTAAAAACATGGGTATACAAAGTATGGACGAGGGAGCATAGAAAGATTATACATCGATCAATTGTTGTTAACATTGAGTGGACAAAGTTTTTTTTTCTAATTATTGATGTTAGCGGCTGGGTTCGGAAGTTTTGAGGTTTTGTGATTTTATTAAATATGAAATAGAATTTTATACTTTAATGAAGGCATCTGTCATTAGTTACTTGGCCACAGATTTTCTGAAAAAAAAAGATAAAAGCACGTTGATTTGGATGATACAATGTAATACAATTAGTTGGGGGCTTAGTCGCCTAATGAAGTAAATTGGCCTTTCAGATGTACATTATATTCTTATAACTAACAGTTTAAATGGTTCGCTTGAAGTACGGTTCCTCACATTTTTCAATATGGATCTGACCCGACATTGTTCATTGAATTCTTTGGGGTCGGTTAACTGTTACTTGGAAATTGTGATGCTGGAATAAATTAGCTCGTAAAGATATAGAATATTTTTAAAAAGACTACCATTCAGCTTTAATTGCTTTAAAGTTATGAAAATTTCAATTAAACCTTTGGGTATATTCTTGTCTAAATAAATGGCCAATGACCACATTTTGTACTACTATTCAATGACCAATCCTTTAGAACCTCGAGCAGTAGTTTGAGGACATCTGGTGCTGTCTTCAACAGCATTTCTCAATATGATATAATTTTTTGTTTATAATTTAATTAATTTATTTAAAAATCAGTGTAAGTCCCTTTTAATCGTTGTCTATATTTAATCTACTCCTTCCTATGCCACAGTTGAGATCTGAGGTCATCACAACCTACGCCCTGTGCGGCTTCGCCAATTTCGTCAGTGTCGGCATCATCATAGGATGCTACATTGTGTTAATACCTCACCGAAAGATGGTCGTGTTTCAGTACGTGCTCCGCTCCATGTTCGTGGGGCACTGTGCCAGCTTTCTGACTGCGTGCATAGCAGGTTGGTGCGCAATCTTGGATTCTCGCTAGGACTATAGTGCTTGTCATTTCTAAGAGCGGCTAACATAATATCTCCTTGCTTAATTTTCTATTTTTGACTACTGTAAATGTTTTAAGAGAAAATAGTGTTTTTTTCTGCTTTCGGAGATTGTGAACAAAAGAGCTGTAATTATTTAGTTCATAGACTTGAAAAGGTTCTCAACATTATTCCTGGGACAGTTTGTAATTATATTTTTTTAATCACAAAAAATTACAATTTTCTATCGAGTTTCGAGCCTATTTGATATCACAAATAATTTAAAGTTAGTTAACATAGTAAAGCTCAGAAAGTTGACAACATGATATTTTCCTGAGTTTTGTAAGAAATTTACATTTGAGAAGACTTATTAATTTGATTTTTAAAATTTTTAAAATGTAAAAAATAGATTTTTTAAAAAGCAGTGAAGTGATGAAAAATGAATTATCGGCGTATTTGCTTATCATTGATATATTTTTTTTTTATCTTTACAGGAATGTTTCTTAACTAGACCAAATGTAAGAGGGGAAAACAAAGACTGGATATTTTTTTTTAACAAGTGGACTAAATAACTTTTGGTGAAGCTCGGTGGCATGGAAAGGGTTAACGCCACTAGGGACGGGACGAAAATAGAAAATATCGCCACCACGTAAAAGGAATGCATTCAATGTTTAGATGAAATTGCCGACGATTCAAATGAAGATGGCGGGTAAACGCTGTACCGAGTGTGGATACATTAGTGGAAGATTCACGGGATTCTTGAAAATACAACAAGATCTGATAAACTGAAGAAAAAACAATATACCAGAAAGTAAAAATAAATCTGATACGCTTAAGAAAAAATGAACGTTAAATGCCAGAAAGTAGAAAGGACTATGGTCTATCTGGAAGTAGAAGACCGCATACTTTGAATGATAGTACTATGAAATACCAGGAAGTGGAAGAAAACCGGGTACTTTCAAGTGGATGAAACTCTGGATTAAATATACTATGACATTCGGCAAAACTATCACTTTTTTTGTTAACTTTCAAACACCTGTACGCACTTAACATAAAAAATATTTTCTGTTGGCAGAGCTTCTGTGATCGCTGACAGTGGGGATGTTAAATTGCATGATTTTTTTTTAAATACCAATTATTTTGAAATCGACATGTTTATTTCAATATGCATACATCAAACTATATTAAATTATTTTTATGGCAATGCGACTTGGTTACATACTTGGAAAGCTTTAAATTTAGATTAAATCTGGTACTCACAAGTGATAGATAAACATGTCTTTGAAATGTAATCCTTTCAGATAAACATAAACAAGAGAATAAAATAAAAACGTAATAGTTCAATAGGACAAAGTATGAAATCCCATGTCATTGCTGACAGCAGTGTGCATTATGGTCTGGCGGCAAGAAAAGTATCTATATGCACTTATTTTTGTTGTTGTTTTTTCACTTCAAATGTTCAATAACTATGCATTTATGATATATGTTTACACACAAGTCTATTTGATATGTCTTCAATCCATTTTTTGTTATTTTCATTTTAAATAGTTATTTTTCTAAATTTAGTTTTATACTATGAATATCCCCGAATCAAATATGCAATAAATACGCAATTATGATATAAGCTAACGTGAAAGTTTATTGGTTATATTTTTGAGAATTGTTTTGTTTTGTTAATCGTTATGTCAAATAATAAAATCTGTCTTTCAGAAGTACCATTAAACAATAAATAGTCCCCTAAAAAATGGATAAACTCTTCAGGGGCGAATGGTGCTGGGTGCGTGAATTTACATATGTCCTCTTGCACCAAGGCACTGCGGCGCTAAAATTAGGCTTGCAACGCTACAATGCATAAAAAAGTGATTAGGGTAAATTATTAATTTAATCTTGGGAAACTGCGAAAAGTTGGTACTTTTGCCCCAGACGTTAAATATTCCAGCTATGCACCTCAAATCACTCTTATTCCCCCCCCCCCCCCAAAAAAAAAAAAATTGGTTGAGGGTTTGTTCCGGAACTTCGCTTCCACTCGACAAAACATGAAATTGTGTAAAACTATGGGAGGACTGTGTGAACAGCAAGTAATTTTTTATTTTTCCAAAATAGATATTAACATGGTTATAAAATCATGACAGAAAACGATACGAAAAATAAAGTTTCTGGCAAAAGAACGTTACCAGCTAAATTCTGGAAGGAGGGGGACACCCGTGGTCAGACATTTCGACACCGGAAGGATCGACTTTGCCCTGGATTTTCGATCCCGGTCGGTTCGACCACGGACGGTTGGACCCCGGACGGTTCGACCCCGGAGAGTTCGACCCCAGGACGTTTCGACCTCAGAGTATTTCGAACCCGGACGTTTCAACCCTTTCGTTTTTACACCGTGAAATGTATTTTTTTTTATTTGTTCTTTGCAATTTATTAATATTATTATTTTAAATTATTTTTGGTATATTAGGAAATACAAAATAAAAACAGAATCTCAACTCCTATCCCAAACACACTTAATTTATCATTGGGTTTTAAAAATGTATACATTTAAGTCGTAGAAAAATTTACAGTGTGGTAACTAAAATAAATGAAGTTGTTTATTTAAAGAAATTGTTTTGAAATGCTGAACAACGCACTTCACAGGTGCTGGAATCATTGCAAACGCGCGCTCTTCCATAAATTTCTTGTGTTCCTTAACGCGGGAACACCTATTGAAATACTGATATTAATAAGACTTACTAAGTAATAAGTATTTTAAAGTTTAAAAAATTCAAAAGTTAATACCGATGTCACGAAATAAAGTGTCCCCCAAAATTCCAATATGAGTACTGGCCCCTCCACACACCAACTATCTTTTTTTAAAACAATTATCACAATTTTTCTTCGTTATTCTTTTCTATAATAAAGATAAATGTTACACGCATACAAAATGGCTTTGTGATATTTTGAGAAATTAGCTTTGTTCATTTATTGTTCGATTTAACTGAAATATTTGAGGTGGTAGTGTCGTTTCTATAACCTAGAAAAAAAACGTCCACTTAAAAGGCAATTAGCGGAAAACATTTAAATTTTACTTACCGGTATAATCCAATAGATCCTACAATATTTAAATTTCATTTCGTTATAATTAGGAAATGCATAATTATAGATTTGTGCACAAATAATCCTATATATTAAAAGGAAGTTGTCTCTGCAACTCTCGGTAGCGTCTTGTCCCTCAAACTCCTACAGCCAAACACTAGCGGAGAAAAAGTAAAACTCATGTCCATATTGTAAGGATCCTAGCTTGTTGTTCTTGGGTTTCTATCTCTAACTCTTTCACTCTATTCACTCTATTTCTCTAATCTTCACACACGTGGTTAATTATTCTTCCAACACTAAGCTCCAAGTCAGAATTCACAATTAAATCATGTTTACTTCTTTAACTTCTTTAACTATCTAACTAACACTCGTCCCTAACTCAATTCGTGTTCCTAACTCTGGCCCAATCTCTATATCCGTCTATCTGTCCGTGTGTGTCCGAGTGATCCCTCGTCCTTCTAATACCTGTCAGACTCCGCCCCAAGACTTCCACTGTCCGAAAGTCCTGTCAATCATCCTGCCCTTCTCTAGATAAGACGGGGTGGGTTGGTTTGACGTAACCAGTCATGGTCAGTAATCCCCCCCCCCCATTTTTCCTCGTCGGCTCCTTTCATCTAACTTTACGGCCGAGTCCCTCGGTCTGCCTGTCCAGTCCAACCGAGATAACACTCGAACGTCACATTTGCACCTCTGGCCCTCTGGACACTCGCCAGACACCGTGGCGCCAAAAAGATCACCCGCCAGACCTGCCTATAAGTCGCCTGCCCTAAATTCCCGACAGTATTGAACAAATTTACGCGGACGCCAGAATGAGTTATTTTTGGTGCAATATTTTAATCATCGTTCAGTATTGTGTTACCATCTTGAAGTATATCACTCTTGCTAAGAACTACTGTTACTCCTAGACAACATGCCACCGAAATGACGGTGGAACATCCTTGGAGGGCCTCGTTGCTCGTTTAATATAAATTTTACACAAATATAAATAAAACAAGACTCATATGACAAAACTCATATGGAAAAAAAGTATTTAAGACAGAAAGTCAGACATAGAATTTCAAAACTTCATGAGGTTTTCAACGTTACTAAAATTTTACATGTAACTTGCGTGAGTCATTTTTATGACTCATATAATCATTATTTATCTCATATATAAAAATTCTTAATTTTATCATTTACAAATAACAATAACTTTAGGCTCTGTAGTCTGTAGATATAACAAAAAACACATTGAGAAGAATGTTCATCTAAAGAGGACACAACTTCATGAACTGCAGATTCGATTATTACAATTTATATAATAAATTCATGAAATAGAATTATATAAAAATTAGGACTATCGAAATTAAGGATTAATTAATAGATTAATCGTTACAATTTCATCCATTTAAATTATTTTGATCGATTAAAATTCGATTAAAATTTAAGAAAATGTTATTGAAATTTTTTCTATTTATTCATGATTATTTTTTTGTTTTCGAAACTTACATAATTTCCGCTCGTATTATTATTATTTATTTAGACGTGCATACGTAAACAAAATGGGTTTCCTTCATTAAATCTTGCTTAAAGTAAGAAATTTGCTGTGTTTCGTTAAAAAATTTGGGATCCATGAAATTACCGTGACTTAATCGATTTCACGCAATAATGAACATCAACTTTTTGGGATCTATATGTGCGTTATATAAAATCTATTAATCAATTAAATTTTTACTGATTAATCGAAAAATTGTTTTTAAATCAATACGAGCCATAATAAAAAGTATATAACATATATGTAGGTACGTGCAAGTGTAATAACTAACATTATCATTTTTCATAACAAAACTGAAACCCCTTATGTTAGAAGAACATTAGTATGCAGATGACCCTAGCAACATTATTTTTTTTCCTAAAAAAAAANCCCCCCAGCTGAAGGTAATCAGAATTTGGATGAGAAAAGGATATAATATTAATAAAGAACAGCAATAACTTGGAAAGAAAACTAAACAAAGTGGCAAGAATGTTTTGTTAGATTGCGTGATATTGATATTATAAAATCCTAGCAAAATTGACTGTGACTTTTTTGTGATCAAAGACAGGACAGTAATAGTACAAATAAAAGCAGTATTTTTGACCCGATGCATTTTCTTTCAGTGTTCGAGTATTTCGAGAACATAGTGGGGGAAAATGGTAAAGAACAAACAAAGTGTCACCTAAAACTCAAACTGATCTCAAAGCAATTTTAGGAGAAACAATTCGAGACAAATCAACTTTCTTCGAAAAAAATATCAAATATTATTCAATTGTGTTAGAAATCTCCTCATGTATTTCACATAAGGATCAAACAAGTCCAATATGTATCGATGGAAAATGAGTACACGTTATAACCAGTGCTGCCAGCGACAATTTTAGGAAAAAACTAGCCAGCACGTCAAAATAAACCTAGATCAGAAGGAAAAAAAGAGAAAAAAAACCTAGACACGCTAAAAATAAACAAAAATGACATCACAAAGCTCCTCACCCCCTTATTTCAAATTCAAATAGAGCATGTCTCAAATATTTTTTTGTCAAGTATTATTCAAGTATGTATTTAGTGTAAGTGTATGGGTGCAACAAATAGCGTAAAGGATGTGAAGCCATTTTAAACGTCACTAAATGGTTTGGAAGCAAATATTAAAGTGGAGCTTTCATTTAAAGTTGCGCGTTTTTTAAAGTGACGTCACAGTTCTTAAACAGCACCCTCCCCTTTGTCACAAATCTCACAAAAGTATGACTACATTCCATCATTCCCCAATATCGTTTTGGCATTGGAATTTATTAATATAATCTACATAACTATTTGGAAAATATACTTACATTTGATTTTTTTATCACTTATGTCATCACCTTTATAAATCATTTGGCAATCTTATTAGCATTCTTGGAATAATTCACTATGACTATCTGAGTCTTGTAATAGATTATCTTTAGCCTATACTCAATACGGCATATACTTGAGAGTTTATTCTCTCATCGCCGACAGAAGAAAATGTTAGAACCTCTAATCGTCTAATAAAATTGAATATTTTTACCCAATCAAGTTGTTTTATCTTGTACCAGAATTTTAAAGACAGATGGCGCCATCTTTCGAATTTAGTAGCATAGAGCCATAGATTATGATAGATATAATAATATAACATCAAAGAGCGGCTAAAAATACTGTTGCTACATACTGCTTATTTTTATTTTTGAAAAATCGAATTATTTAGAATGTTAATTGCATATATTTAATTATTTTGTTTCTTTCACATGAATGGAATATTTACTATAAATTTTTTTTTTTTTAAAACCTAGATTATGACTATTTTTGAAATAAAAAAAACTAGAAACCTAGACGATGTAAAAAAAAAAAAACACCTAGATCTAGGTTGAAAAACCTAGCGCTGGCAGCACTGGTTATAACACGTTGCAGAATCTTTACAAGAAGTCATTAAAACAAAACTGAAACTGCTTACCTTTCACGTCATTTCTGAAATTATTTTAAATAGATGATGATCCTAAAATAATGGATTTTTAGTGGCTCAGCCTGGTTTAATACTTTTTCATTGCTGGAAAGTATACAGGAATTTTAGACAGAAGCAAAAACATAAAATCTCACTGTAAAATCTCCTGAAAAAGTCAATTAAACCCAATTTGTTGACATGATACACCAACTTAAACGAACTATTTTAGCAAAGTAAGGATTGTTGGGCATTCTTTTCCATGTTTATAATCCATTTTGAATATCTAATTGCTTCTACAATCAAGACATCAGACAGAATTTAGGATACAAAATAGTTAGTATATCGTAGAGGCATTTTTAGGTTATAATATAAGCCTTAGAAGAACTGACAGAAACCAAATGTCACCGTGACCCAAACAAAATAACCTTCAACCAAAACATCGCAAACACGAAGCGTTTCTAGCTTGTTCTATGAAAACATTTCTACAATACGCATATGTAGACTTAATTTTACGAAGATATTGTGCACATGATTTTTTTACGCTTTTTAAATAAAAACCTTGTTTAAAAATGTTATCAAGACTCTTGTGTACATTTTTTGTCAGAGATCATGTGTAAGCATTAGTCAATACGCAAGTTGACACATTTTGTTTACAATGCAGATCTTGTGTACACGTTTTACCAAGCCTCTTAATAAGCCTAAACCTTTTGTTCATGCTTTCGTTATACAGATATTATATAGATCGAAACGTTTTATTAATGCTCTTGTTAACTTATATAATAAAGATGCATGCCTACACATTTTTTTGGCATAGCACTTGTGTGCACTCTTTGTGAATGCGCGATGACAGAAAGAAAACAAATCTGCACATTTCTGCCCAACTGCGGTTCTCATTTAATTCATGTACCACCCTACTCGGCTTGCTTACGTAATGACAGTTCGCAAAGCTTAACTACATATCGTCAAGATTTTTTCATTAGAGCTCATCAAACAACATTTCGCCCACCAGCTCAGTGCTACTCATTACATCCTGTTGGTAATGTTGTTCATATTGCTGAACTCTCAGACAGCTTGTCTAAGCCACTCATCATGAGCACTATTATTGTTAATACGAAAGGAGTAAATAGCAGGTGATTATTTTGACTTTAATGCTAAAGCAAAAGAACGGTGCCCTCAACTATTTACATTGTGGTTATGGCACAGCGAGGCGTACTGAAATTGCATTTTTTCAATGGAAATGGGAATAAGTGCAATAACTTTAATCCATAAATGTAATTAAGGTTGTAGTTTTAGGGTCAGGGTAAGGTTAAGTTGTCTATTTTTAAAAATTAAAAATATATTAACAAACAAAAATAGCAGCCAAAAACACCATAAATGGAGCGCACCGTTCTTTTCGCTTTTAGCTTATATTGTGTTAATTTTAATGAACAGAGCATAGGTGAGTCGTCAGCACATTGAAGTTGATTCGTTATTGATTTAAAAAAATAAAAATTAAAAACTTTAAAATATCTTTTAAAAAAATAAAAATGCGACTTTGATTACAAATCAACACCAACTAATAAATTTATACATATTTCTAAATGCATCTAATTTGTGTGTATTTACAGTAACTGACTCTGTGGCAGATGACAGCAATATAGAGATCAAAGCGTTCGATCCTAAACGTTGATTTGAAAGAAGCATGTCGACTGCCGTATCACCCATAATATCACCCATAGTATCAATCATGGCGCAGGCTACTGAAAACAACGACGTCCCTCTGCCCAACGACACTGTCGAGCTGCAGTTCATGGCTGATGGCAACGCTCCTGCCCCTTCTTCCGATGAACCCGATCTTGAAGAGATCTCAAACTCAGACGACAACGATCACATGCCGGATGACCCCTCCGCAATCTGTGCCCGATGGTACCTCCTGAGACGGAGATTCTACCGCAAGTTCAGCCAGATCGGTGTTGTGCTGAAGACTGCAATCCTCGTGGTCTGTCTGTGTCTGTTCCTGGCGTATTTCTCCTACGCCATGTATCTCCACCACAAAAGCCGAAGTATCGTCGGCCTCGTTGTTATCGTGGCGATCGCCGCCCTGGTGGCGCTGGTGAGGGTCGTTTCAAGATACGAACCCCTGGCCAAGATGAACAAGTTTTTCTTGTCACACCAGCGGATATCCCGTACTCTTACACGGTAAGTTTCAAACTCAAAGCATTTCAATATTTAATAAGTACTATAAATTTGTTGTTGGGCTGGGCACCTGTCCACCAAAAAGCAAATGTGGTCGATAAAGCTATATTAATCTTAAATTTACTATCTTTTTAAAATTAAAATCATATTCACAAATCGTGACTTATATTTTATATGTTAAATTTACTGATTAATAATGGATTCTCGAGCTGATTGTCAAAAAAAAAATAATGGATGAAAATAATAATTAGTTTTAGCCCAAAGAGACATACTAGTTTGCCAAAGAGAGGTTACCGTGTGGCCCCTTAAAGATTAAGTGGTGGATTCCGGGGTCATTTATTTCCTTTAAGGTTTTATTGTTACTGGGCAGGTGGTAAACGTAGATACTTGAAATTTTTTAATCACTTTGTTTTGAGTGTGTTTGTGTTCATGTATTTGTGTGTGATTGGGCCGGCACACACAAATCCTGAGCAATAAAGCACAGCTGAAGACCAAAACAGACACAACTACAGAGCAATACAGCTTTTTGGAACGTGTGCATGTACGTGTGCATGCTTTTTGCTAATAATGAACTACACTCATTGCCAATGCAAGGCAGCTTGACATTTTAATAATTACACAGTGTAAACTGAAAGTGGCTAATAAAAATTATTTTAGTACATACTTACGATTCACAAAATAAGACTCACACAGATACAGTGAGATAGAGAGAGAGAGAGAAAGAGAGATAGCGAAGGGGGAGGGGCAGAAGTAGAGAGAGAGAGAAAAATCATTAACAGATGCTGTCTTTGACGCGGTAAACATATCTACCGGTCAGCCCAATTGATACGTTTGATAGTCAATGTTTCAATATAATTCTACCTTTTCCATCTAGATTAGTTGCCCTTGTCTGTGTCATCACGACTTGCGTCACTCTAGTCACAGAAGTCATTATGGTCCGACCGGCAAATCTCATCTCTCTCACTGGCATCGCCGCCATCTTCTTTATATTTTTGATTACGTCAACACATCCTCATATGGTAATAAAAGCAGATAGTGCTCTTCGTTTCTTTCTTTAGTTGTTCTGTGTTATGCATGTATTGATCTTGAATTGTATATTAATAGCATTGCAAATGTTTCTGTGTATTCTCTGAATTTTTGACTGTGTTGTTCTGGATTGAGCTTGTCCCTGTGTACCTTTGAACTTGTATTTGAATCTCCTCTGTATGTGTGTTAATGGATTTTAATCTCTTTCAAACTCGTTCTCCTACCTGCTCTCTGTCTCTCTCTCTCCCTCCCTATCTATCTCTCTCTCTTTCTATTTCTCCATAATGAGTTGCTTGTCTTTCTATGAACGTATCTGCATGTCAGGGCAAATATGTGCTGTAGGTGGTATGTAGCCATAGTTTCCAAAGCCCAATAAGAAACATTCCAAGCATTAAAAGTAACCAACATGTACGTTAACTCCAGATCACCAGGTGCGATCACTTTCTGCCTCTCTCTCTCTTTCTCTCTCTCTCAGATTTCATGGCGGCTGGTGCTCTGCGGGTTTTTCCTCCAGTACGCCTTTGCCCTGGCCATCCTCCGTATTCCGGCTGTCCACGGTGTCTTTCTCTGGTGTGGCGAAATCATCACCCAGTTGGTCGAGTTTTCCAAGAAGGGTGGCGAATTTATCTTCGGAAAAGAACTGTACCGTCACAGTGGATTTGTGTTTCATGTGAGTTTGAGTTACTTACCAATAAAGTTTAAGCATTTTCGTTATATTTTTCAAAAACATTTTATTCCTTTATTATTTCTTTTGTAAGATTCAGTTATAGAGGATTTCTCAAAGTTCTCATTAATAATATTATAATTAAAACTTAAAGATAAACGACAACGACCTTCCACAATGCAATGAAAATGCTATTTTTTAAAAATACTATTTTCTTTCTCCCTTTACTTTCAATTCTACAAGTATGTGACAAGTAAACTCGTCGTATAATGATACCAGTAATGACTACTAATTCAATATTAAACCTCTTTTATTTGAAAGTATTAATCATCCATTATTCACATCTTTCAAACGCTCTTGGATCAGCCTTAAAGCTTTATAAAAATAATAAACAGTTTTTTAAAAAATATATATATTTATTAAATACAAAAAGGGAGGTTGATAGTTAAAAGGACATCACAGGTGTAATGAAGGACATTACATGCGTATTAAAGTACGTTACAAGTGTATTAAATGACATTAAATTTGTATTAATTTAATTTCTGAATGTCAACAACATTGACGTTTCATCAAATCTGAGGGTGGATTTTCAATCCCAGAATTCGATGTATGAAGATTTCAGCAAACAATGATTAAACACTTTATGAAATTCATATACACCTCATGTGCCAGGTGCAGTGGCATTTTTACATGCTCTAAAGTAGTCTATGATGGAGTGCGGTCAATATTTGATAATAATATATATTATTATTTCAACCAGTGTTCTACACTAGACAACACTGTGAGTTTATCTTTCTGTTTTTAGTATGAAACTAAAACGTATTTTAGAAATTAAATAGTGCACTCGATCTTCTAAAAATGCAAACGTCGACATGTCAGTTCCTCAAAAGTTAAATCATTTCGTTGCTCTTTTGTTATTTGAAAACGATTATGAATGAGTAACTAGTTTCTAAAGCAGTCAGCCGTAAAAATAAAAACCTAGTCCAAAAGCATGATTTATTAATTAAGTTTATTGTCATTTCAGGTATAAAAGCCATTTTTAAATATATATTTATTTATTTATTTGGAGCTTAATTTTCAGACACTGTTCTTTGTCATATGGACTTTTTTATTTTTTGGTCAACTTGAAACCGAGAATCTTTTTTTTTTTCTTTTCTTTTTTTTTTTTTTTAAAAATGAAGACTTTTTTTATTTCTAACATCAATGAAAGTGAAAACTTCAGTCGATACTCTTTAAATTAAAAAAAAAAGAAAATTTGTGATTAAAATTTGTTGCAAGAGAAATTGCAGCTGTGCACAAACCAAACAAAAAACATGTTCATGACCTTTGCCCTGTACGTTCTTGTCTTACAGTTCATTCCCCTGGTGGCGTTCGTCTTTCCACTCCTCGCCATGTTGGAACACCTAGGGGTACTGGACGCCCTTCTGAAGATCGTGGGCAGGTTTTTGGGGTTTTGTACAGGGGCGTCGCCAGTGGAGGCTCTCAATGCTTCAGCGAACATTTTCATGGGTCCAGTAAGTATACATTTCACTTTGATGAATAGACTACACGCATGTTAAGCACTCTAGTCGGGATTTTCACACATGTGGAGGTTAAAACAAATGGCCGTTCGTTAACATAAACCCGTTTTCATTGAATATCTATCTCCGCTGGCTTAAAAAATATTTAAAAATATTTTATACACTCAAATCTTGCAAAATAAATACTAATATTTTTTAATCAAATAATAAAAAAAATAATATTGATTTCGAAGAACTCTTTCAATAAGTCTAATCCTCTGTTAGACATTTGATGGGTGTTACTTCGTCTTTTTGGCCGCTTTCTTACTTAACGTTAATTAATTACTTACGTATTTTCTTATTTAGTCGTTAATTAATGGCACACTCCGACACACAGTTAAACATAGAAGTCCTTTGTAACACGAATAAATTTAGTCAAATACTTGAACTTATGTACACTCTTTTTACATATAATATACATCCAGTGGCGTC
>MUZC01000039.1:472466-508058 GCA_002072015.1 Radix auricularia | reverse complement strand
CCCGCAACTTTAAATAAAAGTCCCCTTAAATATTTAATTGTTTACAATTTATTTAATGACGTTTTCAATGGCTCCCCGCGTGTTACGATACTAGAGTGCATACTTACACTAAATACATATTTAAATGACAAAATACTTATTTGCAACATGCTAATTTTTATTGAGAAAATTATGGCTTTGGAGAGGGGTGTCTAGGCTCTGTGACGTCATAGCGGAAGAAGGGGTTGGGCTTTACGTTTTTGTGACAAAGTATGACGCGGGTGAAAAAGGGGGGGGGGTGAAAATTGGTAACCTCACGTGACGTCATTTATGGACGTCCCTCTTAAATCACGAAGGGGTGACACCATGAGCAACCGCCCCGGGTGACACCAACCCTAGCGACGCCCCTGTATACATCAGCGTCTCGCTCGTCGTTGCTCACACTCTCTTCCGCTAAGCATTCTGGTCTCTCATTCATCACGTGATTTCTCTCCACCAATCACATATCCAATAATATCATGTGACAATGGGGAGTGAATCCTTTTTTTATAAATAGCGGCATTAAACAGGATATTTCCCCAGATTGATTCCATCATGATTGTCCGACCTTACCTTAAAGATCTGACGCCGTCGGAGCTGCACTGCCTCATGGCCAACGGCATGTCAACCGTGACGGGGAGTATCATGGGCTTGTATATTGCATTAGGTGTAGGTCATCTTTAGGTCATTTCTTTTTCTTTAAAAGTTATTTAGGGAACTAATTCGCTTAAAAACACATTCAGTCCTATTAACTGAAATAACTATATTATAGCATATTACAAAGGCCTGGTACTAATAAAAGAATTGTTGTATTAATTGGGAAAATTTAATAGAGTACTCGATTAATTTAGGTCAATTATATATTTATAATGTATATAAAGGTTCCGTTAAGTTGCCATTCATTATTTCGTGAAATCGGTTAAGTCGCGGTAATTCAATAACTCCCAAAGTTTGTAACATTCGTAATGCTATGCAAGAAATAAGGAAGAAAAACATTTCTCGTTACATAATTTATGGACATCTAAAAAAGTAATAATAATATGAGGTATCGTGTCAAACTCTTGATATGTGTTATGTTTTCTGTCAGATCTCGGCCGATCACTTGCTTGTGGCATCAGTCATGTCAGCCCCAGCTGCTTTGGCCGTGGCCAAACTTGCCGTCCCGGAAACACGTAAACGTCAGCACGCTGAAGTCACTGGGGAGCTGATAAGTCCCACAAAGAGGTAAAACTTTGAGGAGATTACGATTCAACTGTTACCATGGTTACGATTAAGTTATTTAAATGCTGTATTGAAATCTTCATTGCCCGTACATTGTCTTGTAACCCGGTCATCATTCGTACATCAGATATAAAGGTTTGATGGACGCAGCGTCCAGCGCCGCCATTAGTTCTCTGACCCTGGCCGGAGCGGTCATCGCAAACGTCGCGGCCGTGTCCAGTTTCATAGCAATGATCAACGCCCTCCTCAAGTGGCTCGGTGGACTGGTGGACATTAGAGATTTAACATTACAGGTTTGAGATAGGGACATTAGAGATTTAACATTACAGGTTTGAGATAGGGACATTAGAGATTTAACATTACAGGTTTGAGATAGGGACATTAGACGTTGATTTGAAACTTTTGGGAAGTTGACATTAAACATTTTTTAATACTGATTTGTTAAGAGGAAAATAGAGTTTTACTTGGCACATATGGGAAGCTGTTTTTAGACATTTCACTTCCTATGTTTGAAAAACAGACATTTTACGAAACACGTTTGGTAAAAAGATAGACTATATTTTACTTTCACCCTAAATGGGAAAATGTTCATAAATAATAAATTTCATTTAAGTCCCCCTCCATTTTTTTACACAAACACATCGATTAATTTCAATTATTTATATTCTTATAACGCATAAATAGATGAGGTTAAATTGCGATTCATTATTTCGGGAAATCGTTTCATTTGCAGTAATTCTGTGGCTTTCAAATTTTGTGTCGTAACACAGCAAACTTATTCTGCTATGCAAAAAATAAGGAGGAAAACATTTTTGTTGACGTATGGACAAAATGTGGGTGAAACTGCGATCAGGCTTACAGATTACTAGATGAATTATTTGTTAACGGGATATGAGCGAGCCTGACAGAATGTAACAAAGCAAAGAGCTATCCTCAGCGAACATATAGTTCACAAATAAAACTTACTATTGACTCCCTGGATTTCACCGCAGCTAAGCTTTTATTTATTTTATATTTGTTTTATATTTATATAAATATGATATGTATGTTTTTTCAATAGATAAAAATTAGCAAATACTGGAAGAACCTTATTTCTTGGGCCGTGTTTACGTTTAATACATCGACTTTGTGGGAAAACTACAAATCTACTGTCTATCACTTCAATACTATACATAGCGGGGGCACTGATCTCTGAGTTCTGCTGGCGTACAAAGAGTCACGGGTTCGAGTATCTATAAAGGCACGGATTTACGTCCTTCTTAAGGCTGTCGCAGGGTCCACACTACTCTGATAGGTACCGGGAATTAGTTGGGGTAAAATAAATGTGGATGGTTATTGTGCTTGCCAAATTTAATTTCACAAATTGACTTATGTTAAAACTATGTTTCCCCTTCACTGTTGCCCACAAACTACAGAGGATCTGCTCCTACCTGTTCTACCCCCTGGCCCTGTCTCTGGGCGTGGACAGTCAAGACGCCCGCACTGTGGCCGAGCTGCTGGGCATCAAGGTGTTCCTCAACGAGGTGATCGCATACGACAGCCTGGGTGGGTACAAAAGGAATCGCGAGAGGTACGAGAAATACCTGGGCAACTATTTCACCGAGTGGTCACGGAGTGAAGACACGCAGGACGTGTTTCTGGCTGAGTGGAACGAGACGCTAAAGGGGGGATTCATTTCAGTAAGTTAACAAGATATGGAACCAGAGTAAGAGCGGAAATGATTATGACTACTTAGTAGAGGTCGTCTTGTTACCAAGAGGTTTTGAAAATATGGATATACAAAGTATGGACGAGGGAGCATAGAAAGATTATACATCGATCAGCGGTTTACATTGAGTGTCCAGGGATTTTTTTCTCATTGGGGATGTGAGTGGCTGGGGTTCGCAGTTTTGCGGATTCGTGATTTTATTAATTATGAATTAGAATTTTATAATTTAATGAGGATATCCGCCATTATGTTACGTAGCCACTGATGTTCTGAAAAAATGTAAAATGAAGATTGATTTGGATTATACAGTATCATGGCATTGGTTTGAGGTTTAGTCGCCTAATGAGATAATTGGCCTTTCAGATTTTTATTTAATTCTTATGACTAGCGTGAAAGAAACAGTCCAGACAACATGTAAAGAAGTGCTAGGAAATCGGAAATTGGCACACAAAGAATGGATAACAGCAGGAACATTGATTAAAATAGAAGAAAGGAAAGAAAGAAAACATAAATAAATAACAGCCGCACACGAGCGCAGAAAAAAATTCCCATAAAGAATATGCAAATAAGGAAGTTAAGAAAAGCATGAAGGGGGGCGAGAAAAAAATTGTTGATAACTAGCTAAAGAAGCAGAAAATGCAGCTTACGGGGGGGGGGGGACATGAGGGAATTGCTTGATACCAGGAAAATACTGTTTGGAAAATTTAGCACGGCAGAGAGACCAGTGAAGTATTAAATGGGAAACACAATACCAAGTGATGAGCAGCAGAAAGTGTGATGGAAGGAACCATTTGAAAAGCTCTTAAACAGGCCAGAACCAAGGAATCCACTAGATATCTAGTGGTGACAGCTACCAACCTTGTCTTTCACCAGTCTTTACCTGGAAAGCACCTGTCACCTGCATTGACAACACTGCAGTTTATTACATTGTACATATTTTTGATAATATCCGTAATCTTCTGTGGCACCTCATAGTGCCTTAGCAATCTCCACAGGGTCTGCCCATCCACACTGTCGAAGGCTTTTTCGTAGTCACCAAAGTTGACATAGAGCGGTGAACTCCACTCTAGTGACTGCTCTAGCATGATCATGATGCGCATTGTCACTTTCTGGTCAAAGCATGATCTATGGGTGCGAAAGCCAGCTTGTTTGTCCCGCTGCAGAAGTTCGGCAGCGTTTTTATCCTGTTTAGCACACGGTTGAAAACCTTTCCTGGGGTGGACATCAGGATGATCCCTCTGTAGTTCGAGACTGGTGAAAGACAAGGTTGGTAGCTGTCACTATTCCTGTTCCTGTTAGCCATTGACTGAGTGATGAAAACATCTACACAGCAGAAAAGGAATGACATCCAATGGACCTTGTGCTTGTGGGATTAACTTGATGATCTTGCCCTTGTAGCACTTACCCAACAACAGATGCAAGAGAAAACAAACATTGTCCCACTCCCTTGTATTAGCATGGGTCTCAAAATACACAATGGGAAGAGTAAAATCCTCAAGGTTAATGCCGCCATTACATCACCCATCATGCTTGAAGGAGAAGCCCTTGAGTATGTGGACAGTTTTCTTCACCTTGACAGCTTGGTAGATAAACAAGGTGGTACAGATGCTAACGTCAAAATAAGGATCGGAAAAGCAAGAGCAGCCTTGCAGAAACTCAAGAATGTTCGGGTCTCCAACTTAAACAGCAAGTTAACCGTAAGGATTTTAACGCTATGGTGAAACCTGCGCTGCTATATGGGGCCGAGATATGGAGAACATCGGCTGTAAACCTGAAAAGAATTCAGTACTTCATCAACAATTGTATAAGAAGTATTCTCAGAATTTATTGACCGGACAAAATCAGCAACCAGGAACTGTGGCAGCGGTCAAAACAAAAGCCCATGAGGAGGAGATTCTTCAGAAGCGGTGGAGATGAATTGGTCATACACTAAGAAAACCTGCTTCTAATACATGGAGCCCACAGGGTATGTGGAAAAAAAGTCGTCCAAGAAACACTTGGCGCCGAGAATTGAAGGTAGACATCAAGAGTCATGGATGGAAGATCCTGGAGAAGGTTGTTCAGAATAGAGATGTCCGGAGGCGGCCTATGCCTTTGGAGGAATCGCGAACGCCGACGATGATCGATGTATGCCCCTCATGGACGAGAAGGCTCAGCAACTTATAACTAGCAGTTGAAATGGCATGAAGTAGTGTTCCTCACATTTTTCAAAATTGGATTGGACCGAACACTGTTCATTAATTTTTTTGGGACATTTAACTGAAAATTGTCCAGCTCGAATAAATTAGGTGGTGCAAGTATACACGATTTAAAAAAAAAACACACTACTGGGCCATTTAAATTCCTAACAAGTAAATGGTTACGAAAATTTCAATTGGACGTTTGTGTCTGTTTTATTTAAAAATAATGCCAGTGACCACATTTGGTACTACTATTCAGGGAGCAATCCATTAGAACCTCGAGCAGTTGTTTGAGGATGTCTGGCTTTGACTTCACAGCATTTCTCAAAATTAAAAAAAAATAATTAAATTTATTTATTTATAAAAAATCAGTTTAAGTTCCCTTTTTAACCTTGTCTATATGTCACCTACTCCTTACTGTGTCACAGTTGAGATCTGAGGTCATCACAACCTACGCCCTGTGCGGCTTCGCCAATTTCGTCAGTGTCGGCATCATCATAGGATGCTACATTGTGTTGATACCTCACCGAAAGATGGTCGTGTTTCAGTATGTGCTTCGCTCTATGTTCGTGGGGCACAGTGCCAGCTTCCTGACGGCGTGCATAGCAGGTTGGTGCGCAATCTTGGATTCTTGCTAGGACTGTAGGGCTTGTCATTTTTAAGACCGGAAAACTTGATATCTCATTGTTTTAAGTTTTAAATTAAAACTATTGCAAATGTTTTACGAAAAAGAGATTTTAAAATATAAAAATAGTTTTGGAGATTGTGAACTACAGAGATGTATTTATTTGGTACGTAGACTTGAAACCTTCTCAAGACTATTCCTAGTAAATGACATACCGTATATACTCATTCTATGGCCCGTTCGCTCAAAAGCCGACCTCACCTATTTTATAACAGAATAGTATACAAAGTGTGTAGCCCGCTGGTAGCAAACCCCCAAAAATAATAAGACAGCATAAACAAAATTGTACACATTTAAAAAAAAACTACAAGTTAAATCGATTATTCGTCAGTTAAAAGTGGCGAAAGTGCGTACATTAAAATTGAAAACATAAATTTATAAAACAATTTATTAAAAGATTGGACAAATTAAATATAATGAATAAATAAGGTATGTACAGATGTTTATTAAATAATATTTTATAACCTTTGGTAGTGCAATGGAATATTTTAAAAGTTAGACAAGGACTTTGACGATCAACACTGATGTTCATTGTATAATCAGTAATCACCTGTGACCCGCCATTAAGTCGATCCCCCAGCACCTTTTCCCTCAAGATTTTATCCACAATAAAGTCGGCTTTAGAACAACAAAGTTCTCTCGAGGACCTAATAAAAGTCGAACTTGAACTTAAACATTTCAAACTGTAATACACAAAAGTTAATTTTTAAAAACCTAGATTTCGGCCAAGACCTGTCTGATATGACAAAGAATTTAAAATTTTATAACAGAGTAACGCTCACAAAAGTTGAATGCACATTAGGCACATTTGCCATTTTTCCTGTGGTTTGATTTTAATTTACATGTGAGAAAAATCATTAATTTGATTTTTAAAAATTGTAAAAAAAAAAAAAAAAAAAGATAAACTACTTGATAATTTTTTTCAAACAGCTGTGATAGCAACGAAGTGTTAAAAAATGAATTATCGATCGTCTGATAATCACCGATATATATATATTATCTTTATATTTACAGGATTGTTTATTAACTAGACCAAACTTAAGCGGGGAAAACAAAGACTGGATATTTTGTTAACACGTGGACTAAATAACTTTTGGTGAAGCTCGGTGGCATGGAAAGGGTTAACGCCACTAGGGACGGGACGAAAATAGAAAATATCGCCACCACGACTACGAAATGCATTCAATGTTTGGATGAAAATGCCGACGATTCAAATGAAGATAGTGGGGAAAAAGCTAAACCCAGTGTGGATGCAAATTAGTGGAAAGCTAATGTGATTCTTGAAATATCTGATAAATTGAAGGAAAGAAATATAATATACCAGGAAGTAGAAAAAAACTGATACGTTTAAGAAAAAAATTAATGTGAAATACCAGAAAGAATAAAGAGTAGAAAGAAGTAGAAGACCGGATACTTTGAATAAAAGTACTATGAAATACCAGGAAGTGGAAGAAAAGTGGGTACTTTCAAGTGGCTGAAACTCTGGATTAAATATACTTTGACATTCGGGAAAACTATCACTTTTTTTGTTAACTTTTAAATACCTGTACGCATCATACTTAACATATAAAAATATTTTCTGTAGGCAGAGCTTCTGTGATAGATGAAGATGAGAATGAGTAATTGCATGCTTTTTTTTAAATACCAGTTATTTTGAAAAAAGATATTTTGGGTCAAATTTGAATACATCAAATCATATTAAACTATTTCTTGTGCCGATACGATTAAGTAACATACTTTGAAAGCTTTAAATTTGAAAACATCTGATGCTCGCAAGTGATAGATGACTATGGCATTAAAATGTATTCCTTTCAGAGAAACATAAACATGAGGAAACAAATCAAATAAAAACTTAAAAGTTTAATGGAGCAAAGTGTAAAATCCCATGTCATTGCTAACAGCAGTGTGTATTGTGGTCTGCCAGCAAGATTATTATCTATATGCCCTTAATTTTGTTTTTCACTTCGTACCTTAGTACAGTTATTGAATCAAATATTCAATAACATGCAATAATGATATATGTTTACATTTAAGTCTATTTGATATATTTTCAATCCATTTTTTGTGTTATTTTTTTTAACTATTTTAAATAGTTAGTTTTCATAAATTACTTTTATACTATAAATAATCCCCGCGATTATGTTATATGTTAACGTACAAGTTCATTGGTTACATTTTAGTGAATTTTTTTTTTTTTTTTTTTTTTTGGTATTCGTTGTGTCAAATAATAAACTTTTTTTTAAAAAAAAGTACGATTACACATTAATGGATTAAATTCTTCAATGGCAAATGCGGCTGGGGCATGATTGTACATCTGTCCACTGGTACCAAAGCACTGCGGCGCTAAAACTAGGCTCGCAACGATACAATGCATAAAATAAGTTAACAAGGGTAAATTATTAATTTAATCTTGGGAGGCAGCGAAAGATGGTACTTTGGCCATAGGGCCCCAGACGTTAAATATTCCAGTTAAGCCCCTCAAATCACTCTTTTTCTCCCAAACATTTAATTGAGGGTTTGGTCCGAAACTTCACTTCCACTCGACAAACCATGAAAATTGTTTAAAACTATGAGAGGACTGTGTGAACAGCAAGTAAATTTTTTATATTTCTAAAATAGATATCAACATGGTTTTAAAAATATGACAGAAAACGATACGAAAAAGAGAGTTTCTGCAAAAAAGAACTTTACCAGCAAAATTCTGGAGGGTGGGGGGAACACCCCCTCTTCAGAGAATCAGAGTTTTTGAGATAATAATCCTATATTAGTACTGGCCCCTACGCACACCTAGATCTTTAAAAAAAATTATCACGATTTTCTTTGTAATTCTTTTCTATAATAAAGATAAATGTTATACGCATACCATATGACTTTGTGATATTTGAGAAATTAACCTTGTCCATTTATTTAGTGTTGTTTTAGTCCCAGGTCCTATTTTAGTTTTAGTTTTTATTTCGTTTTGTCTGTAATAAATTTAGTTTTAGTCTAGTTTTAGTTTTAGGCCCAATTTTAGTTTTCGTTTTAGTTTTCGTCGACTAAAACTAAAACACCTGAGTTTTAGTTTTCGTCTTATTCATTTTAGTTTCACTTTTAGTTTTAGTCTTGTAAACACCAATAACTAATAACATTATTGTTCATGACCAATTTTTGAAACAGATTGAAGCACAGTAATAGTAGTCACAGAGATGACAGCTCAGTGTACTGAGACTGAGTCCATTCACTCAAATGTCACATTATAAATCACACTATCACATTGTGTTATATGCCAATGCCATGACTCAATTTTTGACTATGTTGTAGACTAGCAGACTTGCAGTGCATGTACAAAAACAACAACAACTAAAAACGTAATAATAATAATAAGAAACCAAAAACGTTAGTAACAAATGTATTCATTCTAGGACCTAGAACTCTGAACTAACTAAACTAAGTAACAACAGTTCACTTGAAGGGTGAAGACTAAACATCAAAACAAATGACTGTTCAGCTTGAGAAAGACCCGTTTTTCTAGACTCTGATTAGTGCTGTTTCTTTTCCCAGTAGTCAAATCACCACAAAGAGAAAAAATTCTCTCTACGGAAGCCTCCGAAGCTGGTGCATTCAATATATCTAAAGCCAATGGTGCAAGCAACGGAAACGTTTTTTTGAACGTTCTGTGATTGCCAGTAGCTTAAACCATTGCCATCCTCACTGACTGCTGTGGCAGTTTCTTGATAGTGCAACAAATAATTTTCCAGTTCGTCTTCAGGCCCCCGAACTGCAGATATAATATTAGTGATGGGTGTAGTGTTCGCAATGTGTTGCGTCAGGAACTTGAAGCGCTTGAGAGGAGGTCCAGATGTAGTCAGGGCTGTCGAACCAACGCTATCAGGAGACGCAGTTGCAGTGATATTTCGGTTAGGAATAGGCTGACCAGCAGCTGAAAGCACTTGACCAAGCTGTGCACTTACTGCGGCTGCTGCTGCTGAAGCAGTGTCTTCTCGCAACACAAACTGTTTTGCTGCATTTAGAATGCTCTTTTCCTGAAATGAACAGTGCTGGCACAGTTGTAGGATCAAGCAGGCAAGCTGCAGAAGGTATAGGTTCAAAAATATCAGACTCTGGTTCCAACGCAAACTCAAATCGTCGCCTCAAGCCATCCAAAAGGGTGACTGCTAGCTCTTTTAGTGATGCGTCCAGAGCTTGATCAGACTGTGCCTCAAGAAGATGATATTCTATGTCCATAAGTGCTNAATCTGCAATAAGAGTTTTCTTGCTCTTCAACACTAGCTTTTGGGTTGCAACAGATGATTTTCTAAACTTTTCAACCATACGCCTCGCTGAATCAAGTATTGGTTTTATGGCAGCACACTTTGACATCTCATTAACAACTAGATGCATGGATTGAAGCACATATGCGTTTCAATTTTAAATAGTGACCATCAACAGTCGTTTCTGCCCTTGCATCCTCATAGTCTTTATCTTCATTAATATTGTCAACCTCATCATCATCTTCCTCATCAGAATCAGTGCCAGTGCCAGTTTCGCATCAATCAACAAACATGGTTTTAAAAGCTTTTATCATGTTAGCGCCATTGTCCGTAATAACTAGCATGACTTGGTTAGTTTTTATACCCCATTTTTCGAAGCAATCGCTAACTTTAGCAGCAATCATATCACTTGTATGAGGATGACTAACAGTAAACACTTTCAGTGTTAAATGTTCACCTTGCTGTATAATTGGATAGTACAAACAAGCCGAAACACCAAGGAACGCTGCCGCCAGGCCCCTTTTAAGACTAAATATCCAAGCAAAGGGTAAGACGCCGGGCATGTTGTATATTCTCTTTAACTTTCTTTTTGAGTTCTTCACACGCCGATTTTAAAGCCGTTTGTATAGCTGTACGGCCTGGTACTTGAAACTTGGGATCCATTGCCTGGCAGAACTCTCTGAATGCCTCATGCTCAACCTGTACATGTAAATTGCATTTTTCATTATTGTACTTATTTTACAATTTACATTTTATAATTGCATATTAATTATCATGTAGCAATGTACAGCCATTTTTATTTATTCTTATATTGATTAAATGAAATGAATAACATTTAACAGTTTTGCTACTTTAGCTGCCATGTGTACAAATTTTAACTGTTTTAAGTACTCTAACATTTATTTTTCTCAAGCCCTTTCCTGTCCCATAATAAAATTAGTGATACTGCTGCCCATATTAATACACATAAAATTAAAATAAAAAAGTTTTGTTTTACAATTTAATGTTCGTAAGGTTATGATACTACATGTATGATATGTCACATGTGTCTTTATGTGACTTTTTGTTAATAGGTTCTAAGAAGTAGTAACTACTAAGAAATAAATAATACATTATTACTTACCAACGACGTGGAAACAACAGTTTTCGCTATGAATCGTGTTAGAGCTTGCATTCTAGAAATATTTTCAGCAGACTTGTGCAGAATATTTGTGTTTATTAAGTTTATTCTCAAACATGTCGGTAATTTTCCTTGAGGCAGAAGAGTTGGAAGCTGGCAACTTGGCTGATTTACTGGATGCTGCCGCTACTTTAGTCTTCTCTTTCTCTTCCATGGCATCATTTTCTTTCTTGTGGCAAGCTTTTAAATGCCGTTCTAGATTTGTGGGATTCCTTCCCACGAGCAGTCTTTCGCATTTCTTACCGTCGTTAGTCACCAAACATTAACTTTTGTTTAAATCTATACGGTACGTGAAATAATCCCAAACATCACTCGATTTTAGGCGTCCACTAACTCCACCAACACCAGTTCCTGCTGTTGTTATTGTCAACTTTCAACGTTAATTAATTGTATTATTTTGGTGACTTATATTATCGCCCAGTTGATGCGCATACGCGATCATCAAAGAAATTAGGTCATAATAATTTCTTAGAATAGACCGCAGTACGGAAAAGAACGATAAATGGGGATTTTAGTTTTTATTTCGTTGGGGAGTTTTAGTTTCAGTTTTTATTCAGTCTTTTGTCTACCAGATTTAGTTTTCGTCTAGTTTTAGTCTTGCTGCTAATTTTAGTTTTAGTTTTAGTTCTCGTTGACGAAAAGGTCAACATTTTCGTTGACGAAGGTTTTAGTTTTAGTTTTCGTCGACGAAAACAACACTACATTTATTGTTAGATTTAACTGAAATATTTGAGGCGGTAGTGTCATTTCTATAACCTAGAAAAAAATCGTCCACTTTTAAAAGGCAGCAAGCGGAAACCCTTTACATTTTATTTATATTAAAATAGAAGGACAATATATTTAGGGCTGTTATCGATTAATTTAAATTTAATCGTTAACGTTTGAAAAATTACCGAATAATTAATCGATAATTTTGATTAAAGCTAAAAATAAGACGTATGACGTCAATAAACTGAAAATTTTAAGTGAAGTAACAAAAAATAGGCAATTGACATTTTTTAAATTTTAAAAATAAGTAGTTCACTATAATGTCAATGAATATAAATTTTGTTACTGTTAATTAATTAAAAACAATGCTTAATTTTTTACATCCTTTTCCTTATAAAAACAGCTTATTTACTTATTTTAAGGTTTACACTTTAAAAATCCATTTTTTTTAAAATGGTGAAGTTTGTATGTTAAAAAAGCAAACTAATTAATAAAAAGCACTTTGTGAAACGTTTTCCTCAATTTTAATCATTATGTTAGTCATTAAAATAATGTTAATCTATAAAATCTTTTACCGATTAATCAAGAAATTAATCGTTATTTTCCGCAGCCTTAAATATTTTAATTTCATTTCGTTATATTTAGGAAATGAATAATAATAGGTTCGTGCACAAATAATCTTTATATAATAAAAGGCATTAGTCTGTGCTGCCCTTGATAGCGTTTGGTCTCTCAAACTCCTACGGACTCATACAGCCAATAACTAGCGGAGAAAAATTAAATCTCATTTCCATATTGAATTTTAAAACCCCATCAAAAGTATTGTTAATATAATGCGCACATTATTGCGTGACAGGGAGGTTGTTGAACATAATACGCACCACGACACTCTATCTCAAAAATTAACATGATATAGATCTATAGAGATACATACAAGAATTTTAAAATTCAATAATTCAATTACAGTACATTCGATTGATCTGAAATTTTGATACATCAATCGGCACGTGTCTGCCAGCAAAATTTCAGCTGGCTAGCTTCACGAGGAAGTGTGTAAAAAATCGATCCACATTTTTTTAAGGAAGGGCTCGGACACCACCAATTAATATAAGGGATTTAACAATTTATTAACAAATTGACGAGGACGCCATGACAAGTTATAGTTCTTGCAACATATTTGTAATGATTAACGTTTTTTGTTCCCATCTCATTATTATTTATTTAGACGTGCATTCGTAAACAAAAAGGTTTTTCGTTCTTAATTCTTGCCTAGAAGAATAACAAATTTGATGTGTTACTTTACAAAATTTGGGAGCCATGGAATTACTGCAACTTAACCGATTTCAAGCGATAGTGAATTGCTACTTAATGGAATCTATATATGCGTTCTATAAAATGTTACAAAGGAAATTAATTTATTTATGGATTAAATTTATAATCATTAATCGAACATTTTTTTAAAAATCAGTACGAGCCCTAATATAAAGTATGTAACATGTATATATATATATGTACTAGTGAAATAGCTATTATTATCATTTTTCATAACGAAAATGAAACTCCTTATATTCGAGGAACATTTGTATGCAGATGACAATAGCAACATTATCATTGTTAATAATGTTAATAGAAAAAATCATGTTAAGCCTGGTCCCTTTTTGAACTCAGGACGTGTTAGCGCATTTTCGTATTATGTATCAGTACTTATGTTAGATATCAGCATTATGTAGTTATCAGTAATTGTGCTTAGATTTTAGACATATATTTATGAATTTTCTTGTGTAATGAATATACCTGAAATTTTTTTTATTTAAAAGTCATTTCTTTACATTTTAAAAATTTTTATTTTCTCTTTAATCTAACTACAAGTGGTTTGTGGTCACTGAAATAGGACTCATAAATGAAACATTCTAAATTGTAATCAGCTAATCGCCCAAATACTCCGTCAATTGTTGTTTTATAGATCGTGGTTGCCAATCTTGTTGAAAGTAGTTGAATGTTGAAGCTTGTTTCGAAAAAGTTTTCAATTTCTGCCCCTGGGCCGCTAAGATCTTGATTGAAGTCACCACAAATGATGACGTAAAACTCTCTAAACTTTTACACATATTCTAATGACGTCAACAAAAAAAAAACTAATACTTTTTGCACGCTATTCGACTTCCGGCAATGGCGGCCGTTGCATGCGCCAGTGTTATCTCTCGATTCGCAATGTTTTTTGGTAGTTTTAACGGGGTTTTTTAACGGATCGAGTAACTGAGTGTTGATGCACAAATGGCAGGTCAGGACATACAAAAAACATATATACATCATGGGTCTAGGAGTTATGGATGCTGAGATCTAGGGTGATGACAGACGGACGGACGGATGGACGGACGGACAAAACGGGTGCAATAGCGCATTCGACTTCTCGAAAATGCGCTAAAAAGTTAACCCAGCTTTGTATTTTATTTAATTCACACATAGTGCTAGGGGTAATGCGCGCCTCGATAGCGCTCTCTTTAGTAATAAAATCAAAGAAAGTAGAAATTCTTCATTTAATGATAGAAGCTTTAGTCAACTTCTGGAAATGGTGGTGTTTGCTTTCGCTAGTATTATTTGCGAAGTTTTATGATAAAACTACAGGTAAAAAGAATATCTTTTTTAGAGATAAAAGGTGTCTAGGCACCGGAAGAGAGGGCTTCTCGGCCGTAGTTTGGTATATTAGATAGAATGTATTATAAACTTTTAATCGTAATTAAAGAATGTAACTCTAGCAGAAGTCTGACTCTGGCGATTCTTTTAAAACTTTAAAATAAACTGACAATAAACACCTTATGCATTCTTAAAAAGTATTAACTGACTTGAGAGGGTATACCATAGCCTGAAAATAATTTGATTTTTTGTGTTTTAAACAGCTGAATGACTGAATGGTATATGTAAGATAGCCGTTGAATATGGTATGTGTTTTGTCATTTAGCATTATTTCAATTGAATGTTTTCTACTTTGATGTTCTATAAAAATTTTAGTCAATTCGAAACCGAGGAAGAACATTGTTCTTTATTCTGTAAAATAATTGCATAAAAGGATTGCTTAATAAAAACTTTCAATTAATATATGTTTCCCGTGATCCTATAGAGCTGATTTTTTTTCACGTAGACTTGTGTCACCTAACAAAATGAGGGGTAGGACTGCAATCAGACTTACAAAAAATTAAATGGAAAAGACGTAAACAAGATAAGGGTTCGCCTGACAGGACGTAACAAAACAGCGGACGTTTCGGCAAAGATCCTTTTTCAACGGACATACAAAACACATATAAAACGAATATTAAAAATATAATAATAATAAAATTAAGAAACTTAGCTGCGGTGGAATCCAAAGAATCGAAGAGTTTACATCAAGAGTGACAGCACTCAAAAAAACACCTACGGATATTGTCAACCAAACGCCCTACCTCAAATGTTTAATTTGAAAAATCTTTCTTTTGCCTGCCATCCCCTCCCCTGCCACCAGAGTAAAAGCTTGGCTTTTTCGACTAATCTTCTTGCTTGTAGCACATTTTTTATGACATTAATGCAATAAGGTCGCCTCTTATCATTTGTTGTCACACCAAAATACGGGGAAACCTAAAAAATTCTGTAAATGGCAGTGAACTCCTTTGTGTCGAAAAATACAAAGATTTTTTAAAATTATTTTTTCAGTTGGGAACGCATGATGTTTAATTTTTTAAGGTAAGATCTAAATGAGTTTTGCAAAAAAGCCTAAAATGAAAAAAGCCTAAATACAAGGCAAGAATCGTGCTCCACTAGGACAGCGCACGCTTCCCTCTTTCTACACTGCTGCAGAAGCCAAATGTCACCGTGACCCAAACAAAATAACCGTCAAACGAAACACCACAAACACGAAGCGTTCCTGGCTTGTTCACACTTTATTTAGGAGTTCCGTACACGCTTTGTCAGTGAGCATATGTAAACATTTCTACTTCTACAATACGCATGTGTAGATTTTAGTTACGAATATATTGTGCACATGATTTTTTTTCACTCTTTTTTTTATAAACCTTTAAACGTTTTATCAAGACTCTTGTGTACATGTTTTTGTCAGAGAGCATGAGTAAGCATTTGTCAAATAACCAAGTTGACACGTTTTGTTTTTATAAAAGCCTTTTTAATAATCCTAAACGTTTGTTCAAGCTTTTGTTATTAACAACTTGTATAAACGTTTTATCAAGGCTTTTGTGTACTTATATAATATAGATGCTTGCATACAAGTGTTTTTTTTTTTTTTTTTTTTTTTTTGCCATTGCGCTTGTGTGCACTCTTTGTGAATGCGTGATGACTGAAGGTAAAAAAAAATCTACATATTTCTGCCAAACTGAAGTTATTTAATTAATGTGCCAGCTTCCTCGGCTTGCTTCAATTTGCAAAGCTTAACTATATATAGCAAAGGTTTTTTCATTAGAGCTCAATATACAAAAGTTCTCCCATCAACTTAATTTACTCAGTGCAACTTATTACATCCTGTTTGTAATGTTGTTCATATTGCTGAACTCTCAGACAACTTAGTCTAAGCCACTCATTTTGGCATTATTGTTGTCAATGTGAAAGGACTGAATAGCAGGTGATTATTCTGACTTGTATACTAAAGCAAAGAGAACGGTACCCTCAACTATTTACATTGTGGTTATGGCACAGCGAGGTTTACTGAAATTGCATTTTTTCCATTGAAAATGGAATAAGCACAATTATTTTTATCCATAAATGTAATTAAGGTTGTAGTTTAGGGTCTAGGTTAGGTCTAGTTGTCTTTTTTGAAAAATATAGCAGCCAAAAACACCATAAATGGAGCGCACAATTCTCTTTGCTTTTAACCTATATTGTTAANCTGACCACGGGCAAATAATCTAGCCCAGGTGTCAGGTATGGCAGACCGAGATGATACTCGGCCGTAAGTTAGATGAAGGAGCCGACATGGAGAGCGGGTCAGAGACAAGGAAAAGGGGGGGATTACTGACCATGACGGGGTACACCCACCTACCCCCGTCTTACCTAGGGGGGTACAAGTTGATTGACAGTTGACCGTCGGACAGGAAAGTCTGGGGGCGGAGCCTGGAATGGACTAACGCTCGGACTGAGACTGACTGAGGCACACACAGATAGAGGGAGACACGCAGGGAGAGGGAGGAAAAGTTATGAAGTAGGAGGCAGAGGTAGACAGACGCATGTGTTAGAGAGATGCACGAATAATGAATGTACAGAAGTTAAGTGATTAAAAGTAATGAAGTGTACATTCTGCCTTGGTGTTCAGTGTTTTAAGAATAATTAACAAAGTGTGTGAAGAGCAGAATAACAGTGAGAGTAGATAAGGATAGATAAACATAGAACAACCAACGGATCTTCACAAAGTGGTGGCAAGCGGTGGGATAGAATCTTGCAACGCGTCCTAAGAGATCGTTACCCATAAGGATGTAGCAGAAAACATGATGTATTTCGTTCGCCAAGTCACCTACCAGTACGATGTGTTTCCGATAGACAGATTACCAACGATGGATGCAACCCATCGAGTCAACGTACAGCGATAAGTCTGACTGGGCAAAATCAAGTGCCAATTTAGTAGTGTCTGCTTTCTGTTAGCGCATAGAACATGCGCATGCGAACAGTCATCAAAAGTTCCGACAGTTCCAACGGGAGCTAATTGACAATGAGTAAGAATCGACCTCGGAGGAGATGTCAGTTGAGTCACTGACAGTAGAAGCATCGAGACGGGGTGATGAGAGTCCCATAACGACAACCAGTGTCCAGTTACCAACTACGACATGTGTAATTCAACGGGCCATTACACATCTTGACATGTCGCCGGACATGGCAACTCCATGTTGTGATTCGTGAGTGTCGCCTAACAAAACAAACTACGTTGCAGAAGAACTCTTTGGAGCTCGGGGTTTTCGCCTGACACGGCTTAACTAACAGCCTAGTGGACACGCCTGGCGTTACCATGACCAGCAATGTGACACGGGTCACTTCGGGGCAGAATTACCCATTACCTGGTCTGCCACCGCATAAAAAGATGAAAGGGATTGACAAGACGTCAGTCAAATTGCTTCGGCAACCGCATCGTCCAACTGTCAAATACCGTGTCATCAAAAGGACAACCCAGAAGGCGCAAGAGAAGTGTGACGACATGTTAAAACCAGAGAACAATTCGTTTCATGTTTGGACAAATTCCTGTTATCCGACGTTCGAATTCATAAAGGACATGATAAACAATTTGCTGACAATCCTTGGATACCAGAAGTCTACCAGGGCATGGAGAGTCAGATGGCTATGGCGGCGTAAGGTCAGGCAAAATTTGTTAATTATGTGTGTTAAGTACAATTATTTTTCTTTTTATAATGCTGTCGAAAAGTGTAACATGCTTGTGCTTAGCATGTTGTGGTTAAATTTAATGTTATTGCTTTACGTGGGAAATTTTTGAAATATTGTGATGATGACGTAAGGTTGTACAGGTTGTAAAGAAAGTTATAATTAAGCACATTTTTTTCCCCTTGATTTGGGTATGTGGAATTATAAGTGTCTTGTGAGCAGGTTGATGCTACAATCTGCCGGGAAGTACGGTTGTACTGATAGAAACATTTTTGAAGTCATTCTTGTGTAAATAATTGATGTTTTATAAGCAGGTTATTTAGTGGTAACATGCTTGCAATCGGCCGATAGAGGTTCTGCCGATGTGAAATCATTTTTTTGGGGATAAGATATGTGCGTGTTTTAAATTTGATCCGATTGAAGAGTCGGGAAAAAGGTGGAAATTAGGGTGATGAGTTACCACTTGACGAGATGAGGTTTTAATAACATTGCTTTTTGGGATTTTTATAATTATGTGGTAGCAATTATGTTATGATGTACATATGTTTGATTGTCTTTTGAGTAGAAAGATTATTAAGATTTCTTTACCTGTGCATTTTTTTTGTGTACCTTGTTGTTTTGCTGTTAACATTGACAGGGTCAATGTTATTATGATCATGCGCTTTAGGCTGACTAAGGCGAGTGACTTACATTGGGAGAATTGGGAGAGTTATGAAATTGATTTTTTTGTGGATTTTGCTGACGTATGCGGTTACATGAACCAAGCTAATGATGAACTGCCTATATGTGTGTTATTGTAATGCTGTTACTTGAATTTTTGAGCATAATAAACCGCTTGAAGATGTTTTGCTGTATTATGCCATTATTTGATTTAGGATGATGATCTGACATTGTGTTTTAATTGTGTAATGCTAGTAACGTACATGAACAAGGATTATGAGAAAACTGATATTTTGTTGTTGTTGTGTAATTTATGCTTTTACTGAGTTTGAGAATGAGGAATTGCTTAGTTATGGTTTCATTTATTTAGTTAAGTGAGTTATGAGGATTAATTGACAAATTGTGTTTTGTTTGTGTAATCCTGGTACACGAACAAGTTGATGTATTGAATTGTTGTGCTTGGTTGGTCTTATGATATGAGTTGATTTGTGACAAAGATGAGAAGACTTGTGCTTGGACTCGGTTGTTTTTTTGTGTGTGCTTTTAATTGATGAAATGACTATGTTTGGGTTATGCTTTTAGCCCATTATGAGTATTTTTGCTTTGTTTTTTTAGCTATTAATTGATCATGATTATTAAATGTCTATGTGTATTTTTATCGTCAGATGCAATTATCTTAGATATACAGACGCTCCTTCTGTGCAGAAGATAATTGCGTCCACAGACCATGAGAGATGATCTGTTGGCAAGTGATGCAGCGGTCACAGGCCACGGCTATAGGGGTTCCACGCATTACCCCAGCCGCCTAACTATTGTCTAGTTAGGTACCCATTCGGAGATAGAGGGAGACACGCAGGGAGAGGGAGGAAAAGTTATGAAGTAGGAGGCAGAGGTAGACAGACGCATGTGTTAGAGAGATGCACGAATAATGAATGTACAGAAGTTAAGTGATTAAAAGTAATGAAGTGTACATTCTGCCTTGGTGCTCAGTGTTTTAAGAATAATTAACAAAGTGTGTGAAGAGCAGAATAACAGTGAGAGTAGATAAGGATAGATAAACATAGAACAAACAACGGATCTTCACAATATACAAACGTTCTCCCATCAACTTAATTTACTTAGTGCAACTTATTACATCCTGTTTGTAATGTTGTTCATATTGCTGAACTCTCAGACAACTTAGTCTAAGCCACTCATTTTGGCATTATTGTTGTCAATGTGAAAGGACTGAATAGCAGGTGATTATTCTGACTTGTATACTAAAGCAAAGAGAACGGTACCCTCAACTATTTACATTGTGGTTATGGCACAGCGAGGTTTACTGAAATTGCATTTTTTCCATTGAAAATGGAATAAGCACAATTATTTTTATCCATAAATGTAATTAAGGTTGTAGTTTAGGGTCTAGGTTAGGTCTAGTTGTCTTTTTTGAAAAATATAGCAGCCAAAAACACCATAAATGGAGCGCACAATTCTCTTTGCTTTTAACCTATATTGTTAATTACAATAAACAAAGCATAGGCAAGTGTTAGGCAAGTGTCCAGAATATTAAAGTTGATTCGTTACTGATTTTTTTTTTTGTAATTAAACTTTAAAGCACATTTTTTAAAATAAAATTATGACTTTTGTTTCAAGCATGTGCTGTGAAGATAATAAGGGTTTAATAACATTACGGTTAAACAAGCAAATCAAATCCAAACCAGAAATTATAAACAACTTACCCAACAAGAGTAGCATATAATTTCAAAAGTGGTCACCAAAGGCCTTAGAATTGACAAACGACAACCATGCCGGACACTAAGCTGTCTAACCCCACCGACCAATCAGCTGGTAACAAAAGGTAGTGCAGAGGGTGGGGGATCGAGACAAGCAATGCGTTCAACTGAGGTCAATTACTTTGTTCTTTCAGAACAACAGAATAGCATGTACTTCGTAGTGTAGTGGTTATTACATTCGCCTAACAAGTGGACGGTCGTAGGTTCAAGCCCTATTTAAGACATTACTTTTTTAATTTTTAAAAATGTTTGTGCCCGTTAATTTCCCACTTTCTTTTTGGAAATGACTTCGCAACACGGCTGTAAGCTTTGTTTCTCGACATTGGCATAATAACTTATGCTCTCCGTTGTGCTCAGTGACAGAAAAATAGTAACACACTCTCCTTAACAATGATTTTCATAAAATGAATACTTTAGGCGCCCTCCCACGCTCTCCAGGTATGCGCAACTGTGTATACCCGCAGCAGTGTGACATTCATCGCTCCTGTGTTTTCAGTCGCTTTGGTATCTACTGTGCTGTAGGGAAGAGTGAGATGGGGTTCATCCCACTATGGTGTCGGTATGTCAAAGCCCAGTTGATTTTATATCATTTAAGTGAAAACATAAGACACCGCCATTTCCTGTCCAGCATATTTTGATTCTCCATCCTGTGCGGTTTTTTTTTTTTTCCTTTTTCTCTTGATTTGTTTTCTTGAGTTTGTTGGAACTTATTTATTATTACATCTTAGCTGATATTTTTTAATCATAAATTTTCATGTTTAAAGTATTTCTTTGTATTTCGTAATCTTTTTTCTAGGGGAAAAATATGTGTCTGCTCTTTTTATACATCAAATCGTACACAGTAATATTTTAGATTTTGGTGTCAACACCCTGATGGTGTCAGCCGGGGCGCCCCCATCGCACCCCTAGTGACGCCACTGGTGGCAAGACATCTAACTTTAATGTACCGGTCTGAGAAAAACAAGGTTAAGCCCTTTCCTCCATAAACGACATCCGCAGAAGGTGAAAAGAATATTTCCATGAAGTGCTAAAAAAATTGCACCTCTGAACCCACCCAATCTGGCCTCAGGAGAAACACGACACAAATAGGAAAGAGATGTCCAAGGCATATGGACGGCCATCAATCAAATGAAGATAGGGAAAACAGCAAGTGAAGATAACATATCACCAGAGGTCCTAAAATAAGGAAGAGCTGTAATCATTAACCATCTTCACAGTATCTTCTGCAAATTTTTGTTCAACTGAAACCCCTTATGCAGGATGGAAAAAGTTTTTATTGAATAAAATTCCAAAAAATAGGGATCTGCTACAATGTGAGAAATGTCGAGGAATTACCCTTACTATCAATACCAAGTGAGGTCTTAAGCAGAACAATAATCAACATATAAAAGATGCCGGCGATGATCTCACGAGAGAAGAACATGCTGGGTTCAGAAGTGTAAGATAAGGCATTGACCAAATAGAAACACTCCGAAGAATTTTAGAAAAATCTAATGAATGGCAAATTTCACTCTATGCCACATTTGTGGACTTTGAAAAGGCCTTTGATAGCATGAATAGATTAACTATATGGTCAATAATGAAGCAGTATGAAATACCAAACTTATGGTCGACAGATTAATTCCATGTCAAGACACTGTGGTCAAACAAGGATGCTTCCTTTCACGACTTCTTTTCCTTCTTTTGTTAGACTATATTACAAAGGCAACATTTGCAAGCTCAGGAAAAGAAAGCCAGTGGAAAAGCTAGAAGATTCAGAGTTTGCGGATGACTTGGCCATTCTGTTCAACAGACTTCAAGACATGCTAGACGAAATCGCAACCTTGAGCGAGACTGGGAAGAGAGTAGAACTCACAAATAGCAAACCGTATCTTGGAGCATGTAAAAGTGTGGTCATTGTATCAGGCGGTCTTAGATTGGAACCACCAGGGCAAACAATGGCGAGGAAGACCCAAGCATACATGGAAACGGAGCATGTTAGATGATGCTTGAAGAACTGGGAAAAGCTGGGAAGATTTGAAGTTACTGGCAAGGGACTGTGTAGCGTGGCGAGCTTTGACATAGGTCCTGTTTCCACAAGGAATTTAAAGGACAAATGATGATGAACATAGCGGTTATAAAAAACGTGCTAATTTTCCCTCTCCTGGCTGGTGGTTTCAAGATACGCAATGTCAAGTTGACCTTACTTAAGATTTTCAACTGGCGTTAAGCGAATCACATTTTTTTCCTTTAGTGTTTTCTTGCTCAGCGTTCTTAATAAGCATTAAGTTCCACATCTACAAGACTCTATCGACCCAGGCCAGATGACTACCAAGGCACAATAAATAAGATCTTTGTGAACGTATCACATGGTGTGGTATTTTATGTTTGCTCTAAAGGTTATCTTTATTTATAAGATTGTTTTTAAGGAAATAGTTTTCTTCAATTAAAACATTTTTAACTTAAAAATGACACTTTGTAATGAAGTTTGAGACAACTGAAGGCGCTATTCTCATGAGCACGCAGCCGAAATGTTTTGTAGCTAAAATATAAGGTAGTTAAGAATAACATAAACTGCACTTTAAAATAAAAATAAAATGTATTCTTATAGAAATAGTAATTAATTATGAGACGTATTTTGACACTTATTGTTTCTTGAATTCCATAAGTATTTCATATGACGACTTTTGTGAATGGTGTAATCTATTGAAGCCTTCGATCTTCAATGTATATTGTGTTTAATGCAGCTATTTAATATATCCTTCTGTCTATCATCTTCGTAATTTACTTTCATTTAGTCCATGCATACTCCCTAGATTTAAAAATATGGTTTGGAACTAAATTACTTTTTGAATTCTGATTCTATAATTTATAATTTAAATTTAATCTATATTTTAAACATGTGTTCTAGCTTCTTAACTCAAACTTTATTGTCTTATTTAGAAGATGACATGAAATCAACAGCAACTAATAAATTTTAAAATATTTCTAAATGCTTCTAATTTTTGTGTATTTACAGTAACTGACTCTGTGGCAGATGACAGCAATATAGAGATCAAAGCGCTTGATGCTAAACGTTGATTTGAAAGGAGCATGTGAACTTCAGTATCACCCTTAATATCACCCATAATATCACACATAGCACCAATCATGGCGAACGTCGATAAAAACAAAGATGTCTCTCTGCCCAACGAGACAGTCGAGCTGCAGCTCCTGGCTCTTGGCACCGCTCCTGCCCCTTCATCCCATGAATCCGATTTTAAGCAGATCTTAAACTCAGACGACAACGGTCACATGCCGGATGACCCCTCTGCAATCTGTGCCCGATGGTACCTCCTGAGGCGGAGATTCTACCGAAAGCTCGGCCAGATCGGTGTTGTGCTGAAGACTGCAATCCTCGTGGTCTGCCTGTGTCTGTTCCTGGCGTACTTCTCCTACGCCATGTATCTCCACTACAAAAGCCGAAGTATCGTCGGCCTCGTTGTTATCGTGGCGATCGCCGCCCTGGTGGCGCTGGTGAGGGTCGTATCGAGATACGAACCCCTGGCCAAGATGAACAAGTTTTTCTTGTCACACAGGCGGATATCCAGTACTCTTACACGGTGAGTTTCAAACTCAAATTATTTCAATGTTTAATAAGTACTATATATTTCTTGTAAGGCTGGGCACCTATCGACCAAAAGGCAAATGTGACCGATAAAGCTATTTATTGTAAATTCAATACCCTTTCTAAATAAAAGACAAATTCACAAATCATGATTTATATTTTATAGTTTAAATTTTAAATATAATTTTTTAATAATCGATTCTCATGTTACTTGCCAAAAAAATCAATAACATATGAATATAATAATTCGTTTTAGCCCAATCAGACATGCTAGTTTGTCAAAGGGAGCTAGACGAGTGGTCACGTAATGATTAAATGGGGGATACTGGGGTCGTTTATTTCCTGAAAGGTTTTATTACCACTGGTTGAGTGGTAAGCGTGGAAACTTTGAACTCCATTGGACACAGTGAAGTCTGTCACAGGTTTGGATGTAAAGATTCAAACTCAACCAAACAAAACGAAGCAAGCTTTTTAAACGCTTAGAAATAAATATTAGCGTCGCAAATATCTCCAATAATCTTTTTGAAATGTGATGCAGCTTCATTATCACCATCTCTTGTGCTATAGCACACGTAGGGCCATGGGCCGCTCCGTCACTCTCCTTCAACAAGACCGATACATTTATGTCAGACTGTTTTAGAAAAATAATTCGTAGAACGAGCTCTGTTCAAAACTGGAAGAATAAAGTAAACGACGATTTGGAATAACGAATTCAACAGACGATACTGAGGTAATTACTTTTTTTTTGTTTTGAAAAAATATAATTTTACAATGCCACTTTCCATGGTTTTCAGTTGTAAGGTTGTCACTCAATTTGTTTTGAGTGTGTTTGTGTGCATGTATCAGTGTTTGAATGTGCCGGCACACACAAATTCTGTGCAATAAAGACACTGCTGAAGACGAAAACAGACACAACTACAGAACAGTACAGACAGCATAGCTTTTCGGGACGTGTGCATGTGCGTGTGCATGCGTTTTGTTAATAATGAACAACACTCATTGAAGCCCAATGCCAATGCAAGCCAGCTTGAAATTTTACCTATATTCACAGTGAAAACGAAAACTGGCTAATAGAACATTTTATCATATACTTACGATTCACAAAATAAGGCTCTCACAGCTACAGTAAGAGAGAGAGAGAGCGCGAGAGAGAGAAGGGGGAAAGGCAGAAATAGAGAGAAAAAATCATTAACAGATGCTGTCGTGGACGCGGTAAACATATCTACCGGTTAGCCCAATTGAAACGTTTGAGAGTAAATGTTTTCAATTTACTTCTTCATTTTCCATCTAGATTTGTTGCCCTTGCCTGCGTCATCACGACTTGCGTCACTCTAGTGACAGAAGTCATTATGGTCCGTCCGGCAAATCTCGTCTCTCTCACTGGCATCGCCGCCATCTTCATTATATTTTTGATTACGTCAACACATCCTCATATGGTAATAAAAGTAGACAGTGCTATTCGTTTCTGTCTTTAGTTGTTCTGTTTTTATGCATGTATTGATCTTGAATTGTATATTAATAGCATTGCAAATGGTTCTGTGTATTCTCTGAATTTTTGACTGTGTTACTCTGGATTTGTGCTTGTCCCTGTGTACCTTTGAACCTATATTTGAATCTCCTCTGTCTGTGTGCTCACTGGTTTTAATGCCTTTCAAACCTTTTCTTCTACTTCTCTCTCTCTCTCTCTCTCTCTCTCTCTCTCTCTCTCTCTCTCTCTCTCTCTCTCTCTCTCTCTCTCTCTCCTCTTCTCTTTCTTTTTCTCTACAACCATCATGTTGGCCGGTAAAAAGTGGTTCATGTGTAGCGTAGCTTATCGTTCTATGAACGTATCACTTTCTGTCTCTCTCCCTCAGATCTCATGGCGGCTGGTGCTCTGCGGGTTTTTCCTCCAGTACGCACTTGCCCTCGCCATCCTCCGTATTCCGGCTGTCCACGGCGTCTTTGTCTGGTGTGGCGAAATCATCACCCACTTGGTCGAGTTTTCCAAGAAGGGCGCCGAATTGATCTTCGGAGAAGAGCTATACCGTAACAGTGGATTTGCGTTTCATGTGAGATTGAGTTACTAACCGGTAAAATTTAAAAAATTTTTCGTTGAATTTTCATGCTTTTGTACGACTTATTTATAGAGGATTTCAGAAACTTCTCATTAATAAGATTATATTTCACACTTAAGTATAAACGACAACGACCTTTCATAATGCTAATGAAAATGCTATTTTTTTAAATACTATTTTCTTTCTCCCTTTACCTTCAATTCTACAAGTATGTGACAAGTAAGCTCGTCGGATAATGACACCAGTAATGACTAATAATTCAATATTAAACCTCTTTTATTTTAAAGTATTAATCATCCATTAATCACCTTTTTCAAACGCTCTTGGGTCAGCCTAAAAGTTTTATTAAAAATGATATACAATATTTCCTTTTTAAAATATTTATTTAATAAAAAAGGGAGAGTTATATTTAAAAGAACCTAACGGGTACAAGAAAGGACATTACAGCTGTATTAAAGGACATTACAGCTGTATTAAAGGACATTACAGGTGTAGTAATTAAATTTCTGAATGTCAACAATATTGACGTTTCATCAAAACTGAGGGTGGATTTTTAATCCCAGAATTCGATTTATGAAGATTTCAGTAAACAATGAATAAACACTTTATAAAGTTCATATTTACCTCATGTGCCAGGTGCAGTGGTCCAAGAGCAACATTTGTTAATTAAGTTTATATTATCATTTCAGATGTAAAAGCCATATTTAATAATATATTTATTTTCTGGAGCTAAATTTTGGACACTGGTCTTTGTCTTATGGGCATATATTGTTTGATTAAATTAAATCCGAGTATCTTTTTGTTTTTGTTTGAGAAGAGATTTTGGTTATTTCTAACATCAGTTAACGTTTCAACTTCAGTCGATAACGTGCCTTTTTTTTTTAATAAAAAAAAGCTGTAATTGCAATTTGTTGCAAGAGAAAGTGCTGCTGTACACAAACCAAACAAACGGCATGTTGATGACCTTTGACCCTGTATGTTCTTTGCTTACAGTTTATACCTCTGGAGGCGTTCGTCTTTCCACTCCTCGCCATGTTGGAACACCTGGGGGTACTGGACGTCCTTCTGAAGATCGTGGGCAGGTTCTTGGGGTTTTGTACAGGGGCGTCGCCAGTGGAGGCTCTCAATGCTTCAGCAAACATTTTCATGGGTCCGGTAAGTATACATTTCACTTTGATGATTAATTACACGCATGTTAAGCACTATAGTCGGGATTTTCACACAGGTGGAGGATAAAACAAATGGCCGTGCGTTAAAATAAACCCATTCTTATTGAAAATCTATCTCCACTGGCTTTTTGAAAAAATAACAAATATTTTATACACTTAAATTTTACAAAATAAATACTACAACAATTTTTTTAAACTGATTTTTTTTTTCCACATTAACCTCGAGGAAATCTTTCAATTACTCAATCCCTTGTCAGACACTAGATGGGAAAGAATCATATTTCCTAAATAGCGGCATTAACCATTCTGTTTTCTCAGATTGATTCCATCATGATTGTCCACCCTTATCTCAAGGACCTGACGCCGTCGGAGCTTCACTGCCTTATGGCCAACGGCATGTCAACCGTAACCTGGAGTATCATGGGCCTGTATATTGAATTTGGAGTAAGTCATCTTTATGTTAATTATTTGGAGACTGTTGCGTACGCAAGAGTATTTGAACTCTTTGTTTACTTACAATAAAACTTAGAGTCTATGTGTAAATGACTCGTTAATACGGGACGTAATACAAAAAATAAGATTAAACACAGTAATTGACTTTGTAAATTTTAATTGCATAACACAATGAAGCGGATGACTAATTACCACACAATACCTGTGGTAAAAAATAATTAGTATAACTTTTTTTTTAGTTCTTAACCTTATTTAACCTAATATAACAATGTCTGGTAATAACCTAAGTTAATAATTAAAAGAGATAAACACTCACAAAAACGTTAGCACTCGCGTTTAAAATACCAGGTAAGAAAAACAATGGTGGCCAGCCTAGCTTGGGACTCATCTCAAACGATGAGGGTGATTGCTCTGCTCTGTACACTCTTTGTTCCCTTCCTCTTTACCTAGTAAATCTTATAGAAAGTTCTGAATTTAACTTTACGGAGAACAACTACCTTTTTCAGAACTGATAGGGTCCAGAATTTTCTAGAAAATACAGGTATGAAGTCGCTAAACTAAAATTAGGTCAGAGCTGTAGCCCGATCCCTGAGACAGACTGTGGAGTGATTATGGATGGGTAGGGCCCTGTGATAAATCACAGCCCTAATACGATTTTGTGACTATCGTGGAGTGGGGTGGGAGGGAGAAGGGGGTAGTAACTAACAAGGTCCAAATTCACTTAAAAAGACACCCATAACTATTGATTGAAATAAATATATTATAGCATATTTTATAGGGCTCTTACTGAGTTTTTTTTTAAAATTAAAATATTCGATTAATTATTAAAATTTAATGGATTAATTAATTAATTTTGATTAGTAAAATTGTTATAAGCCATAAAATAGATCCGGTTGGTTTGAGATTCATATTTTGTGAAATCGGATAAGTTGCGGTAATTCCTTGGCTCCAAATATTGTGACTTAACACAGCAAATTCCTTCTGCTGTGCCAGAAATAGGAAGAAATCACCTTTCTATTTGCTTATACACGTCTAAATAAGTAATACTAATATGAGGGGAAAGTATGTTCAAATAAAAATATTTGATGTATTATCTTTAATTTTAAACTAATTTTAATCAATCAAATTAATTTTAATCGATTAATTTTTTATTTTAAAAAATCAATCTATTAATTAATCGTTTATTTCCTAAGCCCGAATAAGTTATGTATGATTTACAATAATTTACTTTGATCGGTAGGAGGACAGGGTTCCCTACCCCGCCATTCAAAGATTTTTTTTTCTCTGCAAATAGCAAACAACGTAAAATTTTGTTGGCTCAAACAGTGAAAATGAATTATCCCAATTTAAGAGGAAAAAATCTTTATTAAACAATTCCCATAATGTGTATATTTTATCAAAACGGTTACTTACGGGGCGATGCTAACCATTAAAAATGTCACTTACAAAATATTTAGAGACATGTTTTTTTAAAATAAAAAAATGAATCTATACATATCTTCTTGTGTATCGTGTAATGCTCTTAATGTGTGCTGTGTTTCCTGTCAGATCTCAGCAGATCACTTGCTTGTGTCATCAGTCATGTCAGCCCCAGCTGCTTTGGCCGTGGCCAAACTTGCCGTACCGGAAACACGTAAACTTCAGCAAGGTGAAGTCACTGGGGAGCTGATAAGTCCCACAAAGAGGTAAAACTTTGAGGAGATTACGATTCAACTGTGACTATGGTTACGATTAAGTTATTTAAATGCTGTATTGAAATATCCTTTGCCCGTATATTGCCTTGTAACCCGGTCATCATTCGTACATCAGATATAAAGGTTTGATGGACGCAGCGTCCCACGCCGCCATTTGTTCTCTGACCCTGGCCGGAGCGGTCATCGCAAACGTCGCGGCCGTGTCCAGTTTCATAGCAATGATCAACGCCCTCCTCAAGTGGCTCGGTGGATTGGTGGACATTAGAGATTTAACATTACAGGTTTGAGATAGGGACATTAGAGATTTAACATTACAGGTTTGAGATAGGGACATTAGAGATTTAACATTACATGTTTGAGATAGGGACATTAGAGATTTAACATTACAGGTTTGAGATAGGGACATTAGAAGTTGTTTTAACACTTTTGGGAAGTGGACATTAACAATTTTGTACTACTGGTTTATGAAGAGGGAAATAGAGTTTTACGTGGCAACTATGGGATTTTGATATTAGATGATTCACATCTGATGTTTTAAAAACAGACATTTTACGAATCTTGTTTGGTAAAAAGACAGCTTATTATATTTTATTTCATCCCAAATGATGTATAAAGTTGTATGCCGCGGTGGTCTAAGTGTGGTAGCACGCTGGACTGCCGAGCCGTTGCAAGAACTTGAGTGACGGGTGCGAGACCCGGTACTGACAAGGCCCCCGGGCATTGTGCTAGCTACACAATTCCTTGCTCGTTAGTGGTGCCTTGTAAACTTGTGAACGCTACTTCACTTGCTCTAGAGTCCGCCATGGACTGAAAAGGGGTTATATTTTATACATTTATATGTGTTTATTAATAGATAAATGTAAGGAAATACTGATCGAACCTTAGTTCCTGAGCCGTGTTAACGTTTATTACATCGACTTTGTGGGAAAACTACAATCTACTGTCTTTCATTTTATTACTATACATAGAGGGGGCACTGATATCTGAGTTCTGCTGGTGTAAAAAGAATCACGGGTTCAAGTATCTATGAAGGCGCGGATTTACGTCCTTTCTTAAGGCTGTCGCAGAGTCCACACAGCTCTAATTGGTACTGGACATTACATGGGGTAAAATAAAGGCGGATGGGTATTGTGTTTGCCAAATTTAATTTCATGAATTGACTTATGTTTAAAACTATGTTTTCCCTTCATTGTTGCCCACAAACTACAGAGGATCTGCTCCTACCTGTTCTACCCCCTGGCCCTGTCTTTGGGCGTGGACAGTCAAGACGCCCGCACTGTGGCCGAGCTGTTGGGTATCAAGGTGTTCCTCAACGAGGTGATCGCGTATGACAGCCTGGGCGGGTACAAAAGGAATCGCGAGAGGTACGAGAAATACCTGGGCAACTATTTCACCGAGTGGTCACGGAGTGACGACACGCAGGACGTGTTTCTGGCTGAGTGGAACGAGACGCTGAAGGGGGGATTCATTTCAGTAAGTTAACAAGATATGGAACCAGAGTATGAGAGGAAACGATCACGATTACTTTGTAGAGGTCTTCCTGTTGCGATGAGGTTTTTAAATTATTGGTATACAAAGTATGGGAGAGGGAGCATGGAAAGAGTATACATCGATCAGCGGTTGCTAACATTGAGTGCCCAAAAGATTTTTTCTTAATAGGGATGTTAGTGGCTGGGTTTGGCAGTTTTGCTGCTTCGTGATTTAATTAAAGATGAATTAAAATTTTATTTTTAATGTGTGTATCTCTCATAAGGCTATGTGGCCAGAAATGTTCTAAAAAAAGATAAAAGAACTTTATTTTGGATGATACAATGAAGTGGAATTTTTGGGGGGTTTAGCCGCCTAATGAGGTAAATTGGCCTTTCAGATTTTAATTACATTCTTATAACTAGCAATTGAAATGGATGACTTGAAGTAGGGTACCTCTCATTGTTAAAAATTTGAACCGGACCGGAAACTGTTCATTGAGTTCTTTGAAGGTCGTTAACTGTGGATGGGAAATTGTGATGCTGGAATAAGTTACCTGGTGCGAGTAAACAAGATTTTATTTAAAACTACTGAGCAATTTCAGTTCTTTTAAAGTTGTTATAATTTCAATAGTAAGTTTGGGATTTTTTTGTGTGTAGATATTTGGCAAATGACCAAATTTTGTTGTACTACTCAGGGACCAATCCATTAAAATTACAGTGGTCCCAAACCTGGGTTCCGCGGATCACTATATGTGCCTGGTGGTCTGCGAGCAAAGTTAATTAAATTATTTACACTTTTTTATTGTGATGTATTTCTCTAGAAATTGTGCGACTTTCCATACACAAGATGGAAATGGTTTTTTTATGTCTGTTCTTTTCCCCATTTTTTTGCGAAAATGACGAACCATAGAGTCAGAAAATTACAGTTTAGGGTTGGCAAGGGATGGTAGTAAAGGGTGGGGGGCATGTAACAACAACCGCTGTGAACATGTCTCCACGTGTACTCGCTTTTTTCATTACTTTGTGCTGCTGTTTTTGTTCGTTCTCTCATCACTCATCCCCCGTTTCTTTGCACTATCTATTATGAGCAAGTCTGCGGCGTAAGCTGAGCTGCGGTCATCTTGTTCTAGTAAATAAAATTAATAAATAATATTTGATTCACTTCTTGTGTAACTGTATTTTATTTTGAAGACATCCTTGATTACAATTAAATAAAACAATAAATTCAAAAATATCTTAAATACCTGTATAAACAATCAACGCAGACACAAACTCTACCCCCACATCCTCAAACCACCCATACCCCCCCAGGTTAGTGGGCCGCGGTAAAATTATCAAACATTTAGTGGTCCGCGGCGTTAAAAGATTGTGGACCACTGCATTACACCCCGATCAGTAAATCTAGGATATCTGTATTTGGTCTTTTCTCAACGGCATTTCTCAATATGATTTAATTGTTTGTATGTATATAATTGAATTTTTAAAAAAAAATCATTCTAAGTTCCCTTTATAACCTTGTCTATATGTCATCTACTCCTTCCTATGCCACAGTTGAGATCAGAGGTCATCACAACCTACGCCCTGTGCGGCTTCGCCAATTTCGTCAGTGTCGGCATCATCATAGGATGCTACATTGTGTTGATACCTCACCGAAAGATGGTCGTGTTTCAGTACGTGCTCCGCTCCATGTTCGTGGGACACTGTGCCAGCTTCCTGACGGCGTGCATAGCAGGTTGGTGCGCAATCTTGGATACTCGCTAGGACTATAGTGCTTGTCGTTTCTAGATCTGAAAACTTGATATCTCATTGTTTTAAGTTCTAAATTAAGGCTATCGCAAATGTTTTACCCCAAAAAAAGGGGTTTAAAAAATAAAAATGCTTTGGAGATAGTGAACTAAAGAGGTATAATTATTTGGTACGTAGATTTGAAACCTTCTCAACACTATACCGTAATACTCATTTTATAGCCCGTTCGCTCAAAAGCCGACCTCACCTCTTTTTGAAGAGAATAGTATACAAAGTGTGTAGCCCACTAGTAACCTACACCCAAAAATAATAGGAAAGCGTAAATAAAATTATATACATTACAGATACGATAAGCTAAATGGTAAAAAGTTGCGAAAGCGCATAACTGAAAATTGAAAACACAAATTTATAAAACAATTTATTAAAACATTCACAAAAATAAATATAATAAATAAATAAGGTATGTGACGATGTTTTTTAAATAAAATTTTATAGCCTTTGGTAGTGCAGTTGAATATTGTAAAATTTAGACAAAATCCTTGATTTACAATAACAATCAGAAAACACATGTGACCCGTCCGTAAGCCGACCTCCCAAATTTTCCCCTAATTTTTTTCAAAAAAAAAAAATGTTCGGCATTAGAACAAGTATATACGGTAGTTTTGATTTTTTTTAAACAACAACGTTCTCTCGAGGAGCTAATAAAAGTCGAAATTCAACTTTAACATTTCAAACTGTATTAAACAAAAATAAATTCTTAAAAACCTAGTGTTCAGCCAAAACCTGCCTGATATGACAAATTATTTTAAATTTATTAAACAGAGTAAAGCTCAGAAAAGTTTACTGCACAATACGCTATTTTCTCCATGTTTTGTTTGGAATTTAAATGTGAGAAGACAAATTTAATTTCATTTTATTCAATTGTAATAAAAAATATATAAGCTACTTAATGTTTCTATAGCTGTGATAATATTGATAAGTGATGATGGTCTGCTAATCATTGATATATTTTTAATCTTTACAGGGTTATTTCTTAACTAGACCGAATGTAAGAGAGGAAATAAAGACTTGATAATTTGATAACACGTGAGCTAAATAACTTTTGGTGAAGCTTGGTGGCATGGAAAGGGTTAACGCCACTAGGGACGGGACGAAAATATCGCCCCCACGTGTACGAAATGCATTCAATGTTTGGATGAAAATGCCGACGATTCATATCAGGAGGAAAATACTCTCCATAAGAAAAAAGGAATGTAATAAAAGGGTACGTTAAAGCAAATGACTACATGTTACCTGAAAGTAGTAGACCGTTTACTTTGAAGCAAAGTACTATGAAATTCCTGGAAGTGGTAGAAAACCGGGTACTTTCGAGTGGCTGAAATTATGGATTAATTTTACCTTGACAATGACAATGGGCAAAAGTATCCCTTTTTTAAAAAAAACAAACTTTTAAATACACCATAAAACCATTTAACAGTAATTAATATTCTGTGTAGTCTGTGATAGATTAGTGGCATGACTTTGGAAAAAAAAGATTTGTTTCTTTTAATATGCATACATCAAATTATATTAAACTATTTCTTATGGCAATACGACTGGGTAACATACTTGGAAAGCTTTAAATTTAAATACATCTGATGCCCACAAGTGATAGATAAATCAGGAAACATAAACATGAGAATAAAATAACATTAAAACTTAATAAGTCATGAGAGCAAAGTATAAAATCCCATGTCATTGCCAACAGCAGAATGTATTATGGCCTGGCAGCAAGAAAAATATCTGCATGCCCTTAATTTTTGTAGTTTTTTTTTTTTTACTACCTTCGTATCGTTTTACCATAAATAAATGAAATATTCAATAGTTATGCATTTATGTTATGTGTTTACATGCAAGTTAATTTGATTTTTTTCAACCAGTTTTGTTTCTATTGAAAAAAAAAGATAAAATGGTTCATAAAAACGGATAACGATAGGAAAAAAGAGCGTTTCTGCGAAAAGAATTTTACCAGCACAATTGGGGTAGTTCTTTTGGTAGTTCTTCATAAAATAAAGGAGCATGTTAGACGAATATAAAATGGATTTTTAGAAATTAACTTTGTGCATATATGGTTAGATTGAACTGAAATATTTGAGGCGGTAATGTCAATCCAATAACCTGGAGAAAATCATCCAACTAAGTTTACTAAGGCAATTAGTGGAAACTATTTTAATTCTATTTTTATTAAAATAGTAACGACAGTATTGAAAATTTATCTATACTAATAAAAGGGAAAGCCCTGACTGACTGACTGACTGACTGACTGACTGACTGATTCATCACTAATTCTCCAACTTCCCGTGTAGGTAGAATCATGAAACTTTGGGAAGTTGTTGGGTACACTCTGAATACGAAAATTGGCGAAAAAGAATTTTGAAAATCTCACTCATGTGGGGCCGGGGGCCCAAAAACTTTTTTTGCCTACATCACTAATTCTCCAACTTCCCGTATAGGTAGAAGCATGAAACTTTAAGAAGTTGCTTGAGACTCTCTTACGACAAAAAATGGCGAAAAAGAATTTTGAAAATCTCACTCATGTGGGGCCGGGGGCCCAAAAACTTTGTTTGCCTACATCACTAATTCTCCAAATTTCCGTATAGGTAGAAGCGTGAAACTTTGGGAAGTTGTTGGGTACTTACTAACGACGAAAATTGG
>MUZC01000039.1:454595-472128 GCA_002072015.1 Radix auricularia | reverse complement strand
TTTCCGTGTAGGTAGAAGCATGAAACTTTGGGAAGTTGTTGGGTACTTACTAACGACGAAAATTGGCGAAAAATAATTTTTAAAATCTCGCTCATGTGGGGCCGGGGGCCCAAAAGAATTCTTTCCTTATATGGGCTCTATAATAATTGAAAGTCACTAATTTTCCTATTTCCGTGTAAGTAGAAGCTTGAAACTTTGGGAAGTTGTTGAGTATTCCCCCCCCCATTCCTTCCCGCGATGGTAAGATTAAATCACCTCTCACTAGGGTGACGATTGTCGAAATATAGGTTTTTTCCCCAATGTGAGGTTTATAAAAAAGACGCATCTTTAAATCTCCAAGTTCTTGTGGTCGTAGGAGCCTGAATGGTTGAAGTTAATATATTTAGTATATCCATCTTCATTCAGATTAAACTCAAATGGTGTTTTTATAAGTAGTGTTACGCGGGTTCGCAACGCTAGCTGAAACCCTAATTTCCGCAGCAAAGCGCGGGTAAATTGCTAGTCTATACTAATAAAAGGGAAAGCCCTGACTGACTGACTGACTGATTCATCACTAATTCTCCAACTTCCCGTGTAGGGAGAATCATGAAACTTTGGGAAGTTGTTTGGTACCCTCTAATTACGAAAACTGGCGAAAAAGAATTTTGAAAATCTCACTCTTTTGGGGCCGGGGGCCCAAAAACTTTTTTTGCCTACATCACTAATTCTCCAACTTTCCGTATAGGTAGAAGCATGAAACTTTAAGAAATTGTTGAAGACTCTCTTACGACAAAAATTGGTGAAAACGAATTTTGAAATTCACACTCATGGGGGGCCGGGGCCCCAAAACTGTTTTTCTCCTTATATAAGCTATATGCTAATTGAAAATCAATAATTCATCTATTTCCCGTGTAGGTAGAAGCATGAAACTTAAGAAATGTTTTGAGTACATGCTTCTAACAATAATTGGCAAAAGAGAATATTAAATTTCCCACTCATTGGGGCTGGGGCCCCGAAAACGATTTTTTCATTAAATGAGCTATATAAACATTGAAAATCACCAATTCTCCTATTTTCCGAGTAGGTAGACTCATCAAATGTTGGGGAGTTGATAAATACACTTTCACGATGCTAGCAGGTGAAATAAGTTTTAAAATTTCTCTTACAGGGGGGCTGGGGGCCCAAATTTAAAAACTAAAAATCACTATTTCTTCCATTCACCATGTAGGTGGAGAGCATGAAACTTTAGGAAGTTGTTGAGTTTAATCTCCCGGTGGTAATTGGTGAAAAAGAATGTTAAATGCCCACTAATAGAGATACGGGAGCCCAAAAAAAAAGGGGGCCCCATAAAAATGTTGTCCCCTTATATGAGCTATTTACAAATTGCAAATCAATAATTCTCCCATTTCCCGTATAGTTTGAAGCATGAAACTTTGTAGATTTTTTGAGTACATGCTTCCGATGATAATTGGCAAAAGAGAATGTTAAATTTTCCACTTATGGGGGCCGGGGCCCCCCAAACATTTTTTTCTTTATATGAGCTATACACAAATTGAAAGTCACTAATTCTCCTATTTCCCATATAGGTAGAAGCATGAAACTTTTGAATTTTTTTTTAGTACAAGCTCCCGACAATTGGCAAAAATAATGTTAGAATTCCCTCTAATTGGGTACCGGGGGCCCGAATATATTTTTTCTTATATTAAAAAAACAACTTATCACTAATTCTCCGATTTTCCGTGTAGGTAGGAGCATGAAACTTTGGGTAATTGTTAAGTACCCTCTCAGGACAAATGTTGGTGTAAAAGAATTTTGAAATTCACACTCATGGGGGCCGGGACCCCAAAAACGTATTTTTTACTTATATGAGATTTATAAAAATTGAAAATTACTGATTCTCTTATTTCTCGAGTAGGTAGACTCATGAAACGTTGGGGAATTGATAATTACACTTTCACGATGGTAGCAGATGAAAACATATTTTAAAATATCTCTTACTGGGGGCCGGGGGGCCAAATGTAGTTTCTTTCTTAATATAAACTATATAAAAACTACACATAACTAATTCCCCCATTCTCCATTTAGGTAGAAGCATAAAACTTTGGGAAGTTGCTGAGTACAATCTCCAGATGAAAGTTGGCGAAAGAGAATGATACATTTCCACTCACAGGGGGCCGGGACCCAAGTATAATTTTTTTCTTATATTAAAAACCGACTCATCACAAATTCCACAAATCATCGTGTAGGTAAAAACATAAAACTTTAGGAAGTTGTTGGGTACCCTAGAAACGACGAAAATTTGCGTAAAATAATTTTTAAATGCACGCTGCAAAAAGTGTTTTTTTCCTTATACGTGCTATAAAAATTTGAAAATCAATAATTCTCCTATTTTCCAAATAGGCAAACGCATGAAACTTTGGGGGTTTGTTAACTACACTTCCACGATGGTAGCAGGTGAACAATTTTTTTAAAACATTCTTTACTGTGGGCTGGGAGGCCAAAATGTAGTTTTTCCCTAATATTAACTATATACAAATTAAAAATCCCTAATTCTCCCATTCCCTATGTAGGTAGAAGCTTAAAACTTTAGGAAGTTGTTGGGTACCCTTTCGCGACAAAAAATAGCGTAATATAATTTTAAAATTCACACTCATTGGGGCCGGGACCTCAAAAACGTGTTTTTTTCCAAATATGTGCTATATACAAATTGAAAAGCACTATTTTTCTTATTTCCGAAATAAGTAACGCATAAAACGTTGGGGATTTTTTAAATACACCTCCACGATGGCAGCAGGTGAAGTAATATTTAAAATATTCCTTGGTGGGCGCTGGGGGCCAAAATATAGTTTTTTATGCACTCACTCACTTATCACTAATACTCCATCTTCCCGCAGCAAAGCGCAGGCAAATTGCTAGTTTTGTTATAATTAGGAAAAGCATAATCATAGATTTGTGCATTAACAATTAAATGTAAATTTTACATAAATTTGAATAAAACAAGACTCATATGACAAGACTCATAGGGGGGAATAGTAAAATAACAAATGAAGAATTTTATTACTTACATTTTACAATCAAATATTTCATCAGGGGCGTCTTTACGGGTTGCAAGGAGCGTGACCTCACCGGGTGGCACTATCACAATTGGTGACACCAATTTATATTTTTCCGTTATTTGGCACAGTCAGACTCGGCTGGGTGGCGAAGTCAACAGTGCACTCGCCTCACAAGCTGAGGGGCGTGAGATCGAGCCCAAGCAAAGCCACAAACAGTATGATGAATGACTATCGCTAAAAAGTCCTCCACTGACCTGGAGAAGAGATGGGGGCCGCCAAGGTCTACCAAGCCCCGAGAAAGTGCAAATGGAAACATTAAAATCCCTTCGACCACAAGGTTATGGGACACGAAAAAAATGGACTCGGAGGAGATCCATGAAGTAAGTCATGATCAGTTGTCACCAACTGCTACCGTACTGGATAGCACCAACCCGTTTGACGCCTTGCACCTTTTTATATTTAAAAAAATGTAATTGTATACTTGAAGTAATTCCAATTATGTTCAGAATAGTGTGCATCTGATAACTTAGATAATTTTTTAAAAATTATTGGGAAATTATCTAATTTATTTACAATTAATAAATAAATTATAGTAATTACAATTCTAAAAATGGATTTTAGTTTTAATCTAATTACTTACGCTAAACAGGATTTAAAAACGTTTATAATGTATAGAAGGTAGTGATATTTATACCGCAAAAATTATTGAAGTTCACGGATATGTCTATTGCGGTTTCAGCCGTGACTTTCGGGTTTTGGTTTCGACCAAAAATCAGGAAGAGTTTTGGTCAGAATCTAATTTTAAGTCTACGCGAAGTGTCAAACCATCCAAAATATTTACATTTATTGTGCTTGTATCATTGCCTATGTCAAATACAAAAATTATTTATCTGAAATATGAAGAGTCTTATAAATTATTGCACAAGTTACTCAAAATCTACAATTTCTATGGCACCCGTCCGTACTCCTGCTCCTCCACCCCCTTCCCTTTTCTTCTGGCCCTTCTCTCTAAGCTTCTACATGTGAGGGATGCTTCCGCAATTTGAATGCCCTCACGCACTTTTTCCCACCAGTGTGCGCTCCTCGGCAATGGTCTCCAGAGTTTTATAGTCTATCTGCACTAGTGACATGCCCTTCTTTCAGACTTCCATGAAGCGGAGGCAGACATCTTTTCCTCATACCAGTTGTCAGCTCACCGTATAGCAGGGCTCTTGGAATTCGCTCCAAGCTCATCCTGCGGACATTACCCAATTACCCCAGGAGCCTCTCACTCAGGATTGAGTGCGTAATCAGCATATGTCTCCTTCTGAGTACCTCCACATTTGTGATTTTATCATGCGTCTTGTTGTGTAGGATTCTACGCAAACCTCGTATGGTGAAGCTGTTAAGCTTTATTTGCTTGGCGTACGTCGTCCAGCAAATCGCTAACAGAAAGGAGAGTGCTGAGCTTGCAGGCCTGGTACACAGTGATTTTCGTCCTATCATCAGTGAGCTGCTTATTATTCCACACTCTTTGATTTAGCCCTGCCATTAACGATGCGGCCTTGTTGATTCTGGTTTCTTTTTTTTTCAGGGACAGTGTCATTGTGATGTTACTGCCAAAGTAGGTGAAATCCTCGACGACATCCAAGGTATTTCCCTCAATGGAGATTGCTGGGAGACAGTCTGTACCTTGTCTCATAATGTTGGTCTTTTTGAGCTAATCGTTTAACCGAAATCCTTGCATGGCTCTGAGAACTAATTGATTGACTAACTGTTGGAGTCCTATCTCTTTATGTGAGGTAAGAGATTCGTCATTCGCAAAGAGCAACTTTCTGGGTAAAATAGTTGCACTTTGCTTTTCGCATGGAGCTGGATGATGTTATATAGACTTCCATTCGTCCTGGTTTGAATGTTCACATCCTCGGATCAGTCCTCGAAGGCATGCTGCAATAGCATCGAGAATAAGAAACCAAGGAGTTTTTGGAGCCAGTGTGCAGTCGTGTTTAACTCCGCTACAAACATGGAAGTGTTCTGAGGTGGCACCATCGAAGAGCGCATTGTGATTCAGAATATACATTTTGTGCCAGAATTTTCAGACATAAAAGCACAACTCTGGCAAAGTCCTTTTCCACAACACCTAGAGGAGAGATGCCGCGATAATTATTGCAATCGCTGCGATTACCTTTGTTTTGTAAAGCGTGAGCAATTCAGCGTCGCGCATATCCTGTGGGATGTGACCGTGTACCAAAAATTAAATATGAGTACTTGCAGAGTCTGCAATAAAGCTGACCTGCCGTATTTAAGGACCTCAGCAGGTATGCCATCGTTACCTGGAGCCTTCCCATTTTTCAGCTGATCAAAGGCCCTGCTGAGCTACTCTTAATGACGATTGAGCATCAAGCTGATCTAGAACAGGTTGATTTGATATTCTCTCTAGGGCAGAGTCAGTTACTACGCTGTGTTACATAGAGTTCTAGGTATTGCTCAGTCCAGCGCAGCATCTACAATTTACCTTTACAAATATCAATAACTTGTAACTATATAGATATAGCAATGAACACGTTAAGAAAAATGTTTAATTCAAGGGGACACAAGTTCAGGAACAGTTGATTTGATTATTACCTTTTATATGATAAAATGAATAATAAAAGAGATATATAAAGATATGTTATACAAAATAAGTAATAAAAAGTATACTTATTCTGTTGCCATGTATTTTTTTTTAATATCATTCAATCACATCTTGAGTTGTTGTTTTTTTAAACATATCACTACTTAAATAAATTGAAACAGTAACGTATACAGTATCATACAGGGAATGTAGATAATATCTGATAGCTTTAAAAGTCATTAATTAATATCGCTGTTATGAGTTCGTTCTAGAAGTATGCTGTTACGTCCGCAAGTGTTATTGAACTCTCTAACTTACAATAGATTTTAGAGTAATGATTAAATGGCTCGTTAACACGACACGTAACACCAAAAAAAAAATATGAACACAGTAACTGACTTTACAAATTTAAATTTAATACAAGGAAATAATTGACAGGTTACCACACGATACCTGTGGTAAGAATTAATTAGTATAATAATAACTTAGTAAATCTTAACTTACGAAAATAAGGAACATTACCAAAGTTACTAGAGTAAAAAGGTAAACATTCACTAAAAGGTTGATAGCGTTGGCGTTTATAGTACAATGACAACAAACAGTGGCCAGCTTATAGCTCCTGCGATGAGTGCAAAAATCTCTCTCTCTCTCTGTCTCTCTCCTATTCCTCTTTAAATAGTAAATCTCTTAGAAAGTTATGGATTTTACTTTACAAGAAAAACAACCTGTTTCATTACACACAGGGTCTAGAGCATTCGATGAAACACAAAATAAACAAACCCAAGGTTGAATGGGATGTAGTCAGGCACGCCGAGGTCAGCGATGGAAAATTGACCAGTCAAGACGTTAATAGCGGGGTGGGACACAGTAATAAATCACCTGGTAACCTCTGTACCCATTTATGGATTCGTAGCAAGCGGTTAAGGCGCGGGTGGTACCTAACATATGCCACATTGTTTGCCTCTTCATTTAAAATCAGACACAAAGTGCAAATCATATGATGCTGTATCGATCACATAGCCATTTGTTGTATGTTTTCTCGCCCGATATAAAGTTTTTTAAACTAACACGTGTATATGTATCTTTCTGAAATCCAAGTTCGTTTTTACCGCTAAACACAACTTCCTGCTTGGCTAACAAAATATGGTCCTTAAAACGTTTTGAAAAAAAACACACACACTCTTCATGCTCTCTATTTTCTTTAATGCACTCAAAACCTGATGACTATGATTTGAAAATGTAATTTGATTCCTTCTTTATTTCATGATCACAAGTTTGCTCATAATTTATGTATATATATACTTTAATAATAATTCTACTATAATATTTTATTCTTAGAAAACAGGATGTAGATCGTCATGTATGTCCTGATTATATTTCTTTTTTTTTTCATGGGAACATCAACCATTTTTAAAACATTTTTTCTTCTACTTTTAAAAAAGAACTTCCTTATCTAGTTCATAAGCACTCTTACCCTGTTTACATATTATCCATCTACTAATTCATAAGCGTAACTATAGTTCTGTGACTTTTTTTGTTGCGTTGTCGTTACTTTCAATAGCCAACGAACCAAATAGTTAAATTTGATCATGCAAATGATTACATTTCATAAAGTGTGGATCGTAAAAATAAGCAGTGACGCGTCCCTGTTGTCCAGAATTTTTACTTTGCTCGCAGAAACAACTACTTCAAATATAATACTAATTTAAACCCCGACCAAAGGGAATTTAAAAATATTAATTAAAAGAAAACCTTTGTAGTGTTCCGAAATGGCCCCATCTTCCTTTTAATCTCCTCAAAATTATTAGTTGAATTCGAGGCTTTTTTAAATCACTTTAAATCAAATACAATAATCTTGTCGAGGTGAATGTACAATGTTAATGCATCCTTTGGTCAAACTCTTTTAGGCCTTTCAATTGAAAAAAAAAGAAAATGGATTATAATAAAGGAAACATTTTCTACGAACTCAAAGAAAGTCCTCTTTTTATAAAAGGGAATCGAGTATCTCGGCACGCACCGGATGTAACGAAGCCGAGCACCACCTTCGGCTCTGTGAATTTTTGTCTTTTGATTAAATTCTGACAGTAATGACCTCATTAGATAACGGAGTGAGACTCTTTGTATCTCATTTCATTGTTTAAAAAAAAAAAACAAGGGTAAAAGTTTTCCCTTGTCAGTCTAGGATGAATGGTCTATATTCATTTCTCATTATGATAAACATTAGGCCCATTTGGCTACCATGAACCTAAAACCTTATGGGTTTATCTTTTTAAATTCCTTATTTATACGAAGATAAGAATCTGTTGTTTGTTCGTAAAGTGTAAAGGTAGCTTTGCAGTAGAGATTCAAGTAACAGTTCATTGAGATTCTTTCGTTGAGGTAAGTGAATAAAAGTTAGAAAATACACTATTTATTGATTTATGAGCTGCCACGAGTTAATTACAGATCAACCCAAATTACATAACTCTGAAGCTAAAATAACAGAAAAGGTTTATGTTTTTATAATTCTTAAAATTCTTCAAATTCTTAAAATTTTGTTGTTGAAATCTTCAGTTTAAAATATTTAAATCGGGGCTGAATAAACAAAACATAATAAAAGTGTTACTTTTCATTATTCTTGGGATCCTTTAAAAAAATTTAAAGTAATTCTAATTCATACTATCATTTTAAATTAACATTGTGCTGCTATATTTTCAGTGACTTACAATTAGAAACCCTAAAGTAAAGAAATGGAAGGACTCACGTTGGCACCGTTTCAAATATTGTTTGTAGGGTTTAGCTTGGTTCCAGGTAAGATTTTCTCCCCTGTACCTCTATAATGCACTATACGACATCAACAATTATTACAGCGGTTCCATGGTAAACCTCGTCAAATGAACAAAATAATGATAAGAAATTATTAACGGGCTCATTTTTCGTAGAATCAATTCTGTCCTGGTTAACGAATGAAGATTCGAGTAACGAACGCGCGCTCATCCTGATTCTCATGGGCCTCAACCTTTCAGGGGGAACCTAAAAATATTTACACATATAAGAACATTCATGTCAAGTTAACGCACAGAAACCCAAACTTCTACTCTAATCTCTATGTCTTAACCCAGCGCAAACACTAATTAGCAGTTTTACCGTCAACGGCCAGCCCTCAGTCCGCCTCAACGTCGGTGATCACCTGGAGTTCAAATGTTCATCTGCTGGGGGTGTTGTGTCGTGGACACTGAGGGGACAAGCTTCAGGTAAGTAAAATACCTTACTTTTTTCACTTCTTTAAAGAATAAACCCACTCCAATATTTTAACATTCCGGATCCCGGCAAAAAACAAAGATTCGTGACTTTAGATATACCAATGATTATAATTATCTGAATAGTGAAACTCTCTTTATAAATATACCTATATAATGCTTGTGTCTGCTTTTATATAGGCATGCCTTTAGAAGACTAATTTGTGTCTTTTACAATATCAAAACATTAGGATACTAATGTCGTTAGAATACTCCAGTCCCTCTTTTTAATGAACATGTTTATAGAATACTTGTGTTCGTTGCTAGAAGAACAACACCTTTTTTTTCATTAATTGAAAAAATACTTTACGTCTAGCATACCAACCTGTTTAGCATAAACGACTTTCTAAAATTCATAACTTTAGAATACCATAAATATAAAAATAACGCACTCAAAAACACGTTTTACTAGCACACATTTTTATTTAAGAATGTAATTATTTTTTAAATATTCAAAAGACACCTCACAAAACTTTGAATTTTAAAAATAGATTTCCATATCAATTTTAAAATAATTTACTTTAAAAAAAGCTTATCCCCACATAGTTTATTAAAAGGGAGACCAACAAGACTTCATATAACAGGCGGACCCCCAAATAACTTTTTTTAAAATATCTAGTTTCATTATTGCATAACGCTGTAAATATTTAACTCAACAAGTTCTCACTTTAGGGAATTTGTTGTTGGGCAATGGACTCATCTCATCAAGGAGCCTGACCATTGGTCATCCGGCCAGCTGTGCGGACAACGAGACGTACCAGTGCATCGCCACCAGCAATGGCGTCCAGGACATCAAAACGGCCCACATTGAGGTCATTGGCTGTAAGTTCAGACTTTGAATGAGACAGTTACATCAGAACCAATGGAGCATTCTATAACCGATTGTAGTTTTTTTTTGTTTTTTTTTAACCTTAAAACTCTAAACAACATTATGAGAATTTTAATTGGGTCCATTAGTATTCTATGAACAAAATTAATAATATTGTCTTTGCGTTTAATCAACTACATTGTTTTTCAAATTCATTGAGACAATTTTTTTAAATATTATATATATAATGTACAATTCTAAGGCACTGTACCATGGCTACAGCTTGGCTGGCCGCGCTCTACACACCAAAACTTGTGGACAACTGACCAAAGACACAATTATTAGACTTTAAAAATCTTCTCAAAATAACAAAACATTTTGTAAAAATGTCATCAGAGAGTGGATGCAAGATTGTGCGAGACCATAGCACGTATAAAGTAAACTAAAAATGAAATTTTTTTAAACCCTTAAAAGCCAAAGTTTGTGAATATAACTCATTTACATATGAGAAATATCTAAAATTTAGCTCAATATAATACGCACCATGCGATAGACTAGCATTACCATTTACAAATCGGGAAAATTTAATGTTCAATATAATACGCACCACGCGACAGTCTACCATATAATAAGCGATATGTAGCATGAAATTTTACATGCTACAAAGAGATACATAGAGATAACTTAAACATTCATTATTTTACTTACAGTACTTTTGATCGATGTAAAATTTTAATACATCATTTTATCGTCACCACGTGTCTGCCTGAGAAATTTCAGCTCGATAGGGCAGTGGTCACCCGGAGTTAATTTTTTATTGTGTTACGGCAGAATACCAGAGCCAACATGTGAGCGACCGTGACATCAAAGCGTTTTCTTAATAATAATATTCCGATCTATAAATAATTAAAAAATTCATGTAATCACTGTTAGTGGAGTTTGCTACTGAATGATTTTTAATGTAAAAAAACTATTGCTTACTAAGCGAAGCATAATACCAAAAGTAACAAAGCGCAGAGAGCTGAACACAAGCAGGCTGTGATGTCACCAGCAGACACTGTGAGGTGGACATTTTATGCTTTCCCCTTTTTGGTTCTAAAAAATTTAAGTGAAAATATGGACCGGACAGTAAAACGGGCTTTTCTTTTAACGATTGACCAGTCCAAAAAAAAAAATAAATGACTTGACAATAATTGATTGAGATAATCGACGTATTGTGACGAATTTTGCCTTCATTTGTACTCAAGATATTAGGGTTGTGGCTCCACTTCAAAAGAGTCGACACAATAGGGTTGGCAAGATAACTGAAGAATAACTTAAATGAAGTTAAGGTTAATTGGTCCTGATTACACGGATAATAGTTGGTCACTAGGCCTGTCAACGGGTACCCGGGACCCGGGTACCCGTTGCCGAGCAATTACCCGGGTAGTAAAATGGCGCCCGGGTACCCGTGAAAATGTTACTGCAACATCTTTACCACCAGTGTTTAAACTTTGGCTCTTCTGTGTTCAAATTTCGGCTCGCGAATAATTTATCAAATTAAAACTTTTCGTTTGAAATAAATACGGTGAAATGCGTATTAAGATGAAAATGCTTTAAAAGAAATAAGTACTAAAGGGAAATAAAACACGGTCACGAAAAACTACAAAGTATTTTGATATACTTTTTTTACCAGGAACATGGGGGGCGGTGGTCAAAGTGTTAGTGCGCTGAGGTACAAAAACAATTCTAAAAAAAAAAAAAAAATTAAAATTAAAATCGGTCACGGGTTCAAACCCCGGTTCTGGCACCCCTACGGGTAGATGATGCTCGTTAAAACCTTGGCTGGTAGTTCATCTGGGAGAAGGAAACTCCGAATACAAATCCTCCGCTGCCTTGCGGCTATACCTGCCTTGCGGGAAAGGCTAAGGGAGTAAACCCTGAAAGAAAATCAGGAATTGGAGCACCTACAGGCGGTCTATACATAAGACTTATGTACATACCGGCAGCTCCTGCGACGCCAATGGCAGCCAAGCTGCATCGACACAAGTCGTTCCCTTGGTTACACCATTGACGTGGAGAGGGGGGATATGCTGTATGGGCAGCAGCTAATTCTCCATAATACCCGCCCAGGCTTGCATCACCTCTGGAGAGGACACTCCACGGGAAGCAGCAGTTACCGGTTACCGGTTATAAGCCAAAGCTCAATTGACGTAGAGCTAGGCGCCAGGGGCTGCTTCCGACGGTGGGAGAGACTACCAATGTCTCACTGGACAGCTACCGCCCGCCTCAAACTGGGCAGCCCCCAGTCAAATAGGTGCTATCCCGTCATGGCCTGCCTTCTCCACTGGGTGCGTGGAGATTAGAGTACCACTCAACAAGTGGGCCACTAAGCCCTGCACCAAGAAATACAAAAAAGAAAAAGAAGACCCCAGCTCTTCGAATCGCTAGCTGGAACGTGAGGACTATGTGTCCCGGCATCACTGATGATCTGCAGTCCATAAACAACACACGGAAGACAGGAATAATCGATAGAGAACTTAAAAGGCTAAAGATTGACATAGCATGCCTTCAGGAGACCAGGCTCCCAGACAACGGTTCACTCAAAGAGGCCAATTACACCTTCTTCTGGCAAGGCAGACCGAAAGACGAACCTAGACAGCATGGTGTGGGTTTCGCTGTTAAAAACACTCTTCTACCATCCATTGAACCACCGTCATCAGGCACGGAGAGGATCCTCACTCTAAGACTCAGAACATCTGCGGGCCCAGCAAACATACTTAGTGTGTATGCCCCAACACTCTATTTAACTCCGGAAGAGAAGGACCAGTTCTATGGAGCGTTAGACCAGGCAATAGCCGGCATCCACAAAGACGAGGAAATCTATCTCCTAGGAGATTTCAATGCTAGAGTGGGGAGCGACCATGAAGCCTGGCCCACTTGCCTTGGACTCTTTGGAAGAGGAAAGTTAAATGAAAATGGACAAAGGCTTCTGGAATTGTGCTGCTCACGAGGCTTGTGTGTGACCAACACTTTCTTCAAGTGCAAGGATATACATCAAGTATCTTGGAGACACCCTCGATCCCACCAATGGCACCAGCTGGACCTCATTATCACCAGGCGTGCACAACTAGCTAGCGTCCTACTCACTCGCAGCTATCACAGTGCCGACTGTGACACGGATCATTCCCTTGTCGCCAGCAAAGTACGAATAATGAGGAAAAACTCGTACCACACAAAGAAAAAGGGAAGTCCACGCATCAATACCTCCTGCATGAAAGACCCTGCGATAGCGCAGCTGTTCAAAGACAAGGTGAAGGAAAGTCTCTCAAAGATGTCCCCATGCGTCACCATTGACTCCAAATGGACGCAACTGAGAGACACAATCTATACATCCGCAATACAAGCCTTTGGCAAAAAATCTCACAAAAACACGGACTGGTTTGATGAACATTGGGACGAGATGAAACCCGTCACTGAAGCAAAAAGGAAAGCTCTTATGGCTTACAAGGAAAAGCCTACACCTGACAATTTGCATGCTTTAAAAACAGCTAAGTCACTTGCCCAAAAGGTTGCACGTAAATGTGTCAATACCTACTGGCTTAAGCTCTGTTCCAGTATACAATCAGCTGCAGACATGGGCAATGCAAAAGTCATGTACGAAAACATCAAAAAGGCAACGGGCCCCTTGACGTCAAAAGCTGCTCCCCTAAAGTCCAAAAATGGAGAAATTATTCAAGACCAGGCAGCACAGCTAAAACGGTGGGTTGAGCATTATCTGGAATTGTATTCAACAGTTACCACAGTCTCCAGCACCGCTCTAGATGACATCCCAGATATGCCACTCATGGAAGAACTTGATGTCGTGCCCACACAGGAAGAGCTGAGCAAAGCAATTGACAGTCTAGCTTGTGGAAAAGCGCCTGGGAATGATGGAATACCACCAGAGGTTCTAAAGAGTGGCAAGACAGCTTTACTCCAACCATTGCACGAGATTCTGTCCCTCTGCTGGGAACAGGGCTACATCCCCCAAGACCTAAAGGATGCAAATATAGTGACACTATATAAAAACAAAGGTGATAGGAGTGATTGCAATAATTATCGCGGCATTTCACTCCTTAGTATTGTAGGAAAGACCTTTGCCCGCGTTATACTAAAACGTTTACAAAGCCTAGCATCCCGCGTCTATCCAGAATCTCAGTGTGGTTTCCGGTCCGGTCGGTCTACCATAGACATGGTGTTCTCCATACGACAGCTCCAGGAAAAATGCAGAGAGCAGCAGATGCCACTATACATTGCATTTGTGGACCTTACAAAAGCCTTCGACTTAGTCAGTCGCAACGGGCTATTCCAAATACTGGCAAAAATTGGATGTCCCCCTCACCTACTTGCCATCATCAGACAGTTCCATGAAAATATGCTTGGCACAGTACAGTTCGATGGAGCTAAGTCAGAGGCCTTCCCTGTCAGCAGCGGAGTTAAACAAGGTTGTGTACTCGCACCAACACTCTTCGCAATATTCTTCTCTGTACTTCTTCGATACGCATTCAAGGATAGCAGTGAGGGAATCTGGTTACATACCAGAGCTGATGGAGGACTTTTCAACACTGCCCGCCTCCGAGCCAAGACCAAAACGACGGATGTCCTAATTCGAGAGCTACTATTTGCGGATGATGCGGCACTAACAGCACATACAGAATCTGGTTTGCAACAACTCGTGTCAAGCTTCTCCAATGCCTGCAAAGAATTTGGTCTGCAAATCAGCTTGAAAAAGACAAACATCATGGCCCAAGACACTCGACCTCCTCCTACCATAAATATCGATAATGAAAACTTGGAGGTTGTGGACAGCTTCACCTACTTGGGATCCAAGGTCTCCAATACACTGTCCATTGAAGAAGAAATAAACAGCAGAATTGGCAAGGCAGCCGCAACAATGGCTAAACTAAATAAGCGGGTCTGGCAAAACACCAAGCTAACGGAGAAAACCAAACTGTGCGTCTATCGAGCCTGTGTCATCAGTACACTACTATATGGGAGCGAGACATGGACCTCTTATACATCACAAGAGCGTAAGCTTAACAGCTTCCATTTGAGATGCTTGCGCCGCATCCTTGGTATTAAATGGCAAGAAAAAGTGCCTAATAGTGAGGTACTAACGCGTGCCAATACCCAAAGCATGTTCTCAATTCTTAGTGAAAGACGCCTGAGGTGGCTAGGACATGTCAAAAGAATGAGCCCCGGCCGCATCCCGAAGGACCTCCTATATGGTGAACTAGCTTCAGCAAAGAGGAAAACAGGTCGCCCACGCTTGCGATTTAAAGATGTCTGTCAAAGGGACATGAAAGCAGCCAAAATACATACAAGTGACTGGGAGTGTAAGGCAGAAGACCGATCTACGTGGCGCACAGTTGTCAAAGAGGGCGTCATAGTAGCCGAGGAGCGAAGAATAGAGGAGGCTGCAGACAGAAGAGCTAGGAGAAAGGCCAAAACATTTGGAAGCACAGAACTCGTGTGTAAAAACTGTGGCAAAGACTGTCACTCAAGGATAGGACTGCACAGTCACTCGAGGAAATGCAACCCAACCCAACGGTGATGCACCATCGTCTCGCGAGACGGAAGGATGCCGGAGGGCAGTGGTCCCCAAACCCCGGGCCGCGGACCACTACCGGTCCGTGGTGCAAATGGTATCGGGCCGCCCAAGAAAAAATTTAAATTATTTCCATTTATATTTATTACTGATGTGTTTTTATCTCGGAGCTGTAAGATTTTGCTATTGCAAAGCCATGGAATTTTTTTTAAGTGGAACACGAATGCCACAATAAATCATCCTATGTGTTGGCTAACCGTATTGCTGAGGCTAAAAAGCCATTTTCTATCGGTGAAGAATTAATCGTGCCCTCCACTAATGACATTTCCCGTGAACTTCTAAAAGAGACTGTTGATTTTTATAAAAAAGATAGCACATTTGCCTTTGTCAGCTAGCACTAGCACTGTGACCTGAAGCTTTTTGGAAAGCCGAAACATTTGAGGCACGATTGATTATTGATACACCACAATTATAAACTCTCTACAGATATTGACAACTATGCCAGACTCATTGTTTATGTGCATTGTCTAAAGCAGGAGTTCTGCATGTGCACTATCTTTGCAAACCAACACCACAAAAAAAAAACTATTCAAGTCACCTGATGGTTATATATAAGGACAACTCAATTTGTCCTCCAGTTTCGGCATAAGCACAAACAGGACTATTGCGTTGAACGGACTACTGGCTGGTTGAGCTGTTAGGATTAAGTATAGGGTTGTATCTGACGGTAAATTTACTCATTGTATCATTCAAAGGGAAATTCTGACGCCTTGAAAAATGTCACATCAATTTAATAGTTTATTTTTTGATGATAGACGTATTGACTCTATCAATGCGCACACACTCTTAACTCACGACAGTTATAGCAGTTTTGTAAAAACAAGGAAGCAGAGCTTATGTCTTTCTTATAAAAAGAAATATGATAAGTATTCAAGCGAATATCGCTAGGAAGTGCATTAAAATAACGAAACGCTGAGCACAAATTTATTTTGGAAAAGAATACCGCTGGCAGCATATTTCAGCGATAAAAATTGGGTCGCAAAACTTTTTTTACCTGTGTAACATATTCGGCCTGTTCAATGAACTGAATATGTTTCTTCAAGGTCAAATGACACTCTGTTTTGAAGTTGACAGAGAATGTAGGTGCAGGCATTTAAAGCAAAAACTTGGAACAGCGTGTGACATGAGCTTCTTTGATATTTTGAATGTTTGAATATTAGCTGGGAATTTTAGGCTAGACTGAGTATGAGCATTCGTTCTCCCAGTTGGTGCGCGATCGCCTGTTGTAGCTTTAAACAATTCTAGTGCTACATGTCAGCCGACTAAAGCATGGGTCATCGAGCTGTGTGTTTACAACCCAGGAGAATCTAGCATGTTTTTGCAAAAAGAAGATCACAACTTGGAGATTTTACATGATGGCGATCTCAAAAATACTTTCTAGACACCAACTCTGCCACTTTTCTGGATTAAAGCCATGGCGCAAGAATCCTGATATTGACATCAAGGCATGTACCCCCTACTGATATTAATGACATCCTGTTTGAAGCGAATTCTTCTGAAGTGACAGCAACAGAAACAACACACAGAAATAAACTTGACATGAGAATGACATTTTAGTTGTCATTGTCTCTATAACCCCAGATGTAATCATCTCGTTGTAGAAAAACAAGTGGAGGTTTTCCTTTGTTTAGCGTAGTAGTAATTTAAAATATTAAATAACATTATATACATTTGATGGTGTAAGTTTGGTGTCACGCATCAATGCAACAAAATTAAAATGATTATAAAAAACTATATAAACAATTAACGTCCACCCCTCTATTCCCCAAATTCCGCGGGCCACGGTAAAATTATCCAGCTTTGACCAGTCCGCGGCAATAAAAAGGTTGGAGACCACTTCGACAGGATACGGGGAAATTGGTTTGAAAATCAATCCAAAGATTTTGTGGCAAGAAAGCAATCAAGCAGACACCACGAGTTAATATAAAGGATTTAATTAAAAACATCTAATTGAGTATCAGTCTAATAATAGTTTATTGTTTTGATGACACGATTCATTTGTGTATCTTTGTATTTTATTTTATCGCAGACATAAATTAAATAATATAAACACCCAGTGGTGTGGTTCTGTATGTTTGTAACGTAACGCTGAGGAGCGATGTACGACAGTCTACAGCAGTTAGTTTAGTTGAAACGCTGAGGAGCGATGTACGACAGTCTACAGCAGTTAGTTTAGTTGAAAAATCGTGT
>MUZC01000039.1:422913-451876 GCA_002072015.1 Radix auricularia | reverse complement strand
CAAAAAGCCCCCCCCCCCCACAATGCAAGTGGTATTTTCTATGTGAAAACGAGGGTGTTTAAAATATATATGTTTTGTCATTTAAAAATGTTTTTAGTGTAAGGCTGCACTCTAATATCGTAACACGCGTGAAACCACGTAAAACTTCATTTTCGGCAATGTTATATTTAAGTGGAACTTTTATTTAAAGTTGCGCGTTTTGAATGACGTAATATGTGTGTTGCCCCACCAAAAAAAAAAAAGAAAAAAAAAAAAGAACGGCGCGTGACGTCATTTATGGGAGGCCCCTAAAAGGGCGGCATATGAAAGACCGCCCCGGGCGGCAAAAGCTCAAGCTACGCCACTGAGTTTAGTTGAAAAATCGTGTGTTGATGAGCGCTGTAAAAATATTTAATATGATGACGTCATTGTTTGGTGTGCATCGGTGCGCAAAATACAACCCCTATTATTATTATTAAATACTTTGCGTACATTTCATAAAGTTTAATAATTCGTATTTATCAAAAAAGGACAAGTTAGTTGGTCTTTAAAAAAAAGGTTGGCGCCGTAGGCGCCCAAAAAAAGGGGGCGCCGCAGGCGCCACGGCGCCCCGGCACAATCAAGTATTCTATAGTTTACAAGACAGCTGTAGTATTTTACTTTGCACTAAGTGTTAATCGTGGTTATAGTTTTAAAAAGAGAAAGATACCTATAGATTTCGAAGGCCGGAACATGAGAAAAGTACATTTGAGTATTTGAAGGATGAAGCGGGGACTGTTGACGAAAATTTGATCGGCTAATTTAAACGTGATATCTTTGAACAATCTGTTTTCTTGAAACAGAAATGTTCTAAATATATTAAATGAAATATTCATAATAATAATGTAATGCTCTTTCTACGTATTACTCACGTTAATATGCTCCTCTTTATTCTTCTCTTAGGCCCACTCATCTTCGGATAAACAAATGAAATAAACGAGAACGCACGGAAACTTCAAGCACTGGATTATCATTTCTTCATGAAAGATGTGTTTCAGAAGTGTACAACAACCATTGTATCAACAGGAATTTTCGAATATAATTCATAATTTATAATAATAAATGAAAATTTTCAACAGGGATTTTCCTTCAAGTTGTTTTTTTTTTTAAATTGTATTTAAATGTATTGAAATTATAAACATTTAATATCCAAATGATTTTAATGTAGTTTTGAGAAAACGATAAAACTAATGGACATTATCAAGCATCTGTGCGGTGCAGAATTCGCTAGAATAAATCTAAAAAATCTGGAATATTTCTGCATTGGTGGGTGATAGTGATAAGCTGTGCCCCTAATCACAAAAATAACTCGCTCCACTCTACTGCCAATAGAACAGCATGTATTTGTGATCACAGCTTGCCACCGAGTCGTTGCATAAGTATGTCAACACCATATCACTACTACGGAGGGGAGGCGGGATGACCCAAAGTTTCAATTAACAGTTCGCACTGTGTCAAATGAGTTTCCATCAATGTTTAACCAGGACCATCAAGCATAGGTTGTTGTTTTTTTTTGGGTTGTTTTTTGTTTGTTTGTTATGTTTGCTTTAGGCTTGACTAAAAAAAAAGTGAGGTCTATTTCCTATAAGATACCAAAAAATATTTCCCATTGAGAAATAAAAACTTGTTAATACCAAGGTGCGCGATAAATTTCGCACCTCTCCTATATCATTATTAAGTTATGGTAAGATGAATTAGTCAAGATTACTTTACTGTTCATTGTGTCCAAATTATAAAACTGTATTGATCTGATTCAGGGTGAAATTTGGGTAAAATGTTGTTGGGGTATATATAACTAAATTCTCGCCGTCATTCAGCTTCAACTTGCTGAAAGTCATCCAAGTCTTGACCTCAACAAGGCGCTTCTGCAAGGCTTCGACAGTAGAGATAATACAAGAGGGATGAGCTTCTGTGTACAAACGAAAAAAACAAGACTAAATAACCTCTATTGTGTAATGAGATCACACGTCTACTCTCAAATCTACGTCCTGAAATGAGTTAAACATGTGTCGCCTAGTTGATCATTGGGAGTGTTTACTATGTTGTGCCATCATATCATCCACTTTTTAGGGAACGATAGTTCAGTCTTAATGTTTTTGTTGTGGTTTGTTTCGTTTAGTCATTTTTGTTTTTGTTTTTTAATTTACCAAAACAATCACAGAATGGCAGGTGGTAACAGCACGCAGGAAGAGCGACATCGAACTTCTAGGGTCAACATGTTGTTCAAGATAAAATGGGTTTGCTCACTGTTACAAAGATAAACATAAACTAACCCCCGCACCCCTTTTTCTTTAAAAATGCATCTACAAGGCCACCATAGCAATAACATTTTAGAGGAGCTGCTCCATCTTAACAAAGATGATACACTTCGATTGAGAAAAACTTTGGAACACAGATCAGGTGGAAATTCAAAGCCATCATAATTTTATTAAATAGTAAAAAAAAAAATAATAATAATGTACCGAAAATGATAACAGCATTTATGTTCATATTGAACAAAAGTAATAGTAATAACTTACAAGCACATCTATTCCAAACAATAGTAGTAGTAGTAACTTACAATTATAAGCACATCTATTCCAAACAATAGTAATAGTAATAACTTACAAGCACATCTATTCCAAACAATAGTATTAGTAGTAACTTACAATTACAAGCACATCTATTCCAAACAATAGTAATAGTAGTAACTTACAAGCACATCTATTCCAAATAATAGTAATAGTAATAACTTACAAGCACATCTATTCCAAACAATAGTAATAGTGTAAATTACAAGCATACTATTCCAAACAATAGTAATAGTAGTAACTTACAAGCACATCTATTCCAAACAATAGTAATAGTAGTAACTTACAAGCACATCTATTCCAAACAATAGTAATAGTAGTAATTTACAAGCAGAATAAATACATTAAAAATACTTTTATATTTTACATTTCAGTTGTAACTTGTATTCAAGATATATTATTTACTTGTGTCATAGGGGGAAAATAAAAACTGTAACTTGTAGTATTCATTTAATGATTTTAATTAAATTCACTGAACAAAGCCCCTTGTGACTATAACTTAAGTGTATAGATTTCTGTTTTTTTCCCTTCGCTATTTGATAATGTGTGTGACGTTGTGGGGCGGGAAGGTCCATCCCAATCATCCGCTATGCATGATTTTACTCGGCACGAGACTTTTGTGAACCTTGACTTGCCAAATTTATAAATTAGCCGCCCACCATTGTTGAAATATTCTGCTCTGTCAACCTGATAATGGTGACTATTGCCAATTTATTGAATGAGATTAGAAACAGTGTAATGCTGTTTGGTGCCGTCCATAAAAGACTTCACGCACGTAGCGGGGAGAGGGGGTCATGCATTTGTGATGATGTGTGACTAGGGCTAGGGGATGTTTAATTAATGTAAAGTCAAAGCAAAACGCGCAACTTTAAATAAAAGTTTCTCTGAAATATTTCATTTCATGATATTTGCAATGGCTTCACACGTGTTACGATGTTAGAATGCAGACTAACACTAAATAAATATTTAAATGTCAAACAAGTAATTTGTAACGTACTAATTTTAAAATAGAAAACACGGCTTTTAAAGAGGGAGGGTTTCAAAGCTTTGTGACGTCATATTGGAGGGAGGTGTGTCTAAGTTTTTGTGACGAAGTCGTGTGTGTGGGGGGGGGGGGAATAAAAATCTGCCAAACCCGCTTGACGTCATTTAAGGACGGCCCCTTTGTGCGGCATGGATTTTTTTAATGAAATTAGTGAGATACGTTTCCCTTGCTCAAAATAGGACGCATTTCCTCATACATAATTAAAACTGTCGCCTCTAAATTATTAACAACGTAAGCATCGGGGCCTTTTGGTTACCTTGAACTTGACACTGTGCTAATATTGGGAAAAAAAAATGAATCCGGGTTTGTTATTGAAAGTTGAAAGTATAAATAATGTTCGGCGGCAGTGATTTAATTATGTGCGTTTAACAAGGAGTCTTCTGAATCTCTTTGGCTAAGGTAAGTCTCTAAGGCATAGGCAAGTACATTTCTTTTTATTGAAAAGCCTAACTAGTGGCACATCAAGTTAGAACTGATTATCTCAACCTGTGACGCCTATGGTTCTGATCTTGTAGTTCACGTGGTTGATTCGATTATAGAAAAGTTTTATTTGTTCGGAAATTAAATAATTAAAAACAGGTCATTAAAAATATAAAGTTTTAAAAATATAAATTAGTTGGATTTTTTTTTTAACATAGATATATTTTTTAAAAATATTTAAATCAATGAACAGTAAATATGATATAATAAAACTTTTAGCTGTCGTGATTTTACACAAATGTTGTTGGTTTTTAGACATAGACCTACTGATACTGAAAATTATTTTTATAGTTTCAGTGTTGTGACGTGAGGAAAAAAGGGAAATAAAAAAATGGACAGACGCACATTCGCACCACTTCTCCTGTTGTTATTTGGTTTCAGCTTGGGTTCAGGTGAGTAGTTTTTTTTTTTTTTTTACTACTATTCTAAAATATACGCCAGATTTTATATTTGTCGACATAATGCCTTTTGGTAATATTTTAAAATCCTTCATATTAACTCGTATAGTCTGCTTGTCTGTTGCAAAAACTTTGGATCGATTTTTCAGAGTTTCACATCGATCGAATGTACTGTTAATAAAGAAATGAATTTTTAATTTTTCTCTATGTTTCTATAAGTAGCATGCAAACGTTTATGCTAGTGTGTCACGAAGATGGTACTATATTGAACATATTTTAATATTATTTTCCCAATCTGTAAATGTTAATGCTAGTCTGTCGCGCAGTGCGTATTAAATTGAACATACTTTTATAATATTTTCCCGATATTTAAATATTTATATTGGTTTTTATTTATTAAGGCTATTAAACAAACTGTATGTCAAGTTAAGTATTTTTTAATGTCAAAAATTGTGCTCAAATGGGGAGTTGGGAAGATGATAGAAAGATATAGAAAAATATTGCTTCGCGTATGTAATTGATGTTAAAGCGGTAACAAAAAACTTACTTTCATGTAGTGTATGGGAATCCAGTGCAAACACTGATCAGCAGTTTTACTGTCAACGGCCAGCCCTCAGTCCGCCTCAACGTTGGTGATCGACTGGAGTTCAAATGTTCATCTGCTGGGGGCGTTGTGTCGTGGACCCTGAGGGGACAAGCTTCGGGTCAGTTCCAAAGTGGGGAATGTAACACTTTTTTTTTAGTTTCAAAGAATCACATTAAGTTAAGGCTTAGAACCCTCCGTGGCACAACAGAAATTTAATAATGTTAAAGTCTTTAAAACTTTTTTTTTTTTTTTTTAAATTTTTAAAAAATAGTTTTGTTTAGAATTAAACATGGAATACAAATATTCATCCTGAGAGTAATCGTTCTTCAATTAAGAATACCAACTTCTATAGAATGTTTATATCTTTCTTGAAAACATTCAAGTAATTAAATACTTATATGTCTCTAGATAACCATGTTTTCAATTTATCCAGATGTCATAAGAGTACCTACGTCTTTAGAATGCGCATGTTTTAAAGAGACCCTAAACGTCTTCCCAATAATTGTCTCTGTCTTAAAAATACTTTTGAATGTTTTAAAATACCAATGTGTATCATAAGGTTATTCATATCTACAACTGTCAATGTCTTGAGAATATTATGAACTCTACAACCATTAATTCCTAACATTTTTATAAATGATTTTTTATCTTTATTAATTTTTTTTTTTTTTTGGAAAGATATACCTACCAAATAATTTTTTTCAAATATTTAAAATTACTTTAAAATCTTTCAATTTTATTGGCATTTTTTTCACTTGATGTTTCCAAGGAGGGCAAGAACCATTCAAAAGTACTCTTACATTGTATTTTTGTAACAAACCTAACGAAAATTTACTCGCCCCCCCCCCCCAAGAAACATCCAGTCCCATTAGCCACAGTATACTGCAATGTTTAATCACATAGTTTCTCACTGCAGGGCGTTTGTTGATGGGCAATGGGTTGATCTCTTCCAGGAAACTGACCATAAGTTGGCCTGCTAGCTGTGCCGACAACGAGGCCATCCAGTGCATCGCCAACAGCAACGGTGTCCAGGACACGAAGACTGCACAAATTGAGGTCTTTGGGTGTAAGTTCAAAACAAATGAAAAAGATAGATATAAGAGCTACATTGGAATATACATTATCCAATTATATTTTTGAAAAGTTACACTTGGCTTGGTTGCCGTTTTGATAAAAATAACAATGGTGTTATTTCGATGATAAGCAATTTTTTTTTTATTTAATCTACAATGGAATCTTAGTGGATGTTAAAGGTTTTATAATAGTTTGTCATTGTAATATTTGTATACATTCTCTAGCCATTAACTAGTGTAGAATAATGATTGGGCAATATCTATTTCCTTGAGCTTATCAATCGATCTCTAGACTTGATGATAGATTTTAATCAATGATCTCTCTTTGATGTGTTCCCCCCCTTCTCATCCACATTATTACCTTCATCTTTCTAAAGTATGGGTCGACAAACTATGATACGCGTGCAAAGCTTAGCTAGTCACTTAACTTTTTTTGACACGCGCAATAAAAAAAAATAATTAAAGGATGTTGCACGAAAGATATTTGTTAGTATATATATATTGGTTAGTATACATTACAATAAGTTGGGGAGCCCGAGGCACTCCATACATCCAGTCAGCTCTGTGAGAGAAAGCCATCAACAATACTTAATCAGAAAAAAAGCGAAACATACGTGATCCAAAGTTTCTGAAAATTACCCGAAACCACTCACCCCCACCCTTGCCTGAACTCTCCCGAGTGAAGTTGTACAAGAGATTACGCCTATGGAATAAGAGTTGTGTAGCTACAAACAGTAGGTCCTGAATTTTCACTTTATTATCATCATATAGCAACGATAGCAACATAATACAGGCTTTCGTGGTAAGAAATTTTATATTTTCTATTTAACATAACAAATGCTTGTTTTCTTTTCATTTACAAAGGTCCACCAATCAATGGATAAACAAGTGGTGAAACAATCACCCATGTGTACCTGCAGCAGAATATCTTTATATCACTACTGACATGACTTAGTTCTTCAGAAAGAGGAATCAAATGACGATTATTGGCATTCAAACAAATAAATCTTTACTTATTGGCTTAAACAGAAAACTATGAAAATGCAATAAAATATGTAATCAAAACTACATTTTTCCTTTTTAAAATTTGTATGTCATAAATCTATGTTAGCATATCTTTTTAAAAAAAATTTGTAAAGCAATTTTAAGAGGGTGGGGGGCATGGGTCACAATCATAAGATGTTGTAGACTTCGTTGGAGAAAATCCAAAATCATGGCGTTATTTTTTAGTTGATTAAAGTGGTTCTCAACACAGAAATTCCACCCTCTCCAATCTTTTAAATAATCAAATGGAACAGCATGCGTTTACAAATCATTTAAACTTCTGGTCCCCCGTCCCACACTCAAAAAATAATGTACAAAGGATTATAATAAGACATGGTCAATGTCAGCTGTTAACATTACCATGCTCAGATCGCGTTCCTTATTACATAATTTGCTATGTGCCGCTGAAAAATTGAAAGCGCGGAGATTTTTTAAAGTGAAGAAGACAAAATTAATAATGTTACTTAGGTAATTTATTGTACTCAGCTAATAGTTCTAGTTATACTGCTTTACTTTACAGAGACATTTTCAGATTTTGTAATAATTACGTTGATCAACGTCTATTTGTATAATTGTTAATATATGTGCTTAAAGAATAGATCTACTTGTTTTGTTTATATTTTTTTAGCTTGAAAAGGGGTAGGGTTTATGGCTAGAGTTAGGATGGAGCCAGAGCTTAACAGTTACTGACACTGTAAATTAGATAGCTGAGAGCTGTGTAAACATTTGAGATTGGTAGACAAACAAAAATACGTATAGTTTATTGGACATTTTTTGTGTTATTCCTTTTTAATGCAGAGGGATTGAGGCAAAAATGGTAGTCTCCCCAAGCGACGAATTCTACCACAGATTTAAATGATCAATAAAAAATGTATATAGTCTTGCATATCAAATGTCATTTAATGGTGAAACCTGATGAATTCACAGAATAAATTCCCAAAAGAATGTAATTTACTTTTCCGGGTTGACCCTAATGAAAAAAAATCGAATCTCTCCACTCGTATGTACAACCATCAACGAACACCTTTAACAATTGAGTCGCTGCATTAGTGCGTCAATGTCACATCACCAGCAGGGTCTAGGAGTTCAGAGTTTGCCCTCTCTTGAAGGGATTGCTGAGGGGCGTGGGATCGAACCCACGCGAAGGCAACAATAAGAATGTTGAATGACTATCTCTAAAAAGTCCTCTGCTGACCTGGAGAGGAGATTGGCACCGCTAAGGTCTACCAAGCTCCCATAAAGTTCTAATGGAAACACTAGAACACCCTCCGACCACAAGGTTATGGGACACACACGCAAAAAAATCGTTGGCAATCAATGTTTAACAAAACTCATCCACCCAGGGTTGTGGTGGTTTTTGTTTGTTTGTTGTATTTTCTTGAGCTTGTCTTTACTTTTATTTGTAAACACAAAAAACAGTGAGGTCTATTTCCTAAAAGATCCCAAATATTATTTCCCAGTGAAAATAAAGACTTGTTGAGAACAAGGAGAAGGTTAATTTTCGCAGCTTTTCCCTTTAGAAGATAATTAGTAGTAAGGTGAATAAGTTGAGGTTACTTTACTTTGTCCTCTTAACAAATTATAAAATTTATTTTGATTATAGCAAGAGTTAAATTTGTGTCCATTATGATTGGGGTGTATAAAAAAGTGCTTCGCTCTTGTCGTCATTCAGCTTTAACTTATTGAAATTCATCTAAGTGGACAGTGGAAATAATTAGTCAGGGATGAATCTGTGTACAACTGCGTATCATATGGGAAGAATTGGCTTTAAACAGCACGCTTTTCGAGCAGTAGAATAGGTTTTTTAGTATATTTTACCATAAGTTTGGGACCCCGAGACGCTTCATACACCTAGTCAGCTCTGTGAGAGAAAGCCATCAACAATACTAAATCAGCAAAAATCGAAACATACGTGATCCGAAGTTTCTGAAAATTTCCTGAAAGCACTCACCTCCCCCCCCCACACCTTTTTCACATTTCCTGAACTCCCCCNCCCCCCCGTGAAATATACTAAGGGTTTTAGTTTTAAGAAAACAAATATAGCATTAAATGAAAATACCAGAATTAAAAGAAGATTGCTGGATTGCGACCGAGATTTTTGACATTGATTATAAGGTTGCAAACTCGACGCAACGGTATTTGCTCTTTACGTACTTACCTTATCTTATGTTACGGACGCTCTTTCTGTACAGAAAGTGTTTGACTCCTTACTTTTGTTTGATGGTGTAGAACTTATACACTCTTAAAATCCAAATGATGTTAAAAATATTAACATCTTGGAAAAAATTCTTTAATAATAAATTATCTCATGTGCTCTCTCTTAAATATTCAGATTTATCTCATTAAAAATTTGCCCATTTATTGTTTTGAGAATAAAATAATATAATACTATTCAGTTACAAACTTAAAATTTAAACGTCATTTAACAAAAAACAAACCAAACTTCTTAACAAGATCTGACAATCGGCACAATATGCTTTCCATCATCATCACTCTTTCACCTGATACTTTTTTTCTAATTATAGATAATAATTTGAAACGGTTGGGTAAAATCGAAAACAATGAAACTTTACACAGACAGTAGACTCTATCTTGTAATTAGTTTACACGTCTACTCTCAAATTTACGCCCTGAAAAAAGTTTAACGCCTGCATTTTTTAATGATTTGAAAGTATATGGTTTGCACGATTTTAATTGGTAAACAAGTAGAATCTCGACCGTGAAGTCATGGTCATTACCGGCGGCCATCTTTGTTGTTATGGCATGTCCTTAAAAAAGCTCAAATTAAAATTATATAGCTATACCTAACACAAACCCAAAAATCTTCAATTGTCCGAAAATTTTAAAACTATACCTAACCCAAACCCTAAAACCACTTTTGTGAAAATCCATTTAGAATTTATAGAACTCTGTTTCCAGCAACCGGTAGCGTCGTGACGTAACGGTCAAGCTTCTTCACTTCAGCCTTTTAATTAATAATGAATTTATTTATGGAAGGACTTTGTGGCTATAGCTTAAGTGTACAAGGGAATACAGCCCAGTTTGTAGCCTATTCCAGGAAAGCCTCTAGTTCTGTTAATTTGTTTGGTTTAGTTGAAATGTGATCATGGTGACTATCGACGATTTATTTAATGAGATTAGAAACAGCGTAATTCTCTTTAAACACATTTTTTAGGTTTTCTCATAAACCTCACGTGATACAAACGGAGCGCAGCAAAGTCTATCACTTTTAACAAGCTTTCAGAAATTCATAATTTTTCACTTGCAGTTTTTTTCATTTAGACCAGTGATATCAGATAGTGGTTTAAAATTGATGCCAAGTCTGCACATAAAGCAACCAACCACCCAGCAAAGGCAATTGTTTCAAAGGATTTTACAAATGGTTGTGAAAATCTACATAATAATAATATTATAAAATATCAATATTGTTTGCATCTCTTTTGATAAATAACTTAAAAACACGTTAAAGAACTCGTGAAATTGGGTTAATTATTATTATTTTTTACCTGCTGAGCTTTCGACAAACAAAACGTTTATAAGACACTTTGGAAGAATTTGACATCTAAGGATAATGAATTTCACTTAATTGACAAGTCATTTTAGAATAAAATCACAGACTATCATTTGACATCAATTGCAGTTTAGCGTTATTAAATAAAGGATGAACACCACGCACACAATTACGTTAAAGAATAAACACTTAACGCACGCATACATAAAACATCAGTCATTTGTTTAGCTTCTAAACATTCAATTTAAAAGTATCGGATCTTTTAGGTGAGGTCAACTTGGTTGTTTACTTGTAGAGAAACTCAATAACTAAAATCCATGTGTCCGTGTGTAGATTCATCATATGTTCATTGTCCACTTCAACCTACGAAAGGTCAACATGGAATTAATTGTGAATTTTGTTGATTAGACAAAGTTCGAATTATTTAACAAATGTTATGGTACACATCGAATGAGTAGGTAGATTAAGTAGCAGTTCTATTTTGAGATAAATATCAAAACAATCGCATAAACAAATATGTAGATCTACTAAAGAAACAACAATAAATTTGGCATGAATCCTTTTAATAAAAATTAGCGAAATGAGAAAAATTGATAAACGCGATATAACAGAAACAAAGTATATAAATATTATTTTTAAAAATTTTAAATAGTATCCAATTGCGGCGTTTGAGTATGCAGTGGTTTTAATTGGAACTTTTTCCAAAGCAATGTTATTCTGTTACAGCAGAGCGAATTGCGTTACACAATGTCAAACCACCTTTTAATTACCCCAAGTAATGTCTCGTACTAATAGGAGCAGTGTAGCTGTGTGAACTCAGGGATACCTTCAATTCAAATGGAATGAATACCTGCCTTCACAGAAGGTACGTAAAGACCAAAGGGTTTAGGAGTGCCATTAAACGTGATAAAAGTAAACATTGTGCATGATGTAGTGAAAAAAGTTAGGTCTTGCCTTTATACCTGAAAATTGGTACTACAAAAAATGGTTTTAAAAATGAATTTAATTTCTACTTTTATAGATGAATAGTATTCTTTTTTTTTCTTTTCTCATGCCTCTTTATGGTTGTTACTTAAAGACGTCAGAATATGAGGTGAGCAGATACGTGAAAAAGTTTGACAGTTAACAGAAGCGTGGAAGCACGAGCAAATGTATGGGGCTGGACAGAAATCTACAACAAAAGTTTTATTTTATTGGAGATAATCATATAGGCATTTGTAATCATATTCATTATCAGCCTCCAATTCAGATTCAACATCAATGTTAATTTATTATGGCGAAAATAACATTTGAATAAATCAGGTAGCCTAGACTTCTAGTCCCCCAACCCCTCACATCCTATTAAATTTAAAGACGATTAAAACAAGACAATGTTTATTGTAGCTGTTTCATTGACAATATTAATTCAGATGATCATTTCTTACTAAATATTGAGCTAATGAAAATTTGTGAGCTGGAGGCTTTTTTAATGTGAGTTATAAAGAAAATTATAAATAATGCTACTATGTTCTTTTTGAAGTTTTTTTTTTTTATGTACTGAGAGGAAAGTTCCAGGTACACTAATTTATTTTTACAGAGACATTTTAAAACATGTAATAAATACGTCGTTCCTCGCCTGTAACTAAATGTTTCATTTATTTTATACGGATCTAAAATTTAATGTTTATTTCTTTCAATGCTTTAAACAGTGGATGAAATAAAATAGGGGCATCTTGACGGTTGTTGACAAAGCTGAGGCACTCGGGGAAAAATATAATATCTAAAATGTTTTGACATTTTTTGCTGTTCTCCCCTTTCCTGAATCCAGAGGGATTACGGCGAAGATAGTTGCCTCACCCAGCGACAAATGAATAGCTCATCAAAGATTATAGATGATCAATAAAAAATATAGATAGTCTTGCATAAAGGTTATAAAATATAAATAAAAATGTGAATAGTCTTATATATCAAATGGCATTTCTTGATGAAACTTAGGGAGAGTGGCAAGGGGCAATGTTTTTAAGCTGCGCGGCCGCGTAGATATCTGACAGACGCCGCGCAGTAAATGTTATTAAAAAAAATAATAATGATGTGCATAATTTGCTAACTAGTTGTTTGTTGTTGTTTTTTACTTTGCTCGGGGACCAACAAATCTCAGAGGGAACATTGACCAGGTGTCACCATTTTCAGACTTATCTAACAGTTATTCAGTTATCCCCAAGTTTAATCTTTTTCTCGACTTGCTGGTTGCAGGCAAATTTGTGTTTTCACGTTAGTGAACTTACAGCCAATGACCTCCACGTGAACCGCCTTGACCTCTTCTACGTCATTGCCCTTCGCGATGCACTGGAATTCGTCGTTGTCAAAGCACGTGGCGGGGTGATTGACCGTAATTGACCCCGAGAGGACGGTGTCGTCCTTGAAAAACACGTGACCTGTTGTGAGAGACAACTGAGACATCAGCAACGTTTTAAAAAGACAAAAGAAATGTGTGTTATGTGACACTGTAAATATAAGACAAACATGTGTTATGTGACACTGTAAATATAAGACAAACATGTGTTATGTGACACTGTAAATATAAGACAAACATGTGTTATGGGACACTGTAGATATAAGACAAACATGTTATGTGACACTGTAAATATAAGACAAACATGTGATTTGTGACACTGTAAATATAAGGCAAGGACGTGGTATGTGACCCTGTACATATATGTTAAATTGATGTGAAAGTATGACCCTGGACATACAGACAATAATGATGTGGAGTGTGAGCCTTTACATAAAAGACATGAATAATAATAATAATAAATTGATAATTTACATAGTGATGTATCCCAGCAAGGTACCGGGTTCACATCGCTATAACAGGTGATAATGTTTATATTTTTTAAAAAACAACATTCAATTCATAATAACTACATAAATTACTGTACGTTACGCATAAGTGACGTTAATCATTAAAAGAAATGTGTTTCATTAATTTTGTAAATACACTTTGAAAAGATGCGTCTTTATATTGTATGGGATATGTTACCATGTATATAAGACAACTAAGTAATATGTCACTCTGTGCATATATGACTAGTATGTTCTATATTACCATGTATTATAAGACAGATAAGTGACAAGTGACCTTGTATATACAAGACAATAATGTTGTGATGTGTGACCCTGTACCAAGAAGACAACAAGCTCGTGTCACGTGACCTTTCCTATGAACGATGACGTGAATGTATCAGGGGGAATTCACTCAGTTAATGTACAGTGCATCTGACGTTGTGGTTTGGCGGCCAGAATTAGATATAATACTTCATATTTTACGAAACCACTTTATTATCCTTTAATATTATTACATAACCACTTTATATTAAATCACGTAATTAAAATCTAATTATCCTGTACGAAATCTATTTAATTTTTAGATGAGACAAAAACACTCAAAATTACACATAATCACTTTTCGTCATAACACGAAGAAATTTGACAACTTTGTTTTTGGTTAGAAGAGAATGTTTGTTTTAAAAAATCATGTTAAGCCTGGTCCCTTCTGGAACTCAGGACGTGTTAGCGCATTTTCGTATTATGTATCAGTACTTATGTTAGATATCAGCATTATGTAGTTATCAGTAATTGTGTTTAGATTTTAGACATATTTTTATTAATTTTCTTGTGTAATGAATATACCTGACATTTTTTTAATTTAAAAGTAATTTCTTTACATTTTAAAAAAATTTATTTTCTCTTTAATCTAACTACAAGTCTCCACAAATGATGACGTAAAACTCTCTAAACTTTTACACATATTCTAATGACGTCAACAAAAAAAAAACAAACTAATTCTTTTGCACGCCTTCGCACCACTCTTGAATGCCTGAAAAATGATGTATTCGACTTCCGGCAATGGCGGCCGTTCCCTGCGCCAGTGTTACCTCTCGATTCGCAAAGTTTTTTGGTAGTTTTAACGGGGTTTTTTAACGGATCGAGTAACTGAGTGTTGATGCACAAATGGCAGGTCAGGACATACAAAAAACATATATACATCATGGGTCTAGGACTTATGGATGCTGTGATCAAAGGTGATGACAGACGGACGGACGGACNCCCCCCCCCCCCACACCTTCTCGGAATTAATTGTTTTCATAGAATATCTGGAATTAAAAAACGCCCCCATATCTCAAATAGCTTATGGTCCCATCAAGTCTAAATCCGGTCCTGGGTTAATTAGTATCTTAATTTTACATTTAATGAGACGACTATCAACGTCTATATCTACAAAAAAATGTTTTACATTGTGTGGTATATTAGCAAGACATTGAGAAGTAACCTGAAACCCCAGGCGGCAGTGTTTATATAAGACAATTTTAATGAGATACCAGGTGTTTGACCGTACCGGACTTTAGTCCAACCAATGTCCAGGACACCGATGATCCATATGACATGCAGAAGTACTCCAGGCGTTCATCAATGGTGACTTTGGCTGAGCTGTTGCCATTGACTACAAAACTGCTGATCAACTCTTGGGCTGGCAACATAGCAAGAAAAATAAATTCCTGGCTGATATAAAAGGACTTATCATGAACATTCCATCTAACTGTCGATTTTTAATAAGAATAACGTACTAAATAAGCTTATTATCGCAAGAGAACAATTATTTTTGATAATAATTAGTTTTATTAAAATAAAAAGAAAGAAACAAAGAACAAGAAAGCAATCGTAGGATATAAGAATATATTTCCGTGATATATTATTTTTTATCGTTTAAAATGACGAATCTTATTTGTGGCGCAACCACAAAGCTAAAATTATTAAAGGGGGGCGGGGGGCTCAATTGATCACGCATTCAAGGTTTGGGAATCCCTACGATTTGACCGACTTTTGTGGAATGTCAGGTTGTGAGGTGACGTTTAGGCATGTTCGAATACGACTGGATCACATCGAGTGACAACAATAAACACGTGGGTAATCAATCCAGTAGTGCTGGACTGTGCAGGATGCATGAACAACACACCTGACAAACGCCTTAGATATTTAAATGTTTCATAATTAAATTCAAAGTTAAAGCGATGGACAGAGTTGGCGATTGTAAACGCGAACTTGGATTACTTTAGGACTTTATTTCATCTATGCATGCGGCTCACGGTGCACACGTAATCTGAACGTTTGACCTTTCACAAAATCACGTGTGCTATAAGTACTAGATATCGGACAATATGGTGGACTGGATTTGGACTCAATGTTGACGTTGTGATCAATGTGTCAGAGCTTCACGTTGTGCTCGTGAGTATGATTGCTGAATGATTGCAGAACACCATCAGAAATATAATGAAAATAGATCCGCCCATCGGCTTATTCAAAGCAGGTCCTTCTATTATAAACCTATTCGGAACCAATAATAATTTAATCACTATTTTGTAAAAATTTCCAACACTAATTGATTTTAAAAAATTAATTTCAAAATGATTGTGGCGAGATAATGGGAGTGTTAATATCGTCAGTTGAGAGAAAGAATGTTGTAGCCGAGATAACCGCAGCTTTCAGATATTGGGGTTTGCCCTTCAAGAGTTGTTCACGTTCTTAAAACTGAGCCCTTAGCTAAAAAATTAAATACTTCTGAGAGTCGATTTCAATGTTGGACCAAGTTGCATCCATCAGTGATGCATTTTTTAAAGCTGGTAAAGGCATATCATCGTTTCCGGTGATATCATTTTTTAAAGTTGGATGAGAATTTATCGTCTCCATCGGGAAAATAATAAGAGCTCAGGAAAAAGAGAGCGATGCCTGTGTGACTCTCATGCTTCGTACAATCCTTGAGTCGGTCCTGTATATCAAAATTCAATTTAAACAATTAGCATCTTGCAGCATTCTTACCCTCAACAAAATATATAGAAGACAAAATGAAATATGTCATAGGACTGGGCATAAAACTCTCAATCAAGTTACAGTTAAATCAACGGTACGACGTGTGTGTAAGCAAGAAGCGATTCGTGTTGAGTGTCCCTTTGAATCTGTGTGTTTGGAAGTGGGGCCATGGGTATCTGGGCAATCGGCACCTGAAACTCATTGAGATGCAAAGTGACTCTGAATGTCACAGCAGACGATGATTTTCCTCTCATTGGCGTTTACCCTCAGCTGGATGAAGAGAGATTCAAAGAGATTCGAACATTTGCTCAGCTTGTTTGGCTCGACATACTTGTGTGAGCAGACATTTTGAGTTATGAATTAAGGCAACAACCGTGTGAGGATGAGGAATAAGTGACTCTAAACTGCGGGATATCATAAATATATTACAACCAGCGGCATTGAATCTGACCTCCCATATTTACTACATTCAATATCCCAGTTTCACCCTCCACATTAGATTTTGCGATGAAAACTTTTCAAGTTAATTCATTTTTGGTTACTATTTTAACTCGGCCCGCGAATATCTTTACTTTAAGGAAGGTGGTTCGCCATGCAAAAAGTTAGAACGCCCTTGGTTTATGCAGACTTAAAACATTAGCAAAGCTAGTGGCACGTTTCTTGAGTGTCTTGGAAGACTTCATTGCCAAATCCAGCGACACATCTCTTTTGTTATTTTTTTTTGAAGTTTCACAAATTCACTAATCAAATAGTTCCGACTTATAATTTCAGAGGCCACGATGTTCACAAAAATTGAGCAGCCCGATTTCCTTGAAACTTGAAATGACGCTGTAAAGAATACCGACAACTTTGGGTTTAATTTCTAAATACAAAACATTTAATTTTATTGTATTATATGTTATAATGAACAATTCTATGTAGCTGATATATCAGATTAATTAACCTGTATTTTTCTGAGAGGCTTCAACGCATTTTTTTTAATGTATTCACGTCACAAGGGAGTCCTCATTATATTATTCTTCGTGAAAATAGTATAATAATAACGTGTCTATATTAATATAATATAGATATAAACATAAAGGATTCGAGAAAATAACCTTACCATGGAGGACGCTAAATCCAATCAACAATATCAACATTTTTGCGCAGAATCGTCCTTCCATTCCCGTGAAGACCGTAAGTTTTGAATATCCCGAAAGTTTCTTTACTGAAGTTGTTTGAAATTTAAAAAAAAAAATAAACAGCAACATAAGAAAGAAAAAATCATTAAGCAGAATAATTATTTTTGTAATTTAGACTGTATCTTTAACCATAAGGGAAAAAAAGATTTTGATGAAATGAAATCATCAAATATTTAGACTTTCAAAATGTTCATTGAAAGTTTATCGAAGGCCAAAAAATAAATTTTAAAAATTTTTTACGCAATTTATACACAAATATTTTTATTTACCTCAAAGTTACAATAAATCCAAGAAATGCTCGGCAGTTAGCGAGAGAATTGCAGTTTTTATAAGAATGTGTTTTTTCTGGAACCCGGATTTTACACTTTTGTTGTTTTTTTTTTTTGGGGGGGGGCTAAACAATATCAAGGTCACCTTTTACGTTATTTCCTATCTTCTTGCCATCTGATAAATACATTTTTTTTTAAATACAGTAAATAACATAATTGAATTGAAGAAATTGTGTCAGCAGTCTTAGTCTCCTAGTGCTAACCCCAACATTCTATGAATGAAAGAAGATGTGAATGTCTTCAGTTATATTTTTGATAGCTTGAGCTCGATGTTGTCTTAAGCTGTGACTTTCATCTATGCACGCTACTTATGAGTATGCAGCTAGTGTATATCAGAACGCATCCCCCCTCAACACACACACACACACACACGTATACAAACACACACACACACACACACACACACACATATAACCTAATCTCTTTACTTGCATGATATCAGTATTGTGTAGATCTGGGGCATCGTCACATTTAAGAAAAAGTTACGGTCATAGGTCAGCTGTTGGTCAGCTGCGTGCAATGGCGTAGCTAGGATAAGTGTTTCCAAAAGAATTCGGATCGCAAGTTTTGTTTCCCCCACCCTCAGATTTTAAAAAAAGAAGAAAAAAAATCATAGCATTTGGGCTAAATTGTCGTATTTTAATTAAAGGTAAAATATGCCACCCGGGGCAGATACCCCTTGCCACGCCACTAGTTGTTAGTCAATAATTAAAAAATTTTCTCCAACAAGGCTGAGGGAAAACAATTTTAATCATTTGGAAGGGCCCCCTTCAATATGTTTAAGAATGGTAACTGCCTAGAATTGAAGATTTTGGAGTACCTTTTATTTTTAAAAAATTGGGACTAAAAATTATTTTTTGAGAACTTTCAATTAAATTATTGCACGAGACCAATGTATGAAAATGTTTACAGCAGAATTTTGGTGCTCTGGTCAATTTCAACAACGTAACAAGCCTAAATAACTAAAACGTTGCTTATAATGGGAAAAGGGTGTAGGGGGTGAAGCGATGTAGAGATACTATTTTAAGTGAAAGATACACCATATCCTGTTCGTAGGGCCTGGCGCTAAAGATGACCTTGCTCCAAAGGCCAACGAAAGTAAACAACTTGTGTCTGATCTGGTACTGTTAAATGTTTATCGCATGAGATTTCATAAAGGGTTAATTTAGCATAAGACATTTAAACAGTTAGGAGTTTCCTTGGGGCTAGTTATTACAAGATTTATAAGGAACGTGCTAATTTAAAGTCACTTTTTATATATTTAAAAACACTAATCGCTTTTCATTTTGAATCAGTTACAATGGCAGGAATTAAGAACATTGATTATCTTCTGTTATTTGAAGTTGATTCTATTCAGTTCTAACAGAGCTCAGAAATATGAAATCAGTGTTCCAGCTGTCACATATGACCGTTATTGTCAGGTGATACAGGATAAAACCGTCTACAGCTTTGGCCAAATACCTTACACATTATAAGATCGTCCTTGGGTTTAATTAGTCACGCTGCAGGTAGTGGTGGTAGGATTGTAGATGGCTTCCTACCTAAACAGAGACTTGAAGAGTTCAATGTGAAGGTGACTATAACAAATCAAGAGATCTTTATGGTGGGAAGATTGTGATAGTTTCATATCGACATACTGCAACTTTGATGATCACGAGAGAGTTTTCGGAGGGGTCATTTGGATATACAACCCACTCTAATTAGGGATCTGCCTCCGACTAATGGCCTACAGTCCTCGCTTCCTGCATGCAATGTGATTCGTAATCGGTTGAATTCAGACTTAGTGAAAGTTTATACAACGGAGCTAAGTGGAGAAAGGGTCAAACTTCGTTGTTATTATTATAAAGACTTTTCGGTTACACGTGTTGGGCTTTGATCTCAACTGAGAGAGTTTCACTGGCTATGGAGTGCTAATGGAGTGAGATTTTAAATCAACTAAGAGTGGATAATCCCATTAAGCAATAATGGCATAATGTGATTCGAGAGCTTATAATAATAGACTAAGACTTCGGTGTTGTGGTTTAAATACGATTTCAATGGCTCAAGTTATAATTTTTTTTAAAATAATTCTAATAATGGATAAGATTTTCAGTTATTTTGCCTTCAATATTTTAAAACCTTTTTATTTTTGTGTTTGTTGTTTTTGTTGTTTGAAACGTTCAATTTTGTTTACTTTTAAAATAACACCATAAAAACAACATAAATAACACAAGAGTGTCTCTACTTACTGAAGCGTGTCTTTTAAAAAAAAAACAAAACATTAATATGCAAGTGGCGGCCATCAAATAGACAACAACAACTCCTTCTAGATCTACAAAAATATACCTATTTAGAGGACATTACGCACATCATAATATTATCCTCGCATTTTACTGTTTATTCTCCACTTTTTTGTTTCGGATCCAAATCGTTCATGTTCTATACATTTAAATCCAAGCTGTGTCCTTTGCCCTCACAGACTATACGAGCCACTGACAAATCTCTAGTTTTTCGCTGTCAACACTGAGCCCGAAATATCATGGGGATATTAATATTTTATTTTATTTTAACGAAACGAGTTAACAAACACCAAAAAAATAATAATAATTGTGTGTGGGAGTTTAAATATTTTCTGTCGTGGGGGCCTATATACAAGCGTCGAATACTTGGCGTTACTTTCTGCTAGTGACTGTACGGAGAAGCGCGACCAATCGACGTCAATTGTGTTTCAGGTGGTGTGCACTCTTTCAGCTCCTTGTACAAAATGAAAAGCCTCGTCGTCTTCAGGCCTGGACGTTATCTCCGAGGTCACTGACCAATAAATGATTGCGCGCAGACACCTTCACAAAGATCATGTAAAATACTTTGAAATTTTTACCAATGTTCAAATCAGGCATATGTGTTATAGACGTATGCAAATGCAACTGAAAGTGCAAAACTGTGTTATCCAAAATTCAGAAAAATATGTCAACAAATGTGTTGGAATCATTTAAAAATCAAGTGATAAATTTGAAGATTGTATTTAATTCTGGAATGTTTTAGTACTGCAGTCTGTGTAAGTGGATTGGAGATCTCAATCTCCTTTATTGTGTGCTTGAATTCATCTCTTCTGTGGAAACAAATATTTTATGGCCTCTTATAAAATTTAACTACTTATTAGAGCATTATTTAACAACTTATAGCATTAGACACAATCTTATCGCTTTAGGTAAAAAGTATAAAATAGATTAGATCTACATCTTCACACACTGCATCTCAATTTTTCAGTATTTTATCACATTAGACCAAAACTTATCACATTCGAAAGACTCTCATTATATTAGATTCCATATTATCATATTAGTCGATCACATCTTTTTCTACTTGAGGGGGTTTTTTCCCTTAAATTAGATTGCATTTTATCATGTGGGACTAGTTGCTTACGTCTTGTCTAATCGAATTAGATTAGACTACACTTTATCTAATTTAGATTGCAACATACAGAACAAAATAGAACTCAAAGAAAATATAATACAACACAAAGATACACGGTAGAAAAAACACTTTCTTATTCCGTATGCAAGAACAAACTTTTACAAATTCTTGTTCTTTTCGTCTCCAATTGGCCTCATCCAACAAGGAAAACCAAAGCGCAATCAACATTTAAAACTGTAATTTAAACGCAAGACTAGTCAAACATAATGGATAAACGTTGTATGCAAAAATTGTCTGTAAAGAAGGAGCGTCTGTAATATTAAGATATGATAAGCTACCATTTTAGAGTCTTCTCATAACGTGAAACTTCGTTGTTGTTTTTGTTTTTTTACCCAAATAAGTCAACATCTTAAGATTTGTTCTTAAAACATTAGACCGAATTTCTTTCTTTCTCAGTAGTCAACATCTTAATCCCGCTTACAACCATAAGACATGGATGACACGAAGCAACCCGTCGGCTCAGCTCAACCCCAAACTCTCGTCGAGATGCACATCATCGACAATGGCCCACCACCGACGCCGACACCACCTACGCCACCAGACTCGGCTCTTCGTGAAAGTTTCTCGACAACAGCCGAACACGACCTCGACGATGACGCCGAAGAAGACAGCACGTTGCCCTTCTCAAAGTTCTTTTTCGCAAGACGAAGGCTTTACCGGAGCGTGAAAAAACTGCGACGCGGCCTCCGCGTCGGGATCTCCGTGATCTGCATGTGTTTGTTCTTGACGTACTTCTCCTACGCCGTGTACCTACACCACGACGACAGCAGCCGCCTCAGCGGGCTGATCGTCATCACCGCGATTCTCTTCCTGGTGCTGCTCGTCAGAGGCGCATCCCAGTACGAGCCCATCGCCAAGGCCAGAATATTTTTCACGAAGCACGCCAGGGTGACCCATTACCTTAAAAGGTATTATTTTATTACTGTGTAGTTTAACATATCGTTTTATTATCTTTTATCGTGTATTTTTTTTTATTTAAGTAGGTTTATTTATTTGTTAATTTTTTTAAAAACTGAGACTTTTAACATTGTCAAGGAAAACCGTTTAAAACTTTTTGCTGTGATTTCACCTCAAATGCAAGCATAAATTCCACTTCCCAAATTCTTTATTCCAGCCTAGCTTCTTCCATTAAAATAAAACATTTTAAATACATCCTTTCTTTAAAAATCCTTATACTTTTCAATAATTTTTTTTTTACCTGATCTTGTCATTTCAGATTTTGTTTATTTCATGGTATCCGTTGCAGTTTAGGTTGTCATATTAAAAAATGGGACATCATCAAAGCATTTTTTAAATATATATTTTTTGCCTTCATTCGTTTTTAGGAAAAATGTTTTTTGTAAAAGATATTGAGGTTCTATTTCGGAAATAGGTGTATTGAAAGAACATCTCTTTATCTTTTACACTGTTTTAATTTATTTTGTTTTAAAAATTAACCTATTTTTTCTCTACATCTTATAACCTTATTCCAAATAATAAGGCTTCATAGATTGTATTACTAACCTTAACTTGGTTTAAGGCACTTAGAGATTATATTAAGATTTTTTTTTTTTTCCTTTTCGCCATTAAAATCTCACTTGAAAGCTATTTGATTCAACTTAAGAGAAGGCGATTACCTTCTAAAATATAAGCACAACAAAAGATCAATTATACAATAATATGTAGAGCGCTCAATTCTTCTGTTTGGTATTAGCGTCTGTAATGGATCAGATAATTTACCAAGCGTCTAATTGAATCAGGACATTGGGCATATCTTGTATTGTTAAATAATTTAATTAGCGTTAATACCAATTAAGTGGATGTTTCTCTTCCTCTAAACAGAGTTGTGATTCTTGCCTGTGTCTTAACTACCTGCGTCACTTTGGTCACAGAAGTCATTATGGTCCGTCCCCAAAATCTCGTCTCTATCACTGGCATCGCTGGAATATTTCTTATATTTTTTATAACCTCAACACATCCCCATAAGGTAAACCTGCGAATGATTTTAGTAATCACTGTCTTAAGTGTCTCTCTCGCTCTCTTCTTCGTGTTTTCCTCTTCTTTCTCACTCCCTCCATCCTCTCTCTCCCATACTCTCATTCTTGCCCTGCCTCTTTCTCCTCGCTCTCTCTCTCTCTCTCTCTCTCTCTCTCTCATGTGTGTGGTTCTTACACGAAATACATACATAACTGAAAATATGTTCATTTTGTTTTATCAAGTAAAATCGACACTTAAAGTTGAAAATAGACTTAGTGAATATGCTCTGTTCATTAATATACAATATAACTAACATACTCTCAATTATATTTCCCTTCGAACTCCAGATCTCGTGGAAGCCTGTGATAAGCGGACTGTTCCTACAGTACGCATTCGCCCTGGTCATCCTGCGCATGCCGGTAGTGCGTGGGGTGTTCCATTGGACAGGTAACGTCATCACTCTGCTGGTCCAGTACTCCAAGGAAGGCGGCCGTTTTCTGTTCGGAGAGACCTCCAAGTCCAGTGGCTTCGTCTTCCACGTTAGTCTATCACGTAGTCGTGTGTTATTGTTGTCAACTTTGCGCAATAACAATCAAAAGAAAGTTTTGTAGTAACTTGAAAACACAACAAACACAAAATTTGATTTTAGTATATAAAATCATATTTTACACTGAATAATTCGGACACTGGATACAGATAAAGGTATAGAACTAAACCGATTGTCATTTTTTAGCTCTTTTTTTCCCCACCTCCAGCTCATTCCACTCGTCGTTTTTATTGTCGCCCTGTTGGCCATCTTGGAGCACCTGGGAGTGTTGCACGCCCTCCTCAAAATCGTGGGGCGTTTTTTGGCCTTTTGTACAGGGGCGTCGCCGGCAGAGGCTTTGAATGCATCGGCAAATATATTCATGGGACCCGTGAGTTTTACTTTTAGACATGTTAAATGGTCTTTGTCTTTCATGTTAACCCTCGATTCATGAGACTAGACAAGAGGGTATAGGATATTTAACAGACTCTCAATCACGTGGCATTTAGTTTTAAATAGAAAGTACACGTCTTTAAACGAGTAAGAAATTTTCAGGTTTTTTAAAAATTAATTACAGGCATTTCTGTTTTATAAATCGATGATAAGCTGTTACACTGTATTCATAGTTTGTTCTTGGTAATGAAAAAGTAAGCCAAATACATACAATTTTATTATATATGTACAATTAAAATGAACACTGCATTAAATAAATGCCCCCCCCCCTATTTGTTTATCTATATCTTGTTAAAATTGTGAATGCCTATTAGTAGTGTTAGTTCATCCTCTGCACAGGTGGACTCGGTCATGGTGATCCGACCCTACCTTAAGCACGTGACGCCCTCGGAGATCCACTGCCTGATGGCCAACGCCATGTCCACGGTCACTGGCAGCATCATAGGACTGTACATCGTGCTCGGGGTACGTTCAGTTTCCTATATACCGGACTCACGCCTTTAATGTTAGGACATCCGAGATTTTAACATATTGAAAGGCATCATTCCCATAGCAGGAGAGACGTCACTATGAAACGGTGTTATATAGAGTTAAACAAAGGCGATACTTCATTAGGAAATATCTTTACAGGTCTTTTTTTTAATAGCTACTAAATCATGAAGTTTTTTTAAAAAAAATATTGACAACTAACCAAATCAGATGAAATATGTTACTAGTTTTTACTTTTAACTTTATTTTTTAAAAAAATAAATAAATAAAAAATTAATTTTATCACAGTTATTGAGAGGTTTTGTGAATTAGTGTCCCAAAACCCAAAATACTCATCTCCCGATCCCGAAAGGAAAACTTTCCTACATTACCCAGCATAATTCTATCTTAGCTCAAATATATAGACTGCTCCCAGCATGATTCTATCGTAGCTCATATATAAAGATTGCTCCCAGCATGACTCTACCTCAGTGGCGTAGCTAGAGCTTTTGCCGCCCGGGGCGGTCTCCAATTTGCCACCCTTTTAAGGGACGTCCATAAATGACGTCACACATGGGGTGGGGGAGAAAAAGTTGTCCCTCATTTGAAGTCACATTAAAAAGCGCAACTTTAAATAAAAGTTCCCTATATGATTACACTTTATTTAATGAATTTTTACAAGGTTTCACGGGTGTTACGGTACTAGAGTGCAGCCTTACACTAAAAGTATTTAAATGACAAAAAATTGAGTGTAAACCTACTCATTTTCAAATAGAAAATACGGCTTTTATGGCCGGGGGGGGGGGGGGCGACATTTATGATGTCACGTTGAAGAAGGGGGTCTAAGTTTTTGTGACCACGTGTAACCAGGGTCAGGGCGTGACAATCAGCTAAAATTGCGTGAAAATCAGCTAAAATTGCGTGAATTCATTTAAGGACGGCCACTTAAATCAATCGTATGATGGTTTTTATAAATAAATAAACATTAATAAATAATTTTAATTGAAACAATTACATTGAAAAAGTAAAAGTGGGGAATATGTTAACAATTCCATGCCATGTTTATGTAAGCATTAATGAAAGAGGCCGCATATTTGTACACATTTTAAAAAAAATACAAAATTCTCTTTTTAAAGGCCACAAGAAATTATTTGAGTTTGAAGCCCCCCCCCCCCAAATGATACAAAACATAATCCAAATTTACAGCCAAAAGAACATTACAACTTAATATGCTCTAATTTTTAAATCCTTTATATTAACTTATGGTGTTTCAGCCCGTGCGACCGACCGTGCGTGCGTGCTTGCTTGCTTGCCGAAAAAAATTTGAATCAATTTTTAACCCTTTTTCTCATAAGCTAGTAAGCTGAAATTTTGCAGGCAGACTCATGCCAATGATAAAAAAGATGTGTCAAGATTTCAGAATGATCGAATGGACAGAAATTGAATTATTGAATTTGTAAATTATTTTATTTATAAATAATATAATAGTCCAAGTCACTGGATCTGTAACACTGAGGAGCGATGTACGACAGTCTACAGCAGTTAGTTTAGTTGAAAAATCGTGTTTTGATGAGCGCTGTAAAAATATTTAATATGATGACGTCATTGTTTGGTGTGCATCGGTGCGCAAAATACAACCCCTATTATTAAATACTTTGCGTACATTTCAGAAAGTTTAATATTTCGTATTTATCAAAAAACGACAAGTTAGTTGGGCTTTTGAAAAGGGTTGGCGCCGTAGGCGCCCTAAAAAATTGGGCGCCGCAGGCGCCACGGCGCCCCGGCAAAATCTAGTATCTTTATATCATGTTAATTTTTTTGATATAGTGTTGTGGTGCATAATATGTTCAACAACCTTTCTTATCACGCAATGAGGTGCGCATTATATTGTCAATACATTTTTAAATATATTCACGATCGGTGCGCAAAACATTAAAAATGTTATAGATCTACGAGACAAAACTAGAATTTCGTATTTTCGGATTGTTTTACCCTGCGTGTTATAATGAAAATCCTCATAGCCATGTTTCGTATTTATAGGATTTAAAGTTTAAAAAATCATGTTAAGCCTGGTCCCTTTTTGGACTCAGGACGTGTTAGCGCATTTTCGTATTATGTATCAGTACTTATGTTAGATATCAGCATTATGTAGTTATCAGTAATTGTGTTTAGATTTTAGAAATATTTTTAAAAATTTTCTTGTGTAATGAATATACCTGAAAATTTTTTATTTAAAAGTCATTTCTTTACATTTTAAATTTTTTTATTTTCTCTTTAATCTAACTACAAGTGGTTTGTGGTCACTGAAATAGGACTCATAAATGTAACATTCTAAATTGTAATCAGCTAATCGCCCAAATACTCCGTCAATTGTTGTTTGATAGATCGTGGTTGCCAATCTTGTTGAAAGTAGTTGAATGTTGAAGCTTGTTTCGAAAAAGTTTTCAATTTCTGCCCCTGGGCCGCTAAGATCTTGACTGAAGTCACCACAAATGATGATGTAAAACTCTCTAAACTTTTACACATATTCTAATGACGTCAACAACAAAAAAAACTAATACTTTTGCACGCTTTCGCACCATTAACCAATAACTTTAACACCAAACACACCACCGTGCGCAACTCACAAGTTCCATTAAGTTACAATGACCTACGGAACTTCCAGGAGCTCTACTGCCACTACAAGAGGTCGGATCGAGTAACTGAGTGTTGATGCACAAATGGCAGGTCAGGACATACAAAAAACATATATACATCATGGGTCTAGGACTTATGGATGCTGAGATCTATGGTGATGACAGACGGACGGACGGACAGACGGACAAAACGGATACAATAGCGCATTCCACTTCTCGAAAATGCGCTAAAAACTGTTGTTGTTTTTTTACGAGTTAAAAAATATATATTTATAAATATATGCTTTTTTATATAAACAAAGAAATTGTATACATTAGTATGTGAACATATTTAAAAATTACTTACCAAACTTTCATAGTAGAGAAATCGTGGTTTATGTTATCATAATTTAAATTATTTGTAATATCTTGTTCTATGGACAATATTGCAAGATTTTGTAGTGATTTAGTCTTAAATCACTCATTGTAGAACGAAGATAATTTTTTATATTATCTTCAGTTTGGAGAAACTCCTTTCACAACTAGATACACTTATAGCAATTGTTGAAAACATTCTTGGCACAAGTATAATGTTGGGTAAAGAATTTTCCCATCTATACTGTTGTATGTATTTTAATAGATCTAGAAGGCATTCCCCCTCCTTTTTTATAACATAGTGCCTCTTCTAGTAGTGTAGGTAAAGCCAGGGCTGGTCTTAAGCCACTGCCACCTATTCTGCCGCAGTGGGTTCGCGCTTTCATATGCCCCACCTATCTTAATTTTCACTTATTATCATTAATGCATTATCCTTACCCAAATTGGACTCAACGCATTTCTTTTGGCATAGTAAGCTGCAGAAGGCCCCGCAAATGCTAAGCCAGGCCCTGTGTACTCCATAAAACCTGGAACCTTTTCGTTCAATATTGAAATGTTCTTTATCAATAATAATAAAGAAATTAATTTGATAACATTTTTCAATCAGTAGGTTACATGGTATTATACACGAATATTGTCTTCAATGACATGCAACTGATCAGCGCGTTCTATTATTTTCATTTATAATAATATATTTATGATAAAAACATTTCTTGTTGTACGACTTGCTCTAAAGATAGAACCCCGTCTCCTGAATTTTCTTCACTCATACTCTCAATCCCTCTAACTCAGCGTCAGTTGACATCGTCAACTTTCTATAATCTATAACTATAACAGCGTTCTGCATTAGCGCATAATATAAAGGGACGTCCCGCTCCATAGGGGGGAGGGGGTGTAAGAAAGTGTGACAGCTTGTGACAAGGGGGAGGGGGTGTCTGGCCATGTGTGACTTCATACTGTATAATGTTAAATTATTTTGATAATTTAAAAAATATTTTTGTACGAAAGTGTGGCGTACTTTATGTGGGGGGGGGGGGG
>MUZC01000039.1:387102-414381 GCA_002072015.1 Radix auricularia | reverse complement strand
CAACAACAAGGGCTCGGAATCAGTTTACATTTATTTGGCTTAAGACTTAAGTGAACAACAAGGGCTCGGAATCAGTTTACATTTATTTGGCTTAAGACTTAAGTGTTTGAAAACGATGTTCGTTAACCTTAAACAGATAACATCCACCAAATTATGTCAAATAAGAAAAGAGATTAGTTGCGTAATTAATTACTGACCACTTAACTTCGGTTTAGGACACCAACGGCAGTCCGCTCAATTGTGGTTGGTGATTAGGTTTTGCTTATAAAGAAATGAAAATTATCAGACACATTAGTTAATTTACCATTGCATTTTCTCTGTCCTCATATTGAGACTTAGAATTGTGTCTTCATTCAATCATCAAATTTTCCCTTCAATCCTTTATATTAATACAATTTTCTATCCATTTCTATACGATGATTTTTTAAAAAAAAATTGGACACAATAAAATCTTGCACATTTTTTTTTCAAAAGCGTGTAGCAAAAAAAAGTATAGATCTATATGTATATTAATTTAAATTTCATTCACTATTCTATGATATATGTATATATGTATAATATTTAAATTGTCCTAATAGTATCGTGCGTGTCCTTATGCCTACCTACAATATGCATCCATTTGTAATGAAAAATTGTTAATTCTAGTGGATGTGATTGTGTTATTCACCAAGTATTAAAATGTTTTAGTTATTTCCCATTTTTATGTGTGTGTCATATTTTTTTTTAAATTTCTGTTACTTTATTTTGGAATTCTATTTTGCCACAAAGCAAGTCTTAGAGAACTCACCGTAAAAAGAAACTGTCGGTTAAAAGACGGAAACAGCTCTTACCGAAATGAGGATTCATCGGTGCATTACTGGGTCCTGTTTTAAACGTGCTTAGAGGAGTTTTTAAGTATGACCAAGAAATTATTTTTATCGATCCTCGTATACTAGATACTATGAAATAAAAAACCATATGTACCACCCGATACGCTCAATGAAAGCCTCCAGGAATAGGATGAACAAATGCAAGAGGTTCTAAACAGGGAAGATTTGTCACCATGTGGCACAGTACGGCAATATCAACAAACGCTACAACTTTATACAAATAGGTTCGCTGAAAACAGACACAAAACCCTGGGATTAGTGGACACAATTATACCATCATAACCAACAAACATCACAACTACCGCCAAAAAACAACAACTCTTGAATACCACGCCTCAGTGGGGTCGGCTAAGGGAATTGGAGGCCCTAAGCAAAGTGAATTTTGTTGCCCTAAATGTAGTAGAAAAAAATAAATAATGATATGTAAAGATTTTTGTGACAGGCCCCCACTAATGATGAGACTAACCTGAGGCCCTAGGCGGCTGCCTAGTTTGCCTAAGCCTATGCCTAAATCCGGCCCTGACCACAGGAGTTTAAAAGCAAAGGCACCGATGAAATTCTTGACAAATATTAATAAATATATCCATCACGACCCATATTGAAATGAACAGGTGTTTTGAACTTGCATTTTTCTTCTTCTTTTTTTTTCTTAAACAAGCTATTTAATATTATTTATTCATTCGATCACTATGAAACCCTGTTAATTTGTTGAGTAAACTCCCTTGAAGAAAAAAAAACTTATAGGGAGCCGTGGGTCCAAAATGTCGTGTTTTTTAGCGCATTTTCGAAAAGTCGAATGCGCTATTGCACCCGTTTTGTCCGTCCGTCTGTAATCACCCTAGATCTCAGCAACCATAAGTCCTAGACCCATGATGTATATATGTTTTTTGTATGTCCTGACCTGCCATTTGTGCATCAACACCCAGTTACTCGATCCGTTAAAAAAAACCGTTAAAACTACCAAAAAACATTGCGAATCGAGAGATAACACTGGCGCAGGCAACGGCCGCTATTGCCGGAAGTCGAATACATCGTTTTTCAAGCATTGAAGAGTTAAAGTTATTGGTTAGTGGTGCGAAAGCGTGCAAAAGAATTTGTTGTTTTTTTGTTGTTGACGTCATTAGAATATGTGTAAAAGTTTAGAGAGTTTTACGTCATCATTTGTGGTGACTTCAATCAAGATCTTAGCGGCCCAGGGGCAGAAATTGAAAAGTTTTTCGAAACAAGCTTCAACATTCAACTACTTTCAACAAGATTGGCAACCACGATCTATCAAACAACAATTGATGGAGTATTTGGGCGATTAGCTGATTACAATTTAGAATGTTTCATTTATGAGTCCTATTTCAGTGACCACAAACCACTTGTAGTTAGATTAAAGAGAAAATAAAAAAATTTAAAATGTAAAGAAATGACTTTTAAATAAAAAAAATTTCCGGTATATTCATTACACAAGAAAATTCATAAAAATATGTCTAAAATCTAAACACAATTACTGATAACTACATAATGCTGATATCTAACATAAGTACTGATACATAATACGAAAATGCGCTAACACGTCCTGAGTCCAAAAAGGGACCAGGCTTAACATGATTTTTTTCTTTTATGAGTAGCTTTAAAAAGTATTATAAACATTTCCATTATGTAAATAGATGGCTCTTGACAAAAATTGATACATAAAATGTGATGGTCTATAAAAACATAATATCTGGCTTTGAACTCCTAATGTTGATTCCTTCAAGATAGGGCGCACAAAATCTTGCTTTCCTTATTTGTAAAAACATTTTTCCTCGTTTGATTTTACTCAATCTTGACAATTATCAAACATATTGAAACAAGGCTACCGAAAACCAACAGTTTTATAAGCGCATTCACTGAACCCTTCTCAATCATATGAGTCGGGGCTGTGTGTCTTGACCTCCACTGAACCCCTGAGATTGAATCACGAAACCCCTAGTGTTCAATCGAACCCAGTTTAATAACCACTGATTTGGTTTCTTCGGATTTCCTTTTCTTATGAGATCGTTGCTATTCACGGCGGGTTAGTAAGTGTAAAGTAAAAAATGTACTGATATATTTATAACGAGCGTTGGATCATGATAAAGCAAATTTTAACCTAATAAGCTTTAACTGTAACAACAAAAAAGGCCTTAATTGGTTGCGGTTTCACCTATGCAAATAGAATCTTACTTGAAAATTAACATTTCGGTCACGTTTGTAAAACAATCTGATGCATCTCTTTTAACTGTGGATCATTTAACAGTCATGCAAGTCTCTTATATATAGTGTGACTCGCTAGTCTTTATACTATAGTAAATAGATATACACAGTTGGAGGAAATATCAAACTCGATATTCGCTTGGACAATACAAGTGAACATCGCTCAAGAGTTAAGCATATTTGTGCAATTTTAAAGAAGAAGCTTAATGTGTCCATTTGTATGGTTGCGGGATACTCCCAAGGTTTGATTTGATTCTGACTTGGATGAATCAATGTATTTATCTTATGGAAAGGATGAATTTCTTTGTAAACAAAGGATCACCAACGTAGGCTGAAAACTTAGCCACTGATAGTGTTGTTCGGTAATGTTAACGGATTGGTAATCACAGGCAGAAAACGCAAATCAAACATACTTGATTGCCCCGTGTTAGTCATCTCTATGAACAGTTAAAATTTGAACAATGATTAATAAAGTTATTAGATCTATATCTCTGTACGGACTATAACTTTATCATACCTTTTGCATCAGATCTATCTGGATTTCCTTAACAAAACATTTCAGTCCTCTCGAATTTCATTCTCCACAATTTAAGTGCACACAACATTGGGCATCATTAATTTGTTTATAAATTATTTGACATGGTTCTTGTCAAACAACGGAAGGAAGAGGAGCTCTTGCCCCCGACAAACGTCGAACTTCTTCCTTTAGAATTAGGAAACATCAGCAAAACTCATGAAGTGAAAGCTGAAAAGGAAGAACCCGAATCATGCTCCGAATCGGTTGTAGCAGACGATTCTTCTGACGACGAGAGTACTTTTGAGGAAGAGGAACACTTCGGACTGGGTTTGAGGTTATACCTTTTCAGACGCAGACTGCATGAGCTATGGCTGAGGCTTGTCGGGGCTTTGGGCTGCTGTGTCCCCGTGGCGTACATGTGTCTGTATCTGTCGTACTTCTCCTACGCCGTGTACCTCCACCACGACGACAGCAGCATCAGCGGACTGATCGTCGTCACCGTGATTATCTTCACGGTGCTGCTCATCAGAGGCGTATCCAAGTACGAGCCCATCGCTAAGGTCAGCGAGTTCTGCTCGAGGCATCCAAAGGCGATGGATCGTCTAAAAAAGTTTGTCATTATTACTAAGTGTTGAATTGAAATTATTAGCGATTCATTGTTGGTTAACTGAATTTTCATTGTATTCACTTAAGTTTGTATTTCTTTCAAAATTATATGGCCTAATGAGTAGTTAACGTTAAATGAAGATGAAAAGTGATTATACAGCTGTTTTAAAGATACTTTTATACCAGATTTGTATAGAATCAACACATTTTTCCTGCTGATTCACGTTAATTTGTTTTTAATGGTCTATTTTTAAAAAATACAAAATTTTAGGTAGTATTTATGGACACGCTACAAATAAAATTATATACTATTCGTCTTTATATTCTCATGTTTTTATCTTATGACTAAAGGCTGGTCGTTTTCGCGTGCATTGCCGTTGCAATTACCACTCTGATAACTGAAGTTGTCCTCATCCGTCCCAGAAATCTCGTCTCACTCACGGGAATCGCTGGCATTTATTTGGTCTTTTTTATAACCTCCACGCACCCACACAAGGTTCGTTTTTTTTAAAATGACATATTTCTTATTATCTTTAATATCGCTAGTTTATCTATCCTTATAGATCTATGGGTTTTAAAAAATGTGCCCCATAAAAGATTTCTTGAAGTCTCCATTTCTGTAAGGATAAATTGATGGTATTTACGAATCAACCTTTGGTCAGAAAACAGTAAATAACACGTTGGAAAACAGAAGCCATTTCAATAGCATAAATGATGGATGTGATTATCAGTTATTATCACTTACATTATATAAATTACAGCATGATAAGATTGCATTTCCTTAATATCTGCACCGACAAAAAACTAGTTGCCATTCGCCTTCAATGTAGGTCTAAATTTAGCACATCTGCTTTCAGTTTAAATTCGGTCATGCTTCTTCAATGATTCCCAAGTAGTGGTTTGACTAGGTTAAAAAAACACCACCTTCGCATTTTATTTAAAATCTTTTAAAATTAAATTTTTAAAAAGCAGCAGCTGTTCTTTAATTTCAAAGTAGGCTAGAAAGATTTCTGTTCTTCCCCAGGTGATATGGCGTCCCGTGATCTCAGGCTTGTTTCTCCAGTACGTATTTGCCCTGGCCATACTACGCCTGCCTGGCGTGCAGGCTGCCTTCATGTGGGCCGGGGACGTCATCTCTCTACTGGTCAAATTCGCTGCAACGGGCGGACAGTTCTTGTTTGGGGAACTTGTCAGCTCGGCCGCCTTTGTGATTGTGGTGTGCAGATTTCTTTGAAAATGAATACTTCATTGTTTATTTATGTAGAAAGAGTGGGTGAAGAAGACGTGGAGGGGGAGGGTACTTTGGGCGACGGTAATGAATAAACAGAGTTGAGGCCCTTCGAAGAATTCAATATTATCTCAAACCCTTCTCCTGTCATGCGTTCAGCTGCTGGCTGGTCACGCAGCAACAAATTAAACAAACGGTAACAATAACAGGCCCCGTTAGCCTAATGGGATACAAGTAGTAAGAACTTCAACACCCTCGCGATAAGGCACACATTACTATTTGAATATTTATAATATACATTTTTATCATATCAGAAAAGTACATCCTACACTTCAGCGATTTTTATTGGTTTTTAGAAAGAGGCGTCGCTAGGGTTGGTGTAACCCGGGGGCGGTAGCTCATGGTGTCAGCCCCTCAAGACGTACCCAAATCCCTCCTCCTAGTCTTCCGGTGCCAAATAACAGGAACATACAGAATTTCAAGACGTACCCAAATCCCTCCTCCTAGTCTTCCGGTGCCAAATAACAGGAACATACAGAATTTCACATTTTGTTGTCATGCCCTGATGGCGTATCCCGGGGCGGCCCGCCCCTACCGCACCCCCTATTGACGCCACTGTTTTTTTAGATGATACTAAGACATCTCTAAAATGTACAATAACTCAAATATATGCAAAGCGTCTTTTTTAAGAGTAGCTGACATAATTGTTGTAAAATTAACCTCTCTATTTATATTCAATGACCTCTTACTTAACATCCACATATATTCAATGACATCTTATTTAACCTCTCTATTTATATTCAATGACCTCTTAATTAACATCCACATATATTCAATGACATCTTATTTAACTTCTCTATTTATATTCAATGACCTCTTTATTGACATCCACATATATTCAATGACATCTTATTTAACGTCTCTATTTATATTCAATGACCTCTTACTTAACATCCACATATATTCAATGACATCTTAGTTAACCTCTCTATTTATATTCAATGACCTCTTACTTAACATCCACATATATTCAAAGACATCTTAATTAACCTCTCTATTTATATTCAATGACCTCTTACTTGATCTCTCTCTCTCTCTCTCTATGTATATATTTAACGACATTTTACTTAACCCTCGTATATATTCAATACCTAAAAGAAAAGAGGTGGATAGAAAGAACAAATTTTCTTACTTTAATTTACGAAGACCTTATAATTGTAACATTTTTATCAACTTATTTATTTCTCTATTTTGGCCAATGTTATTTCACAATGTTGTACTGTCAGATAAGATTTTACACTCACATAATCCTGACTTTTAATCCCATTCCATGAAATAATTACAGGTGATTCCAATAATTACTTTCATGATCGCCTTCCTCTCTGTCCTGGAACACCTGGGGGTGCTGCACGCCCTTTTGAAGATCTTGGGCAGGTTCTTGGCGCTTTGTACTGGGGCCTCGCCTGTGGAAACGCTCAATGCTTCTGCCAATATTTTTATGGGACCCGTGAGTTTTCTTGATTTCAGAATATTTGTATATTATGTTCTATATATCTTGATTTTATTACGTTTATAATTTGCATTTCCATTCCGTTCCTGATTCCACAACCACATGCCCAACTGTCTGAGTATTAAAGAATATAAGTATTAGGAAGGTTGAGTTTGGTCCATGGTTAACAACTATTTCTACTATTGTAATTTCATAACTTTATGTGATATAGAAAATGTGATAAAGGAAAGATCTAAATAAATACAATTATCCACACACACAAAAATCATTCTGAAAAAAATATAAAAAGTATGGAGCAGCAGGGTATCGATCCCTGTACCTCTCACATGCTAAGCGAGCGCTCTACCACTTGAGCTACAGCCCCTGACGAACATTGGTAACAATTATGCTACTTGAATATAAATTAAGAGCAACCTTTATATGTTTATTTTATTTCATCTTTAAAAGAATTATTATTATATTTTTTAAAATTTCATTTTATGTTTTCTTGGTATCTCACATTATTGACTTCATTAATATTTTTAAACTGAAATTAATTATTTTGCTTAGAGCTGAAATTTGGCAGTCAATTTAAAATTGTCATACTCGTTCGCGCATCGATCTGCGCATGTCGTAAATTTATGGAAATATTTTTTCGGAAAATTTCTATTAGCTCTACGGAGATCCCCGAATTAGTCGTTTTACATCATAGTGTCAAAAGTGATGATCTTCTAATTTACTAATTATCTAGAAAAGAAAGTACTTAAAGAAACAGCCGGAAAACACTCTAATGCTGTTTTTTACAAACTTATTCTTTAAAATTTATTATGAAATAAAAATCCAATGTTTATAAAAAAAAAAAAACTAAATGTTTTATAAAAGTAACCTATAGATCTAATAGCTTGCAAAGCTTTATTTCTGTAATTATTTCTTTTTAAAATTGTTTTTAAATAATTAATGTGAAATTTTACCCTTGATTAATAAAAATAAACAACACAAATTATTTATTATTATAATTATTATAAACTTGATGAGTGCATCAATCAATGATCACCTTGTTTATATTAATCATTAAATTCTTTTTTAGATTTTATTTAATAATAAAAAGCTTTTATTTCGAAGGCCGATGCCGATAGATTATTCTAGAGAAAACGAAAGGGAAAAAAATACGTAGAGTGCTTTATTCCGCCGCGATAGTTATAAGTAATTTAAAATGTAAGTTGTAAACATAAAGCATAAGTCATAAGATCATTGTCACGTAAATCTAGTACGTGTTACGTAGGGTCTCAATTTTCATATTCTTTTTTTTTTAAATCTTGGGAATGAATTTGTTGTTTTGTTTTATGGTATGTCTATGCTAGTTCTACTCTGACGGCTTTGAGAACTTTGTGGAATTTCAATAAGAGAGCCTACATTTACATGGGATCAAGAATATTTAATGGTCGTGATATATATATGTTGTTATTTCAAAATTATCACATTTCATATTTAATGATAAAAAAGGGTAGTGGAACCTCCATGTGTTTCTTTTTACACATGAAGATTTCTTTTTATTTTAATTTATTTTATTTTATTAATAGAACTAGTATTAACTCCAATAAACGATGTAAAAGATAAGAGGTTAGGAAGGTTCACGATGTATCAAATGTCCCGTATGGACTCTGATTTATGTATAAAAAAAGATCCTTTTTATATATTAATTTCCCCTTTTATACAATATAGATGTGTTTTAAAATCATGCGCTCTAAATCTTCTTACCATAGATAGATTCAATAATGGTTGTCCGTCCCTACCTGAAACGTGTGACGCCTTCAGAGCTCCACTGCCTGATGTCAAACGAAATGGCAACACTCACTGGGAGTGTGATCGGACTTTATATCATGTTAGGGGTAATGCCATTATAATTCACATTTTAGCTTAATTCATTACGCACGTGAACTGCATCTCGTGTGTTTGAAAGTTCGTTAATATATATTCTGTGCTTAAAAATATCATGTTCAAAGCCAAAAGCTTTGCCCTTACTTTCAATTAAAAAGAAATACTTATTAAAAAGTTGCTTCAAATGTAATACATTTCTACTTTAAATTCTAATGTGACAGTGTGCCCCACATATTATTTATATAATAAAAGGTTTATAATTGTATTGGTAATGTTAGGATATTACGAGATTTACAACTAGTATGGTGTGTTATGACCTTATACTTTTGAGCAGTTTTGGTTATCAGGGTATTGTCAATACAGTTTAGATTCTTAGTAAGTTAAGAAACATTGGGGTTGGTGGTCAGTAACAGATGCCATTACCCTGATTCATTCTAGCCTTGAAATGTGCTGTGAGTAGAGTTAAAGGGTTGGTCACTGGTACCACAATGCCAATTACTTAATTGGGTCACCCACGGTACCTGTGCCTGGCTCTTTCATGCCATCACGCAATAAGACTTGCTCAATGAAGGGTGTTAAGCTAGGCTGACCAATCAACGTAGAATGCGCACATGCACATTGACCGTGGGGCAGCGTAACAGCCAATGGGAAGTGACCCGTGACGAGGATTAGGGGACGATAAGATCTGGAACTTAGAGACATTCTATCTCTTGTGTCAGATGACGACCTAAGTGAAAGTGGGGTAGGGCCAGTGCATTTAGTCATGTAAGAGATTAGTAGCCTAGAAATGTACATTGTGCCCTGTTCGCGTGGAAAGAATTCAAATAAAACATTCTACACTACTATAGTCCTCAAATTAAAATGCATTGCGTTATTTGTTTTATTAGCTGTTCAGTCAGTCTTTTGCAAACTAACCATATAGATAGACACCACCCGGCTTTAAAAAAAAAAAAAAATTAATGGCTGTACTATTTCATTTCATTTTAAAATTTTATTTTCTAAATGATCATGTCAATCAACAACAACAAAAAAAAAAAAAAAAAAAAAAAAAAAAAAAAACATTGTTTTTCAGTCAACCCCGGGTATCACATTTCCGTGAGTAAACACTCTAAATCACTCTTGGAAGAGCTAATTTGGTTACGATAAATTATTATTTACTCCTGTGTATCGATAGTGGCCTGCCTACTAATAGGGCAGTTTCACATGCATTAAATATCTTTCAATAATAGATTTCCGCTGACCACCTTCTGACGGCATCGGTCATGTCCGCCCCTGCTGCCCTCTCGGTGGCTAAGTTGGCAGTTCCGGAGACAAGCCGGAGAAAGTCAGAAAAGTTTATGGAGTTCGTCGCTCCGGAGAAAAGGTGGGTGATGGTTCTGTCAAAATCCATGTTGCTTTGGGAGCGATTGATAATGCAACTATAAAGATTTTTAAAAAATCAAATGTTGTTTAAGATAAGATTGTTTTCTTGACACAAAATGGATCTTTAATTAAATTTCAAAGCATCAATTAATTTTTAGCACATAAATCAATACAAATATTCGACAAGAAACAATACTAAAACAACAAAAATCCAAACAATGATGAGGGCATTCCACACACAGATACCGCAGCGTGGTGGACGCCGCCTCAAGTGGTGCTACTGGGGCACTGACCATGGTTGGTGCCATCATCGCCAACATCACCATAGTCATCAGCTTCATCGACATGCTGAATTACTGCCTCTTGTGGCTGGGTGCACTAGTTGGCATTAAAGATTTCACACTCCAGGTAGAATATATCCAAGGCTTGAATGGGGAGGGAGGGAAGAAATGGTGGCTCGAGGGGGTTTAAAGCGAATTTTTCCCTCGGAAATTGATTTTTCAGCTGTAACTTTGGTTTCCAAATATACAAGAGCCTTCTTAAAAAATTTTGACGCCTACTAGACTGATGTAAATACTCTGTGAGATTTCTCTTGTAAAAACTTGTCTAGTACCTTTTCAACCAGCAACATCTGCTGAACAATGCCTACTAAAATATTATATTAGTGTATGCATATTATTGTAAGACATAAATATAATTATTTTTACAGCGAACTTTTTTTGTTTGGATACCAATAAAGATATTATACCTTTACCGAGAGTATTTGTCCCACCAACCTTCCTTTTTTTTCCTGCAGTGGGTCTGTTCCTATCTCTTTTACCCTCTGGCTCTGTCCCTGGGAGTGGACGTCATTGATGGCTACAGAGTGGCTGACCTGCTAGGCATGAAGGTCCTGGTCAATGAGATCGTCGCCTACGCCAAGCTGGCCAAGTACCGGAAGAATCGGCTCGTCTTCGAGGATTACCTGCGTCACAACTTCACTGACTGGTCGACTGATGACATCACCAGTGACATCTTTCTCCCTGGATGGAATGTTACGCTGAAAGAAGGGTTCCTCACCGTGAGTCATAAAGCCCCTCTTTGACCTTTAAATATACGATTTGGTTATACCTTTTATTACAGCATTTGTTTGTCCATAAAGGGCGTCCACGCAAAGTGGTTGTGTGTGAAATTCCGACTAATGAGAACATTGGTTGTCATATTTTTTTACACTGCCAACCAGATAATACTTTTCTTGTTGTTGCTGCGTGGACAATAATATAAACCTGAGCTTTGAAAACGATAGCAGCTATGCACTAAATAAAGAGTAATTTACAGAAAATACGTTTGAAAGCTTGAATATCTGCCTTGAGCTTCTTGTATTTGTTTTGTGTTGCCAGGGTTTTTGGAATGACAAAATCATTTCTTTTACTTTGTTGAATGTCATAGAGATGAAACTCCAATCATTAAATGGAATTCTGCAATTTAACTTTTATATCTCATGGAATTTTATCAGAATTTTCATGATAATTTGAGATACACAATCAATATAGTTTTTTAAAAATTCAGAGCATCTCATCAATTTTTTTAACAATAATTAGTTCTACTCCTCAGAAGCAAAAATGAATTTTGAGAAAGGAGATTTAGGTGTTAAGTACAATGGATTTACAGTGTGGGTGACATTGATACAATGACATTTCCTTAAAATGTGCTTATCCCTATTCTAGATGCGGTCAGAGGTCATCTCCACATACGCCTTGTGCGGCTTCGCAAACTTCCTGTGTGTCGTCGTCATCATGGCCACCTATATTGTTTTGGTGCCTCATAGGAAGAGGACCGTCCACAAATATGTAATACGTGCAATGCTTGTGGGTCACTGCGCCAGCTTTTTAACAGCCTGTGTGGCAGGTTAGTTCTCTGTTGTATTCTTTGTTGTACTTGTAAGTGGTAACTCCTTAAAAACATTGTGCTGTATTCAATTAAGTCCAAACACAGCGGATTAATATGCTTTTGTGTTTCGGCATCGGTAAGACCATTGGGACCAATTTCACATGATTTACAAATTTCAAAGTTTAACTTCTGAGAATACTATAAAAACTGATGTTTTTGGATTCGTATAAATGGAATTATTTGGAATACAATTTTTAAATATTTCATTTCAGGATTGTTTGTCAACTGAGTAAATTTTAACATTGACTGCATTGATTCTGAACTATAAGATTAGACCTACTCCAGATATTGTGTTCAAGGCATTTTAAAACCTTTATCTATATATTTAAGGTAGCATTTCTGCTAGTGCTGAAAAGATCTATCCAAGCATTGGTGTAATTTGGATGTTTAAAATTATTCAACATTGAATGCAAATCTTTGTTTTGCTTTACACATAAGCTTAAGCAATTCCTAATTTCATAGTGTTGTAAATCAAGAGTCTATTTTTTAAAAGATTGTCAAAGTTACTATTTCTTTAAAATGGTGATATTTTTTCTGGCTGTGAAACTGGAGATACAAGAAGTCTACAATGTATAGAATACAGTCACTCTGGTACTGTAACACTAAACAGGCCAACATTCATTACACGTTTTTATAGCCTATCACACATCTTTAACTCTAGTCATTAATAAATAAAACACAATCTTCTGTTTTTCATTATAATATTTATTTCTTGTGCTTTTTCTTCTTGTTATCCAATAGACCAGCAAACTCGAAACTTTTCAGTGGATCTGCTTTTCGTTTCTGCAATTAAAAAAGGGATAAAGCAAATGCCAAATTATTTTTATGCACAGAATTTGAATAATACAGGCAATCTGAAACATGGTTACTATAAGAAGATTCATTAAATATTTGATTCAACATATTAACTCTTAATGTGTTAAGGCGTTGTAATGCGCTCCTGACCGCTATTACTATTACCATTACCAAAGCAGTGTAAAGCGCTGCTAGATAGCACTCTAGTTAGAAATGAGATAACGGAAAGTAAAAACTTGAAAAATGATGCATTCGACTTCTGGAAGTAGCGGCCATTGCCCCCGCTAGTGTTATCGCTCGATTCGTGAAGTTTTTTCTTTTTTTTTTTTTAAAAAGCGATTTTCCTACACTTTATTATAAAAATAATAGTACTAAACTACAGGTAAATATAATATTTAACTCAAGACAGTCTTTTGGATGCGTAAAATAACCATTCTTAGCCTAAAAAGTGAAGTCAGTGTGACAATAATAATATAAGTGGATTTTACGCAAATTTTTAAATTTCATAACCAATGGATCGCAATTTGGGAAATTCTTACTGGACTGAGGTGGAAGTTTTCAGAAAACCTTATGGCACATTAAGAATCAATCAAAGAAAATTAAATGGCCGATGGAAAAAATATATTAAAAAATAATCCAGGGACCAATGGCATTAAAGGAAAAAGTTTATTGGTGCTAAAAAGAAACAAAATGCTTCACTACCTGGCCAGACTTCTTTATGAGATACATTTTATTTATGAGCTAAACTGGAAGTACAATTCTTGCAACGGGAATATTATTTTAAATAATTGCAACAATGAAAAATAATGACATACTCTGAACTTTTTCTCAGCCTGTGACAAAGGTCTACCCTGCTTAAATCTTGCACTGTGTGAGTCACTTCTAGTATTACCACTTCTCCTCATGCTGCGCAATGTATTTGGTACTGTGTTCAAAATAAAAGAGTGGGTGTAAAAATTAACAGACTAAAAAATTTAGGAGGCTTGAATATCAAATATATCCCTATGTATGTCAATAATATAAGGAATCAAAATACACAGTCAATACCCTTTCAGGAAATTTTTTAAAACAAATTTGTGTTCTGGAAAAAAGACACAGCTAAATTAATAAATAAACTAAATATGATCAGAGACATAAGAAAAGAATCAGCTCTATTACTTCAGCTTTATTAACAGTGGTTCAAGCAACAAAAAATTAATAATACACAATCAAGTTGAAAGGAATTGACGTTCAGTTCTATTTGAGGCACTGTTGTCTTCTAAAAAAAACAACCTTTTACTGTATAACTTAATTTTGAGTTGCTTTGTAGAAAACATTAATGTACATTCTTGTATGCTAAAACCATGTAAACAAATACATATCAATGTTTGTTTGAATGCAATGTTCCGTCTAAGGTTCATTGGTCTGTGTGCAAAGTGAAAAAAACTTCGATTGCTAATTTGCGTAACATCCAGTTTTTGTGCAATATTTTACAAAATTTGCCGCACAGCATTTCTAAACATGGCCTCGCAGCTTAAAGAAAACATTGTTTGTGTGCCCAGAAATTTCAGCAATGAGAATTAATCACTATAAATATCGAGACATATTGAGCGAAAATCTGAAGAGGCCATGTGCAAACATTTATTTGAGTCTTTTAAATAAAAGAAAAATACACATTTTTATTACATAATCTATAAAGGCTATATAAAACTGCAAGTCTGCATAAAACAAAGTGCCCTGCAATTAAAAAAAAAACCTACATACCTATGTATTCAGGAACATGCTTTAATTCTTTTGTGGTTTTAACTGCATGGAGAGGTTTATCATGTCGCAGTGCCTGCAAGTCGTGGGGATTGTCATCAAAGTAAGACTGTAAAAGAAAAATTATAAAAATGAAGCATTCGATATGTCATTATGATGTTTCCAATGAGCTTATTTGGTGATACTCTTCTAATTACAATAAACACTGGGTTAGTTGTTATTCTAAAATAAAGATATAAGTTCTAGGAATTTTTCTATGGGTTCCAGCTTACGTTAAGAAATGCTCAAGATTTTGTTGGCTTCAGAACTTACAGGTATTAAATCAACATTTTTTTTAAAATCAAGAAATGTCATCTTATTTTTTGACAGCTTGAACAACAGATAAAGGGAAATAATTTATATATTTTTTTCTTTTTAAATCAAAGAACTAATAACCTTGAGTTTGTTAGAGTTAAGAATTTCTTGGCGAATATCTTTCATTTTTGCTTCTTGAATAGCTGATCGTGTAACCGCTTGTAAGGCATCCTAAAACAAACACAAAATTGTATTTTAATCACAACCTCATTTTAAAAGATAAAAGTTAAACTATGAACTGAGGTAAACAAAGTTCAATAGATAATTTACTGCACTAGCAGAAAGAATGTACAAAAAGTGATTTTTATCCATTTCTTTTCTTTTGAGTTAAATTTCTAGATATTCTTTAACCATTTCTAACTCATTGCATGCATTGACGCACAAAAAGTGTACTACCTTGGCTCGGTAGCGAAATCCCTCAATTTCTTCCATTTTGAAATTGTAAGGTTTAAAGACTGAGTCTGTCCCTGGATCAGCTGAAATAATGAAAGAAAAACATAAACTGAAAGAAAAAACTGAAATAAAGGTTAATATAACAGTAAATCTTAAATATGTATTTTTTTTTAAAAAAAAAATATGCTATACAGTATTTATTAGGAGATATGGTTGTTAAAAGTGAAAGAAATGTTTCATTCGTCGACAGTAGTTTAAGTTTTAATGTTCCAGCACTAAAATATTTACAGAAATGACAATAATAAACATATTTCCGCCTAAATATTTTTTGCAATCAATCACCATTTTCTCCAAGGAGTGCTTCTTCCACCTCGATTAGCTTTTCATTGTCTTTGACACTGACAAAAGATAAGGCAGTCCCTGGATTATCTGCTCTGGCTGTCCTAAGGATTTTTAATTTTTAAAAATGTTTTAAAATCAAACATAAACCCCTTATAGCTAACATAAGGATATAGAAAAAACAATCTAACATGAACTTTCATATTTAAAGTTAAATGATCCTAATTATTTCTATAAAGTTACATCGAGCACCAACCTTCCAACTCTGTGAATGTAAGCATCTGGATTGGGTGGGAAATCAAAGTTAATCACATTGGAAACATTGTAGAAATCTATACCCCTGGACACACCATATTCACTATCACTCTTCTTTAGTCTGAAAATCGAAAATATTAAAAATAATATAGCTATGGTTGTTATAATTTTAATACCCCATTTTGAAGAGAATAAAGAAACAAAGAAGAGTGAAAGAAATTTCTGACAATTTAAAAAGATAACTATGAACAGAAAGCACACCAGAGTATCTGACAGTAAAATATTGATCACAAAAAAATGTTAAAATATTTCTGAAATAATTCTACAACCTGCTCCCCTAATAAAGAAATATATATTTTGTTTAGTACCTCTTTGGCTTTTCTCTTGATTTTGAATCAGATTTTTTAGATGAAGACCCAGCATTTACAGATTCATCAGAAGCAATGATATTATCATATAAACCTTCATTAAACTGATTGACTATGTGACACCTGAAATGAAATTAGATCATTGTTAATATGGCTAAGTCATAAATAATTGTATTCCCTCCTACAAGATTTAAGTATAGATAAAATATGTCAGATGTAATGAAAAGAACAAATTGTAAAGGGAAAGCATGCTGTAAATAAGTGTTTAAAACAAAGGACACACCTTGAATTCACAGGTAATTCCGAATTCAGGATACAAGCTCTAATACCAAACTGTTCAAGAAACAGTTTTAACCTGAGGGAAAACAAAAATTTTACGTACACATTATTAATTGGTAAAAAAAAATTAATACTTACATGCATAAAAAAAGATCAGCTAAAAATCTATTTAAAATAGCTCTATAAGATTGCTCTGACACATTTGGAAAATAATCAAATTAACCTTTTGCCAATAAAATTGTTTAAAGTTTAAAGCCATCATCTCAATTTATGATGAATTACATAACATTGAATATGTGTTTTTTCTCATACTACATACAGAAATTTAAATTCATAATTGCTATATTCTTAACTTAAACTTGGGACTTACAGATAGCATTTGTTGACAGAGTTGACAAAAAATATAGTCTTCCCTCTGACTAAGTTGAGTTTCAACAAGGCTGCAGTCAGAGCAAATTTGTCATTCTCTTCACACCTAGGGATAAGAAAAACAAATTATTTTCTTCAAAATCGCAAAAAGGTATTAATCAAATATGAAAGAAAATTAAAATCATCATTAATCTACAATTTAATTAATTGAAAAACAAAATAAATAAACAAGCAAAATAATGTGCATATTTTCACCCATTCAACATTTGAATTTTGAAATAGCTATACATAGCTATTTGGAGCCATAAATAAGATTGGTGTTTGGGGACACAAAACTTTAACCTATGGCCAGTGACACCAAAACTTGTAAGGAAGCACTGAGGTAATTCCCTCATGTCTTTTCAAAGCGGACAAGTCACTGATTTTCCTCAAAATTCTTAAATGGAAATTTTAGCTTCCAAATGACTTAAGGAGATTCTAGAATATAATTTTTTCTCATAAAAGCACAAGTAAACAGAAAGGTTTCAATTACAGTTAAAGCCTGAACATAAATTTTGCACCTAGATCGTGGGTGTTTTAAGTCCGTAATTTTATGCCATCACTATTAAAAAAATTTTTTTTTACACAACAGCTACCAGGAAACTAACACTGCAGGCCACAATGGTAAAGACTAATGACAGAATGTACAAGAAATTTATGAAGGTGATTATGCACAACAAACTGGCCACACCAGAGGCTTGAACTATCACTTTCGATATGTGAGCCTTTTGTCTTTCAGGCCCAACCTACAAGGGCTGGTACATCATCATTATATTTTCCAAAGGATTAAATAGGGCAACTTTTAACATTTTTATTTGGCCATTAACCTAAACTTATATTTAGGGCCCATTTCCTGGTGTCCTTAGTCCTTTTTCAGATAAGACCCAAATTTAATTTTTAACAATTACAATAATTCTAACATTTTTACAAGAACATTATAATTTTAAAAGCTACTTGCAATGCTGTATGAGATTTTTTTGCCAGTATTTTTGCTAAAACCTGGTGTAAAAAGTGGGAGTGGCTGAGGGAAAATTTATACAAACTGTTATGTCAAGGTTTTAAACGATCTACTTCTGATTTCTTTATGAAAAAAAAAACTGTTTACAATTTTTGGCTGAATATCTGTAATTTTTACTTCAATAATAAGAAACTTACTTAATTTGATATTGATTGAGCTGTGAGGTTTCTGGCAGTTGAGACTCTTCCAGTTTCAAGATTACCTGTGTGATTGAGCAACAGAATATATTTTAAACAAGCTAAAAATGCATGAACAATGCACTCAAACAGGTGCATGTAAATATTTTTTATATATAAATAAACTAATACAAATAAATTATACTAGTTGAAAAAAAATGAAGGAAAACAAATTTAACTATAACAAAAATATTGCATGGCCTCTTCATTTTCATGGGATGTATACCTTTTATTAAATATTAGGAATACAATATTTATGTTTAAGAGAAAATGCGTGAAATTTTCTATACAGATTTTTTTAATGAATGTGATTGGTTGGTTGATTACATACAGCATTGTGGAGGACCATTTTCTTCAAGTTTTTTACATCTTCACCAAGTGTTGCAGACATCATAAATGCTTGATAAATTTTTGGGAAGTTGCTGGGTAAAGAATTCAAAAGAATGAGTCAGTTAATTTTAGATATGAATGCGTACATTTCCAATGTTAGTACAAACAGCTGTTTTAAGGATGACATCTCTTTAAAAAAAAAAAGTTAAATAAATAAAACCATACTACTTACAAAAAGTATTAGTAGGTAATATTGACAAATAAAATTAACTCACTCAAGAAGTTCTTTCACATCAGATTCATAACCAAAAGAGAAGACAAGGTCAGCTTCATCCACCACTAATATTTCCAAAGTTTTCTTGACATTGATGTTCTCTGCCCTAATATGGGCCAAAAGTCTACTTGGAGTGGCGACGACAATGTCAGGTTTTTCCATCAGGAGGGGTCTACAAATAAATATTTTGTCTTGAAATTTGCATAGATTGCTATGATTTCACTGTGCAATAAATGTTAATAAGGTTAAAGCTCAACATATAAATTTAATTTAGATACTATTTTTTAATAAGAAATCCAATCATCAGAGTCTTCTTCATTTAAATCTATAAAAATTAATACAAGTTAGATATAACCATTATCCTTTTAAATCATATCACTGTTGTATAACAGTAGTTGCAGTTCGCAAGTTTAATATGGGACCACAGAATATTTCTTCAATGCAGAACTGATTAGCCAGTTTTACCTTTGAGAAGCCAAGGGCACTTGGGGTGAAATGTCAACACATTTAATATCTCTGGAGCATCCTGTGGTCAATTCCTATAGTTTAAAAAATGCAATGAAATAATGAAACAGCTAATGAAAAATTAATTTTAAAAAACAAAAATTCTTCATCATATCAAATTAAAATAAGAATAAATTACCAATATGTTCCTGAATGCTTGATTGCATAACTCTTTGGATGGTGTAAGGATTACAGCTCTTGTTGCTTGCAAGGAGGCAGTCTAAAGTCAACAAGAAAATATAAATTACACAATATAAATGATAATCTCGAAAGATATGTTCATATTTTATATTTAAGATCGTGTTTAAAAAACAAAAACAGTGTGTCAATGATTTCATGTGTGCATTAAAATTACATACAGTAGGAAACAGTTATCTTGACCTCAGTCTACTCACCAACCATATTAACTCAATTTTTTTTAAAGATAAACGCCAGATTCTCACTTTGTCTTATCATTTCCGCCAGATTCTCACTTTGTCTTATCATTTCCGCCAGATTCTCACTTTTATCATTTTCTCATCTGTTATGTCGACTCTTATTAAGCCACCCAACCTTAATATTTTGAGCACAAAAGAGAACAAAGTTTGCCACTCAACTCAATTATCCCATATCCCTATGACCACAAAAAATACTATTTTATAAAAAAAAAATCAGCTGCTTTTGCAAAAATTCAGTAGAGAAGACAACTTGACCTAAATTTCCATCCAAAATGTTTAAATGTTCAGTCAACCCTAAGTGTAACCCTGAGTTAGTTTTGTTTATGGAAATTCAAAATCATTATTTTTATATTAATATCACATTGCATCGTTAACAAATCTATATGTGTTCCATTTTCATTAAGATAGGATATGTTGGTTAAATGTGTTATTTCTATTGGCGTAAAGCATAAAATTATTTCAGTAGCCCTGAATGGGAATGATTATCAATGTTCCCTCTAAGGTTCATTAGTCTGTGTGCAAAGTTGCACAGCATCCATATTTTTGTGCAATATTTTACCAAATTTGCTGCACTTTTCTCAACTGCTGCGCAGCATCAGTGAGACATCTGCACAGCGCACAACTGTTATGGCTGAATAAATTAAACAACAATAAATTCAATTTGTTGGCCTGGAGATGTTGACGGAAAGTCTTGGAGTTAGAGAAATTTTATACAGCCTGTTTCATGTACCAATAAAATTTAAATTTCCATAAAAACATTAAATATGTTTTTAAGCCTTCATTTGACAAAACTAGTTTTTTTGGTTATAATTTTTTACAAAGAATTAGTTTATTACCAACTCTCAATGACCAGGATAGACGCTTGTTTGTTTTGGAGCATAAATTGAGCCAACACGAGGCAAAGAAAGACTTTTGATGGGGCGAAATATCCAACCATTAAAATAAACTAGAAAATCTAAATAAATGAAAATAGTAAATATAAGGCACATAGCAGGCCGGAACTCTCCTCCCACACGTCTCTAAGTATTTTAAACAGAATATTTTAATTTATTACCATGTATTGTGGTTCATATGTGTTATCAAGAAAATTTAAATACTGCTGGGCATTGACGGTGGGCCTGATTAATTTATTCAGGCCACTTAATTGGGTTCCACTGTACATACATACTTGCAATAAAATCAAACTATTTTTCATTGTTTACATATTTAAATTAAAAGTTATAAAAGAAAAAGTTCATGCTGAAAATATTTTATTGCATGAAAGGAAGCTGGAAATTATCAACATAACAATACAGACCCCTTCAAATAATTGTTTTTGCTTTTTAAAGATTCTTGTGAGCCTCATTTTAGGTAAAGATGACTTGACTGGTGTTTAAATGTAATCTCTTTTTTTTATTTAAAAAAAAAAAAAAAAAGACTTATGGGAAAAATCAAGCAAAAATGAAAGAATTTGTAATATACTTGTATAGTCACTTATTTAAAATTCACCTGTTTCATATGAAGTAGTTTCTGTATGACTGCAATAGCATATGCAGCTGTTTTCCCTGATCCTGTTCGAGCTCTTGCTAAAATATCTTTTCCTTGCAATGCTAAGGGAATAGCTTTCTCTTGAATTGGTGTGGGCTGTGACCATCCAAGCTTTGAAATAGCCTAGTGATTGTTGAAGTAAAAGTGAATGATTTTTAGATTCAGTAACTAATGAACTTGTGAAATCTTTGTAAAGAACCAATTGCTCTTCTATACATCAATATTTATGTGTGTTTGGTCGGATAGGAAAACTGTTTCCTCGTTTATATATAAATATGAATTTATAAAGACCACAAATTTATGAATCATAATTAAGGTTGTTAACGGTTAACCGGTCCTAAGATATGGGCCAATGCCATTAAATCAGGACCAGTTAACAGTAACTTTATTTAGTCGATATTAGCTTATTACCCAAAGCTAATACAACAGTGACATCAGAGCATTTTCTTAATAGTCCGGTCTAAAAATAATATAAAAATACTAGGGCTGCGGAAATTACCGATTAATTTCTCGATTAATCGGTAAATTATTTTATCGATTAAAATTATTTTAATCGATAAAATATCTATTAAAATTAAAGAAATATTTTTAACAATTTTTTTTGATTTTTTAATTAATAATTATTAATAGTTGTTTTTTTTTGTTTTTTTTTTGTTTTGCGTACCTACAAACTTATGTGTTAAAGAAAGTTGGAAAGTCTAAACTATAAAACAGCCTGTAAGATAAGGTTAATGATATAGAAAAACACATTGTTTTTAATTTTTAAACAATAAGAGAATTTTAATTCATAGACATTATATTGAAATAATTATATTTAAATTTATTTCCTGACATTATTATATCTTTTAAAATAAATGAAAAACATATGTTATAGACTTTTTAAAAAATGTCATAAAATGACACAAAATATGAAGGAAATTAACATAGTGAAAAAAGTGATTATAAGGTCTTAGAAAAAAATCATAACTTTTTAACCACTTGGGATAAAAAGGTGATTTTTATCTTTTTATTAATCTTCAAACAACTTCTATATGGCTGCATTATTTTTATATTTTAAAATTAATTAGAAATTTTCATTCAAGTGCCTAAACATTAATACGTTATTTAACTTATTTTCATTGTTAACTGTTTTTAAAATTAACTTAATAAAAATAACCTGTTTTTATACTTCCCTTGAAATTTTCAGTTTAATGACGTCATACATCTTTAATTCTAGCTTTAACTTTAACAAAATTATCGATTAATTAATCGGTAATTTTTAAAAAGTTAACTATTAAATTTAATTTAATCGATAACAGCCCTAAAAAATACTAAACTTGTCATCACTGTTAGTGGAATTCGGCTAGTGAACGCTTTTTTTATTTTATTAGCTTAGTTGCCGAAGCTTAGTACCAGAAGTAACACAGCGCAGCCGGTCAAAGTGTGAATAACGGTCAAGGCCGTGAGTGTTACTATTTGTACTACAACATCGCTGAACTCTTGAGTTTGTACATCACGGGTACTTTGATGTCAAATCAGATAATGTGAGGCTAAAATTTCCTCCATTCTCTTGTTGGATCACAAAACATAGTAAAAAAAAAGACCGAAGGTTAACCAGTCTTTTTTTGAATGATTAATCGGTCTTCAAAAATGAGCAGTCTTAACAACCTTAATCATGGTACTATTAACTATTGGAAGAGGCTATAGGTCCAATGAACAGTGAATATAAAATTAAATCTGGCAACTGGAACAATAGATAAGAATAATTATAATAATATTGACTTTCATGAATCTTGAAGTTGAATTAAATGATTTAAAAATGAATCTCCATTTCATGTTTCTTAACTGTACAGTGAAAAAAGTTATGGCTCTCACTTTCACACAGTGGAGAAAAAAAATTGAGACCAAAGAATATCTCACACTTTTATTACAGTAATATGTGGATCTCATAGCAAGTTAGCAAGTTTTAAAAAAAGAAAAAAAAAAGAGAGTGATATTAACTTAAAATTGTGTTGTATTCATAATTCTGAGCATTTCAACATTGGTAATTTCGCATTTTAGCGCAATTTATTTTGGTAGAGCAAAAAAATTAACTCTCTTATTTTTACTAATTAAAACACAATCAAAAGGTAATATGACAGTTGGGTTTTTATATAATGAAATAATAGAAAAAAGTTTTCTGCCATGGACATCATCAATATAAAAATTGTCATAACTTTAAAACTACATGGGATATTTTCAAATTTTAAAAAGCATTTATTTCATAAATGGAATGGGATAATTAAAGGAGAAAAGGATTACAGCTATGAGTAGTATGAGACTTCTTTTAGTTTGGTAAGTTCAGATTTTTTTAAATAGAAAATTTAACACACGAAAATTAATCACAAAAATTTGTAATGAAAATTATTTTTTGTTTGATGGTATCTTATTTGCTTCTACTTCTACATAATTATATCCTCTATCCAATTCGCTTCCTTTTGATGTAAGATACACCAATGTTGCTTAAGACATTTATTTAAAATTTTACGATAGTTAAAATCACCCTTAAAAAATTATTATAAAACTAAAAAAATGGTCTGGCACGAACGTTTAAAACCACCTGACTCTGACAGGGACAGGGTAATAGTTAATCAAAGTCTGACGGCGTATGGCATAAGTATAAGAGTGCAGCGTTACTGCGTTATTTAAATGACAATAACATGATTTGAAAATGCTCAGGAAATGTGGCTTTTTGGTGTGAGGTAGCTTTAAGGTGTCATATTATGGGGGGGGGCTAACTTTTTTACAACAACGTTTGACAAGGCAGGGACAGTGAGAAATCAGCCTAAAATGCGCGACTACGTAATTTAGGGACGGCCTCCCTTAATTAAAGTCTGTTGGAAATGGATTTTCTCCCCGCTCTCTTCCATTAAAAAAAAATAAATAATAAAATTGCTTTGAAGAATGGCATGGGGCTGGGGTTTGGGAGAGGGATTCAAAAACCTTCATTTTCATCCTTGGTCCTTAGGGTTAGCAAAAATAAAATATTTGGAAATTTTGAATTTAAATTTCAGATGTTAGAGTTAGTGTTAGGCAGAAAGATAAAAAATAATAATAAATAATAGTTTATGTTATATATATTATTTATATAAATTCTGCCTTGGGTTTGACTGATGTGACTGGTTATGTCAGAGTAGTGTGTAAGTGTAAGTCGTCAGTAATAGTAATTGTATGATATTTAATTATATTTACTAGTTATTACTGATACTAGTACTATACTCTATACTAAATAATACTACTTGTGCTAGACTTAACGAGACTCAATACTCAATCATTGAGTCAAAGTCAATGCAATGGCAATATCAATAATGAAAATAATAATAACGGAGTGATTATTCACACAGCTGTGGGAATAACGTCTGTGTTATAGACACAATGACGCATGCGCACTGGTGTCCATTTGAATGATAAAAGTTATGACCTTAAAAAACGATAACTTTTCCTGAGCGTCGGTAGAGGAATGGTCAAAACCAGTGAGTCTTATTTTTGTGGTGGAGGTGGATCGAATCCATGAGGTGGCGCATAGTTTTGTTTTTTTTTAAACAAATTATTTTATTTGTAAACCACAATGAGTTTTTATTACTTATGCTGTGATGATATTTAATAATTTCCCCCAGGCCTATCTATTTTTATACCCTCCACATCTATAGCTGTCAAATACGGAAGCAATGCTACATAAATTATAAATGACTAGCAGTAATAGTAATACATGATAAATTCTCATATAAATATATAAATATATTTATTGACAAACGGGGGGAGGGGGTAGAAAATTACATTTTATGACTGGGTTAAAAAGATAGATAAATGACCGTACTAAGATAAGGGGCCATTGTTTAAAGGAAGTCATGAACCTAGAACTAGAGGGGAAACGGTCAGACATTTATGACGAAGGTTGGGGTTGGGGGGGTAAGTGTTGAAGAAATGAGGCGTCACATCAAACAGCACAACTTCAAATAATAGTTTTTCTTAAATATTGGATTGTTTACAATTTGTATATTGACGTTTTACATGGATTCACGAGTGTTATGTTATTAGAGTGCAGACTTACACTAAATACATAATTACATGACAAAAAAGGTTCTTGAAATATGCTCAGTTTCAAATAGAAAAAAAAAGTGCTTTAATTGGGGATGGGGGAGATGCAAAACTTTTTGACGACTGGTTGAGACTTGAAAAATCAACAAAATTGCGTGATGTCTTTTATGGACAACTTAAACTTAATAACTACATACGTGTAAACTGTAATAAATTGGAATATTTTTTGTCTAAACTCTAATAGTTAACAACACTAAGACAAGTAAAATTAATTTTTAATTAAAAATATAACTATTAAGATCGACATTATTAATATAATGATTTATGATGTTCATATTTAGGCCGTAGGCTATATAACAAGCCTATTTACGATTCAATATCAATTGGTATTAGCCAAACGACCTATAGATTAGTATGCTTTTAATTTAAAGTCAGTATAACTATCAAATTCTTTGGCTGTGTTAATAACGCTGGCAATATTCACACAGCTGTGGGAATAACGCTTAGATTATTCACACAGCTGTGGGAATAACGCTTACGTTATCCACACAGCTGTGTGAATAACGCTTGCCTAATAATAATGTTAATGGCCGGCAATTCCAACTATATTTAATTAGATTCATGACATATTAAATTATTAATCTACCTCTAAAATTCGATCATCTATTCCCATTTGGTGAAACTGCAAGGTCTCGTTGTCATCTTTCTCCATTGTGTTAGTTATATTTGAGAGATTTTAGTTTCAACAGTGTACTCAAAAACATGCGTGATACCCTTTTTTCATTATTTGATACACAAAATACTAAGTATACTCTATTTACCGAGATTTAGACACCTTTTCTAAAAAATAATAACATATTAACAGTTTTTGTGTTGTTTCTTTATTATTACTATTTTTTAAAAAAATTAGTTATAATTATAAGCCTTAGCTGAAAATCTTATTTAACTATATTTTATGGAAGTTTATCCCTTTAAGTCTCAAATGTCAAATAGATGTTTCACAGGCGTTATGCCACTTATGCAGACTTTATTAAAATAATAAACTCTTTAGTCTTTAGGCAATGAATGGCATATTACTCTTAATACTCTTCATTTCGTATGTCTTATGCGACTATGACTATATGCAGTAAGAATTGTTTTTTTTTGTTTTTTTTAAATTATTATTTTTCAAAACCCTTTCCACGATCAAGATCATAAATTAATCCCAATTTTAGTCTTAAAACGTCTTGAATTTGTGGTTTCCTATTTTCGAATTTATTTGTTGTTTGTCCGTCGAATCGACGAGGACCACTCTCTAGTCATCCGAGGGTTGCTGAGACTGGTTTTGCCTATGTGTGCGCAGATAGCTGACGAGACCGATCCTGGCACGGAAAGTTCGGGAACAGAAGGGACATGGGACGAGTGGGTTGTCTCCTGGAGGGTTGACAGTGCGGGCCTTCCGGGCTTGCCTCCTCTTTTCTGCGGCATTGATCCTGTTTGCCTCGCATGTCCTGGCACCTTCGTGGATGGATTGGCGCCAGGTGGACCGGTCCAATTCAGCTTCCTCCCACGTGTCTGGGTTTATTGCAAACGCTTTCAGAGAGGCTTTCAATGTGTCTTTAAAGCGTTTCTTTTGTCCACCATGGGACCGCTTGCCATGCTGGAGCTCGCCATAGAAGAGTCTCTTTGGTAGTCTCCCATTTGACATTCGGGCTAGGTGCCCTGCCCAGCGAAGCTGTGACTGCATCAGGAGGGTGAAGATGCTGGGAAGGACAGCTTTGGTTTGTACCACTGTGTCTGGAGTTTTGTCCTGCCCCTTTATGCCAAGTATCTTCCTGAGGCTTGTTGTGTGAAAGTGGTTCAGCTTTTTAGCATGGCGTTGATACACGGTTCATGTTTCGCATGCTTATAGCCGTGTAGGGAGACCACTGCCCTATATATATATA
>MUZC01000039.1:318209-377700 GCA_002072015.1 Radix auricularia | reverse complement strand
TATATATATATATATAAATGCTGCCTAGGTATGTGAAGCGTTTCACTGCGTTGAGTTTCTGGCCGCTGACAGTGAGGTTGGGCTCAACGTAAGGCTTTTCAGGCGCGAGTTGATAGAGGACTTCAGTCTTCTTTGTGTTAATTGTCAGACCAAAGTTAGTACAGGCGCCGGAGAACAAGTTAACACTGTGTTTCATGTCATCCTCTGAGGCAGCATTGAGGGCACAATCGTCTGCAAATGGCAGGTCCCTGATTGTGTCTGTCCTGACCTTGGTTTTTGCATGAAGCTTCCAAAGGTTGAACAGTTGAAAAGAATTAATGAATTCAAGACCAGTTGATAAATTAAAGTCTATTAAGATATTAAGTCTCAAGGTTACCTTGCCTAAAATAATATAATTAATTTGAACATTGCTTACAGTTGTCTAAGGTAATGCAAGGTTTTAAATAACTTTTCTAAAATTAAGTTAATGAAAATTTAATTACGATCAATAAAAATTACGCCAAAATTGTCTGATTTATTGCTATTTCAATTTTGGCTATTGCGCATGGCAAGACTGTAAACATTGATCATTGATACACTAAAAGATTGGGCCGACAGGAAAAACAGAAATTTTCAATGTTATTAATTAATTAAATAAAAATTTTCTTTTTTATCTCTAATTTAAAAATAAAAATTTATAGTGTCATTATTAATTTCAAATTAAAGCTATCTTTACTTCACAGCGTTAACATATTTTTCGGGGGGAGGGGGCTGGGGTGGGCCGCAAATTTTGGTTCTGCCCCGGGCGGCACATACCCACACTATGCCGCTGGGCTTTAGTAGTTTTTTTTTTTTAAGATGGTAGTGATTTATTTTGTGGGATTTTGCCAGGGTTCTCAAATAAACTATGCTATAAGTTTCTAATAGTTTCGGGGATCTTCGAATTGTTTGAAAGATTAACTGTATTAAATAAATTAGGTAATGAAAATTTGGTTGATTCAAATAAATCGCTGGCCCATCAAGATATGCCTGATAGGAGAAGCATTTATTATCATGAAACCAAAACGTTTTTATAAAAATTTAAATAAAAATTGAGATAAAAAATACCAAACTTAAAAATTTTAACCAAAATAATGAATCCAAATGAAATATCCGATGAAAATAAAAATAAAAAGATCTTTGAAAATTTCGTAGTTTTTTGAAGATGAACTTAGAAGCTTAATTGTCGTATATATGGACGTTATTATCCTCTGCATAGGATTAGGAGGAGCGTCTGTATAGATAAGATAAGATGTAGTTAGCAATGATCACTATCGCTTGTGTCTACATCCCTTTTAAGTCTACCCAGGGTCGGTAACAAAGAAATATTAAGTCTTTATATGCGCATTCATTTGGTTGTCTATCTTTGCCCTTCAACAAGACCAACTCAGCTTTAAGAAATATTCGAAAATAATTCTATCTCTAGATATTTAAAGCCAATGTTAAACCTTTCATTATCTGTTTAGTGTTTAAAATACTTAATTTTCAAAACTAAAGATACTGAATCAGATATGGATATAATGGAAAAGTAATCAAGGAACTATAATAGTCTTTAAGCAGATTAAAGTATTTTTGAATATGTTGCTCTTTGATATGTTTAAAAATAATAATAATAAATTGCTAATGTTTCTGCTGACATTATTAATTAATTTTTGGTAATTATATTCATTAATGATAAAGTATAACAATTTTAAAAAATAAATAAATAAAAAAAGGCAAAAAATGCACTTCAAAGCTTTAAATTTCATTAACATTACCTATTCTTTACGAATTTTTTTTTTTTTTTTTTTTTTTTAAAGAAGAAGAAGAAGATGTATCAAGATATTTTATTTCTAACTTTCTTCTACTCTTTCTTTCTTTCTTCTTTCTTTCTTTCTTTCTTTCTTTCTTTCTTTCTTTCTTTCTTTCTTAGTTTCTTTCTTTCTTTCTTTCTTTCTTTCTTTCTTTCTCATCCTCTCTCTTTCTCAATATGTTCTTTCTCTCTTTCACATCTTCTCTCTTTCTCAATATGTTCTTTCTTTCTTTGTTTTTTTTCTCTCTTTCTCTCACTCTTACTCAATTTCTTCTTTCTTTCTTTTTTCTGTTTTTCTTTTTGTTTTTTCGTTCGCTCTTTCTTTAATTCTATATTCTTTCAGTCTGTCTCCCTTCCCTCCCCTCACCACCAGATTGAACCAGACAGTGCGCGCTCCCCATGCTAGTTCCTCACTGTGGCAGTAAAGTTTTAAAGGGTCACTACGAGCCCCCAGGTTTACTGCAGGTCTCATCACTCAAGAGCCGACCTCAATTCAGTAATCTTTACGTGCGGGAATGAAACTCAATTTTAAACGTTGGCTTATCTGCGTCTACAAATAACGAAACGACCCCAGAGATACGACAGCATAGAGGAAATACGTATAAAAAATGAAGAGAGTAGTGTTGGAAGGTGGGGAGAGAATGGAAAAAATCAATAGAAGCGTAGAGAGAGGGAAAAAAAAATCCCACATAGAGTAGACATTGACTCTTCGCGATTATCAAGTTTCAAAAAAGTTTGTTTTTAAGCTGATTATCGATTATTATTTTTTAAAAAAAAAAAAACGTAACTTGATCAAATCAAGCATGGAATGATTAGAAAAGTGCGAAAAAAAACAAAACAACAACAACAACAACACAATTTAGATTTTACAGAAAAGGAAACTTTGAATGCATGTAAATGTTTTTTTTTTTAAAGTGGCTTTTCAAAATTGTTTAGTGACACTTAAAAGCGACTGCCCAAAATACTGAAACCCATGAAACACTCTTTGAGATAATACAACCTTATTTGCCAGCGATGTTTGAAATTATCTCAAACAAAATATATATTAAAATATGTTTTTAAAAAATGTATGGAAGAAAACAAAGAGGGGAGAAAACCACAACAGCAAAGGAGTAACTGATTCTGCCCAAAAATTCTCTCAATGTAAAACTTTGTCTTGTATCCTCTACCCAACCTGATACTTCAGACAACAACTCCGCTACCGATGCTGGCGCCCTCAGACGTGCAGTAAAGTGTCAGCCTCGGGCTGAAATTAGCAGTTGCCATCGAAAGATTTGCGGCCGGGTCGGGGAGGGGATTCGGGGGTAGTCGCGGGGTTATTTTCACACGAGGCCCATAAATGTTTAACCGGGGCCCGCAAAAATCGACACAATCTCGGAAAAATTTCTTCCCTTGCCCGGGCCGTATCAACGTATCTGTAGATTGTTAACCTTATCCCGGGTTATAGGGGAGAGAGGGCGCCAGCAAGATGAGTTCTAAAAAAAAATAACGAGAGAGAATTACGACGGCGTTCATGTTCAGTGCATCAGATTCTCTGATTGTTAGTGAATGTGTGTCTATAGGGTGGGGGAGGGGATGGGTGTAAGAGTACTTTTTTAAAAAAAGTTTGACCCTTGGTTACTATTTATCTTTCTTTCTCCTCTCGTTCTTTCTTGCAATCTCTCTATCTCTCTCTTCCTCTCTCTCACCCCTCTGTCTCTCCATTCGCCCCTCTCGCTATTGTTCTCCCTCACCTTCCCCACTTTCTCCCCCGTCGCACAATTTCTGACATTTAACCTTCTCTCTTTCCCTCCGACCATCCCTCTCAATTTATCTATCTCCCCCATTCTTTCTTTCTCTGCGTCTGTCACTTAACTTCTCTTAACTCTCTCTTTTTAGAGGTCTCTTTTTTTTCTCTCTCTCTCTCTCTTTTAATTTCTGTTTTTTTTTGTGTGTGCATACTCTGTTGTCATATCTTTCCTGACATAATTCGAATGAAAGCGAGAAAAAGTCACAAAGTATACCTACCATTTTATCAGACCACCTTCATTATTTCCATTCTGCATGCATCATAAATTGTAAAAATCGTTGTGAACAATGTTGAAATTCACGTGTATTTCTTTAGTATATGGTTGGCACATATGATGATTTCCCATTTTAAAAAAAGTAAATAATATATTGACTTGGGGTTTTCACATAGGCTTCTTGATAACGAGTTCAGGACAGTTCTTTACATCATATTGGGTTCCCGGCCAAAGAAATAGTGTTGGGACCCAGGGCAAAGAAAAAGTGCGCCCCCCCTCCACAGGAATAAAAATAAAATAAATATACATAATATTTACAGATAAACAGATTCCCATGGGGCTTTATGTTCGTGGGCACCCTGGCAAATGCCCAACGGGCGTATGCGTAAAAACGGCTCTGGTTCAGGAAACGTGAAAAAAAAACAACTAAAAATAAAAATTCTAAAAAATATTTAAAAACATAACAAAGAATTGCAGGAGTGAATATAAGTATTATTTTTATTACACTTGTAGTCTAAAGCAAAATATTTCAATAATAAATACAAGTAATAGAACTACATACACAATTTTAATTTGTTTATACACACATCTTTAATGTTTTATTTCATACGTGTACTATTGCTTCTTGCCGACACGTTCTGTCCTTAATTTCGTCTTTTTTTAGGCCTGTACTTCCGTAACCAAAATACATCGTTTGTTTCTTACTATATGGTTGGTGAAAACTTTTCAGGACACGAGTCGCATGATCAACAGGTATTGGAACCACAATATTAAAAAAAGGTCACAATAAATTCAAATAAAAACATCCACCTATGCAATAACTTGTTCATTTTTTTTTCGATTATGCTTCAGGCTTCCACGTGTAGCACAGAACTCCGTAGCGGGCCGCATGCTTTAATAGTTGTATTTGTGACTTAAGAAAACTGGACAAAGCATGACAAGGCATATGGAATGATGATAATTTTATTAAAGCGCGCCCGAGCCTAGCCTCAGAAATCTTGTTAAAAGAATTATCTCCACATGTGGTCTTATGGATAACCTGTACAGCGACGATACAGCCGTCAGCAAGCCGCAACAACAGAGTTATTTAAAAATATTTTAAAAAAAAAAAAAAAATTCTCTTTTCAGACCATGCTGTCCTCGTGGGCAAGTGAAGCAGTGATTACAAGCTTCTGTTTACACGGCATACGAGGGGTGATTGTGTGCCCAACTAATGCCAGGTGCAACTAATCAGAGCCGGGCTAGACTCAGGGGATAACCCTTACGATCCTCAAAGGGACTGGAATCCGTGACTCTTGGATTGGCTGGTTGAACGCGCCATCGTGCCCCTTCTTGCTCACACACACACACACACACACACACACACACCACACTGCCTTTATGGATATTGAATGAACCGATTTGTGCTTAATCTCCCAACAAAGTAACAGTGCTGAAAGTCTATAATATCGATCTCATTAAAATATAGATGTTCGTTGACGGTGAGTAGACATGTAACTAGGCGTTCAAAATATGGAAAAATATCGTAGCATCTGTTATGTGTCTCTTCTTCATGTAGATCTGCTCGTAATTAATTGAATTGAGGGGTGAAATTTATTTGGAGCACATGCCTGATTAATGCCTTGTTCTTTCTTCAAATTATGGCAGCTGAACATGTTTTCATTTCACTCTAGACATGTATAGCAATAAGGATCTGGGGAAAGAAGAGATTTCAGTGTTGAATAATTTAGATAATGCCGTCTCGTGAAATTAATTGCTTTCGTGTTGTGTATAAATGTAAAAAAATTTCAAGGTAAAATGTATATATGTGTGTATGTGTATGTTGAGAGTATTTATTTGTCTGTTTATCATACATATACCAATATATTTTGAATTAGAGCCCGCTGATAACGAACCTGCACTATTAAAGCCCTGCTTCACTCAGGATTAAATCAAGTGGGCGCAATGTGGAGTGGCGAGTGATTTGCTATGGCGCATGAGTCAAGTCTATTCGCCCACTCCCCCTTCCAGCATCGGGGATCGCCCCCGGGGGTCATGATTACCCCCGAGTCGTTTACCGATAACCAGTCTCTGGGAACTAATGAGTGGCGGGATACAAAGTCCGGTACTTTGGTGATGGGGTCGAGTGTGTGTCTGATGGGGTGTGGGGCTAGTATCGGGTAATAGGTGTAAGGATAATTCAGAGCCATCGGCCCCACTGAGTGGCTTCCCTTCTTCCAACAGCCTTCGCGATTGTGACTAATAAAAGTGCTCTTCAGTTGAGGTATGTATGTATCCTTCTATTAATGGGAGAGAACATTTACCCCCCCCCCCCTTTTTAAGCCCCACAGTTATCTGCCCTTGGACTCTCGCAGCGTAGATTATGGCTTTCTAGCTTCCGTAATGGCCTCTATACTGCTACCTCTAATGTCTAGCAGACTTCTAATTGCGCCCTTTATTTCATTAAACATAATAAAATAAAAGTTCCATGTGCTCGTTAAATCAACTACCTCTGATTTTGATAAAACGTCGTCTGAAATATCAGCAGTCTGATCACTGGGGCCCCACACTGTTTCATGAACCCTTGATAGACTTTTTGTTGAACAGTTTACGATTAGCCTCTTGTGATAGTGAAGCTGTTACTGGGGTATAAGTGGTCTGGCGGTTATTGAAACTGCAATGAAAAATATGCCATATTTAGTAGGAACACATGTGTCTTTTTTATGCTTATAGTAACAATCGTTATTAAAGTAATCATACCATTATTATTATCTTACATATTGATGTTTATATGATCTGTTTGTGACGGTGGAAATACAATTTACTATCAAAGAAATTTGTTTTTATATCAAAATTAAGGCTTGGGACCTTTTTTGAACAAATGCCATCATGAAAGTACAAATTTGAAGCTTTAAAGTTGCGATAAATCGTTGAATAAGTGGGGATTTCTTTTCCAGGCTTTAAATTCCTTTTAAAATGACTTTACTCGACGAAGGGGCACCATGGTCCAAGTGTTAGTACCTCCGAGTATGCCAATGAAAAATAACAATGCATAAATAATTTTACTCTTTGGTCTCACTCCTTGTGATCGTATCACCCGGTGTGGTCCCCTTTACACCTAGTTATGTCCTTGGGTATTGACAAATTGTTTTTCAAAGACAGTTTTTGTTGGTTTTTTTTGTTTTTTTTTGGTATCCGATATTGAACATCTCAGCAGTCAGTGAGGACTCGGGGCAGAGGGCTTAATCCGGCCCTGCATATTGGTATTCGTTTATCTCGATCAACGGTTATCTCGGCGATTTTTTGGCTAACCCCTAGGCCGGCGACATAACCAGGCTCAACCATATATATACACACATTATTAGTGGCTAGGCAAGTACTGGAAAAACTAATACAATCGGTGAGGCTAACAAAGCCGTTGAACATAAAATATACAATGAGCGATCATGGTCTAAAAAGAGAACTTTATGGAAATAATTTCTAAGATTCAAATATTGATAAACCAATTGAAATTGGTGCCGACAATGAGGGAGATGAAATCAGAGAAACTAGACGTAATTTATTGTGTAGTGAGAATACAGATCTAGTGCTAAATAATTATCTACTGTCAGACTACATATTTCATTACGTTTTGATTAACATAGAAATTAGTTTTGACATTGCATTAATTGATTTTGACAGGTCAGATAGCATGTATAGATTTATAGAAAGTCATGTAACATATTAAACGTGGTAAACTATTAGTGGAAATTTCAGTAAGTAAATTGGATGCCTCTAAAAATTAACTTTCATGTGGGGGGATCGCAAAATTAAAATTACAGTTTTTGTAGTAAACGAGGGCATTTATATGCCATAACATATATACATTTAAAAGTTAATTAACGTCTTGGATAAACAAAAATGAGGAAAAATAAAGTTTACTAACTAACATAAGTACAATTTCGGAAGAAAAAAACTATTTTTTAGACTTAAGCTATTCATTTCACAGGGAATTTTTTTGTGACTGAAAAACATGGTGTTTTAATAGGAGTTTGCATTTTCTAAATTTAATTAAGCTAGATTGCAGATCAATTTAGTTGCTAGAAATAAGAAATAGGAAAAGTATGAGTATAGGCAAATTTTGACCTTCGGTCTAATTCTGAAAATATTAAAGATTTATGGCAGCTGAAGTAAGTTTTTCAAAATGAATAAAAGAGGCCGTCTTAACTGATCATTTAGATTTCTGACAAATAAAAATAGACTATATGGTTTTTAAAACATTATTATATCTAGGTGGGATTTACTTGTTTTTCAACAAATTCAATTAGTTTGCTCACTTTTAACAAGGGTGGTCAAGTAAAAAAAAAAGAGAGGAAATTTAGGTATTCATAAATAGTCGGGAATAGGTAAATTAGGTCCTCTATCAAGATCTCACCTTGTCGTGGTGTAGAGGCTCAGTACTTTGCAGTAGAGCAAAGGAAGCTAACGAGATCACTAATACGTCTCATCTGTTGATGCTTTAGAAAATGTATGTGTGCTCATTAATGTTGAAATGTTAAAAACCTGAAAATGTACAGCTTATTAACTCATTCTTAAACATAGAAAGTAGAATGTTTTAGGTATTTCCAAAGCATAAGATAAACGGAAAATCTTTTTGGTTTTGTTCATAGTGAAGAAAACAAATATTACATATTATATTTTGTGCACAGTTTTCCAAATAGACACTTTCCATTGCCAAAAATAAATACAAATCTAGGTGTTAACTTTATTCAGCTGTTCAAAAATGTTTGTAGTTTATTTTAAAAAATCTATATCATTTAAATTATATGTAAGGAGTAACGGCAAAAATATGTTTGTTGTATAAATTGTGTCTCAATGGATTTAAAAGTTAAAATCTGCATATACATTTTCACTTACTGGATATGCGATAAGTAACATGATATAGCCTGACGCTCTACTTAATTCGTCTCAAGAACATTTCCAAAACATCAAAAGAAACTTAAAATTCGGACTTGTCGTTTGAACTTAGAAGCTGCAAGTCTATCCTGGAAATATTGTTTACGTGGAGAATCTCATTTCTGAAACAGAAAAAGGCAAAGATAAAAATGAATGATTAAACAAGATTCTAGGTAAATAACATTGATATGAAAAAGACAAATAGCGTGAAATTGCTATTACTTTTTAAAGAACATCTAAGTCTAAATACAAGTAGGCTCAAAAGATTACAAACATTCCTTTGGCTTAAAAATGTTTTAGACCCATCTTGAAGAATTTGCAATGAAAGCTGCAAAAACATCAATCGCTGACATCTACATCTAATATTATCCAAATATAAAAACAAATCTAAAAACATAATGGATCAGAATGTTCCAACAAAAATAACTTCAAATAGAATTAATAAATTCTGGTTCAATTTTAAATTAAAAAAATATTGCAAACTAAAGGAGAATTTAGTTAAGAAATGTAAGGCTATCAATTTAGAAAGGATACACACAAAATAAATAAAAAATAAAACATTTGACACAAAAACTTAGCCAAACCCTCCAAAATAATTATATAAACAATGTGATAACTAAAGATAACAATAAAAACTAATGGTCTTTATTAAATCCAAAAAAATGGAGCCTTCAGATATAGCCACATTAAGAGGCTTAAATAATAACACCTATAATGATAATGAGACTAAAGCTAATATCCTTAACACATATTTTGCATCATCATTTTCTGCCTCAGTAGACAAGGAAATTTCAATAAATTTAAATAAAATGGAAGAAATAGGCAACATAACTGTAGATGAGATAGGTATGCATTCACTCCTAAAAAACTTAAAAATAAACAAAGCTACTGGCATAGATGAATTGCCATTACATATCCGTAGCATTTCAACTGCTAAGTCATTCAAAACTGCACTTAAGACACATCTTTTTAAAATGTATTTTCAAAATTAATAAAACAACATTTTTTTGTAATGATTAACGTAGCTGATGTATTGAGTATAGCGTATTGTTAACATGATATGAATGTTTCTTTTTATTGATATATGTATTGTTATTTCCATGTAAAGCGCTGTGAGCCTGGCTCCTTGCTGGGATACAGCGCTATATAAATTATCATTTTATTATTATTATTAAAAGAATTAAGCAATGTAAGATCCCCAATCCTTGTAGTTCTTTTTTTAAGCTTCTCTAAACCAGGGTAAAGTGCCCCAGGATTGGAAATTAGGCAATGTAACGCCACACTTTAAGAAAGGTGATAAGTCCGACCCTGGTAATTACAGACCTGTATCACTTACTAGTATCACCTGTAAATTACTGGAACAAATAATATATAGCAGAATAGTTAACCACCTTGAAATATAATGCACTATGCCCACACCAACATGGCTTTAGAAAGAACAGATCATACGAAACACAATTGATAGGTCTAATAGATGATCTATCAAAAGGCTTAGATAATAATCATCTAATAGATACAATATTACTAGACTTCTCAAAAGCATATGACAAAGTTCACCACCTTAGTTTACATTAAAAAAACTGAAATACTTTGGAATCTCAGGTCCTTTTCATCACTGGATCCAATTTTCCTATTGGGTAGGGAACAAACTTTAATAATTAATGGATCTAAATCTACACCAAAGAACTAACCGAAAAAAAAAAAAAAAAAAAAAAAAGCAACATACTTAGTAGTCATAATAAATGAGAAACTATCTTGGAATCCCCATGACAATGAAGTTATTAAAAATCAAACAAAACCTTAGGCTTTATAAAAAGAAACTTTTACAAATGTAACAAAGATATAAAACTAAAATGCTACCTCACCCTGGTGAGACCTATACTAGATTATGCATCTTCTGTATAGACCCATCCACCAAAAAAAATATTAATACGTTAGAACAAATCCAAAAAAGAGCTGCCAGATTACTGGACAATATTAAAAACTGACAAGAGTAACACCATTATTACATATCCGTAGCATTTCAACTGCTAAGTCATTCAAGACTGCACTTAAGACACATCTTTTTAAAATTTATTTTCAAAATTAATAAAACAACATTTCTTTAAATGGCTAACGTAGCTGATGTATTGAGTATAGCGTATTGTCATTTATGTAGTTAATATGATATGAATGTTTCTTTTTATTGATATATGTATTGTTATTTCCATGTAAAGCGCCGTGAGCCTGGCTCCTTGCTGGGATACAGCACTATATAAATTATCTTTTTATTATTATTATTATTATTATTTAAATAATTAAACCTTGAAACACTAGAGGATAGAAGAACCAAGAGTAAATTAGTAATTATACATAAGGCAATTAATTCTAATTTAGAAATACAACACAAAGAGAACTTAATACAACCCTAAAGTAGACATCAAGATAAAAACACCTTTCTTATTCTATATGCAAGAACAAACACATTCAAGTTTTCTTTTTTTCCGTCCCATATTCGGACGTGGAATGGGTTGCCTGAAGAAACCTGGAAAGCTAACACTTTATCATCTTTTAAAACTCTAGTAAGAATACAGGACTAAACACAAATCATAGAAATACGAATGGACGCAAAAATCTTCTGTACTGAAGGAGCGTCTGTAACATTTAACAATGATAAAATACTTGAAAGCTATGTAGTAACTTTAAAAAAATACTTTTTAAAGTACAGTTGTAAAGGTGTTTCTTTCCATTTTGTACTATTAAAGTCACCTTAAGATTACGGATTAAATCTAGAGAAACTAGATTTGTTAAATATACATTCAAGGTTATAAGTCTTGGACCGATCATCTGGAACACTGATGTTATTTTAAATAGCACCGATTGGAGTTACACAAGTTAAATAGTACACATTTGTATTATTTAAAAATCTGCCATTATCTTAAGTTAATAAAACTCAAGTTAAGTTTTTGACAAAATATCAATCCATTGGGTGCTTTAACAGACAAGAATTTGTTTTTATTGACAAATTTTACATCACAAACGAAGAAAATGTACCACATTACAACACGTTTTCTATTTGATTAAAAACCACCAGCGTCATCTACTTTCAAGGAACAGCAGCTCGTGTAGTTCTCTGATATGCATGGTATAACTGCAATTGATATGTAATCTCTTGGTCAATGAAAGTGAGGAAGGAGTCTTCAGAGGATTGTTGTCGTGATGTAGGCGAACTATCCCTGTACTTGTGTTTCCTTGATCAACATCGTAATGACCGTTAACCTGTTTGTTATGGAGGCAACAAATTTACAATCAAAGATATCGTTTTAATATCAAAGTTAACGATAAGCCTTGAAGCTTGTTTGAGCCTAGCTTCAATGAAAGTACACATTTGAAGATTTATATTTACGATACATCATAGAAGATCTTTTGATTTGGTTTTCAGTGTTTAAAATTGCTAATGAAATGTCTTTACTCAACGTGGATTAAACTTAGAACTATTTTAAATGATTTAAGGAAAGTTTATATTTACAACGTAGTGACGATCCCTAACATGTTTTCTCTGTCTTGATAATAACTAGTCTTTACGACACCTAAAAAACTAGTTTTAAGCATTACTGTAGTTGAAGCATATAAAAGTTAAGTCGGGAACGATCATAGGCCTCAGTGTTATTTGTTTTAAGGTACATAATTCCTTTCGTACTAAAATTGATCCCTGAATCACAATCTCCAGATACACATTACTAGTGGCAAGGCCAGTCCTGGAAAAAACGAACACAATTGGCGAGGCGAAAGAAGCTGTTAAAAACATAATATATAATGACCTTTTCCAAATCTCTGGTAGTGAGCAAAAACTTGTCATTGTACCGCATAAACGAAAACGAGGCATTGATAGGTGTTTTAGCTACTTAGTACAAGAGAACCACTCTGGAGCTTTCAATCCTCCAGAAAACTAGAACAAGTTTGCAAAAACGTCATTTAAGTCGACCAATAAAAGGATGTATTAATTATATGGCCTCACGTTTTCCCAAGCAACAGTCAGTAATACTTCGATCCCTATTGACAGCCTTACAAAGTTTCATATGTACGTATGAACAAAAATAACTCAACATTCATAGGGACCATAGAAATAGATCTATTGATTGGGGAATTTAATTAAAATGAAAATAAACAGGATATTTACTAAATACAAACAAGAACCTTGACCTTATCTTTAACAAATACCGAAAACATCCATATTTTCAAATAAATAAAAAAAATCGATTTAACAAGTTCAAACCAGTTAGAACCGGTTGAAACCAGATTGGTCATCGGTAGGAACCAGTTTTGAAACTTGGGCCGTTGCGAATCAACCCATTTCAGCCAATCAAATTGCTTTTTAATCACTACGGCCACTGTTGTGGACGACGCCATCTTTAATTTTATTCCGGATGTCATTACGAGAAGCATGTTTTGGATTTTGCGCTATTGAAAGAGGCAGACATATTAAGGTAAGATACATATTTTTTTCGGATATTTCCATTTAAAATAATTAAACAATGTGAATTTAAATTTATTTATCTACCATTTTAAAGATTTCGCTTCATTAAAAAGTATTTACATTGAAAGTCGTTGATAGTTTGAATTTCAAGTTTCAAACGAATAATATTGATCATTAAACGATTTAACAGTTTGAAATTGACATTGTTTAATTTTTTCCCAATTTTGATTTTTATTGAAGAATTGTTTTTTGAATTTCTTGTTATCATAAATGCTATTTGTAGTTAGCCTTAAATTGAAGTATAGGATCTTTTAAGGCTATCGTTATTTTCAGTTATTTTGAATACATTTATGCATTGTGTATAATAATAAAAGCACACATATTTCTGTGTGTGTATAAAGTTTTGAATCAATTCTTTGTGTTCAAAAACTATTTTTAAAATTTCGAAAAACAATCTACTTGGAAATTGTTTTGGATGTTTATTCTCGTGCACTCGTTGCCACTGTTTTGAAAAAACATTTAAAGAAGAAAACAACGCCCTACGTCGTCCTCCGACACCTGCACCAGATCGAAGAATTTTTAGGAAAACTCGGGCGTTTTTTCGTAGAATTCAAAAGAGTTTTTGGCGTCGAAGGGAAGAGTCTAGCGATCCAGCCCTTTACTCGTGGGCTGGCTCAGAAATCTATTCTGACTCCCCGTCTCAGGACACTTTTTTCGGCATTCCCGATATTACATCGGAGCTTGTTTCGGAATTCGGCATCTCCGATATGTCCTCGGAGATTATTTCGGAATGCCCGACTAAGAGTAGCAGCTCCTTAACATTTAATAATGGAATGACCTTAAGCGATCAAATTGATATGCTGGAAGCAGAGTTTGCACTCAATACTGGATTACTAACTCATGCGGAAACGAAAGCCATGTGTTGTTTTGCTATAAAAATGGATAGGGGAAGTTTCGTTGATACCAAATCAAACGCTAATCATGAAAATATCGATGTCATGTTCTTCAAGGAAATAATTGAGAAAAATGCACAAGCACTTGAAGAAACTTCTGATATTGATAATTTGATGGAAAATATTCAAGCTGTTCAAGGAAGTTGCGTTGATGCCACCAATGAACAGGAGCATGGAGAAAACTATAGACAAAGTAGCTTTGGTGCAAACAATGATCAAAGTGGAGAAAACTTTAGAGAGAGTAGCGTTGATGGGATGATTCAGAAAAATACGTATGATAATAAAGGAAGATTCATTGAAGCAAACAATGAAGTAAATGAGGTGGAAGATAATAGAGAATGTAACGTTGATGGAATTAATTTCTCAGATTTAAATATTGATAAACCAATTGAAATTGATGCCAACAATGAGGGAGAGGAAATCAGAGAAACTAGACGTAATTTATTGTGTAGTGAGAATACAGATCTAGTGCTAAATAATTATCTACCGTCAGACTACATATTTTGCAAAATTATTCATTACCTGTGGAAATTGCTGAAATTTCTTCTTTTGTTCATTGCCAATGTGATCTGTGAGCTTTGTAATAAACGTAAGAATTGATATATATATTCAAACCTGGCATACATAATTTCGCTTTGAAACCTGGTCTTAAAAAACACTGAAAAAAGTCACATAGCTTTAGTCTTTAGTCAAGTCGATTTAAGGGTTGAGTGTATTTTTCGTGAACATTTTACTTAAAAACTCTTGTCCATTTAAAAATGTGTACTTGGTTGCATTGCAAATGAAAACAAATTTGCACATTACGTTTTGCTTAACATAGAAAGTAGTTTTGACATTGCATTAATATATTTTGGCTGGTCGGATAGCATGTATAGATTTATAGAAAGTCATGTAACATATTAAACTTGATAAACTATTAGTGGACGTTTTAGTAACTTTCATGTAGGAGGATAGCTAAATTATGGTTACAATTTTTGTAGTAAAAGTGGGCATTTATTTACCGACACATATCTACTTTTTAAAGTTAATTGGCGTATTGGGTAAAGAAAAATGAGGAAAAATAAAGTTTATTAACATAGGTACAATTTTGGAAGAGAAAATTATTTTTTTAGACTTAAGCTATTCGTTTCACAGGGAATTTTATTTTTGACTGAAAAACATTTTATTTTAATAGGAGTTAGGAATTTTCTAAATTTAATTAAGCTAGATTGCAGATCAATTTAGTTGCTAGAAAAGAGAAATGGGAAAGGTGTGATTATAGGCAAATTTTGATTTTCGGTCTAATTTTGAAAATATTAAAGATTTATGGCAGCTGAAGTAAGTTTTTCAAAATGAATAAAAGAGGCCGTCTTAACTGATCATTTAGATTTCTGACAAATAATAATAGACTATATGGTTTTTAAAACATTATTATATCTAGGTGGGATTTACTTGTTTTTCAACAAATTCAATTAGTTTTCTCGTTTTTAACAAGGGTGGCCAAGTAAAAAAAAAAGAGAGGAAATTAAGGTATTCATAAATAGTCGGGAATAGGAAAATTAGGTCCTCTATCAAGATCTCACCTTGTCGTGGTGTAGAGGCTCAGTACTTTGCAGTAGAGCAAAGGAAGCTAACGAGATCACTAATACGTCTCATCTGTTGATGCTTTAGAAAGTTGTCTCTGTGCTAATTATTAATGAACTGTTGAAAACATGAAAAGCTTGTCGAGTTGTCCAGAGTGACAGATGTTTTCCGGGTTAAGACCGGTGTGAGACAAAGATGCTTTCTGTCTTCCTTTTTGTTCTTGTTGGCCATTGACTGGGTGATGAACAAATCAACACAGCAAAAAAGAAATATCATCCAATTGACCTTGTGGGATAAACTTGACGACCTTGACTTTGCGTATGATCTGTCATTCTCTCACATACCCAACAACAAATGCAGGATAAAACAAACTTCGGCAAAGATAAGATTTAACATTCACAAATGGCAGAGTGCGTCCTCAAGTATAATGTCACATTCATCATGCATGAAGAAGAAAAAAACTCGAGGTGGTGTGCAGTTTTGTCAAACTTGATAGCGTGGGATAAACAAGGTAGAATGGATGTTTATAGGATCGGGAAGGCAAAAGCAGCCTTCCAATGACTAAAGAATGTGTGAATCTTCTGAAACCTATGGAGCAATTTAAAAATAAGGAACCTCAACTGCAAGGTGAAGCATGTGCTGCTATATGGAGCCGAGATGTAGATAACGACGACCATAAACCAGACATGATTTATTCCCTTATCAACAGCTGAAGAAGGATTCTCCGAATTCGCTGGCTGGACGAAATCACCAACCTGGAACTGTCGCAGCGGACAAAGGAGGTGTCAGTTTAGGAAGAGATTCTCCGGAGGCGGTGGAGACGCAATGGTTATACACTAAGAAATCCAGCCTCCAATACAACAGTACAAGTACAAGCCTTGAAATGATACTTCTTAGGTACAGTTAAAAAGAGGTCGTCCAAGAAACTCTTGGCTCCGATAGTTGGAGGCAGGCAACAAGAGCACTGTTGATGATTGGAAGATCCTGGAGAGGCTGGCCCAGGATTGGGATGTAGCAAGGTCTCTCGTATATTGGAAGAATCGTAGATGCCGAAGATGCTTCTTATGGTCGAGAAGCCGCAACATCAAAAATATAACATTAAAATGCACATATTTTTAAATCATTGGTAACCATAGACAGAAAATCATTTTAAAGTTGTCCAAAGCATAAAACAAAATGAAGTTTTATTTGTTCTCGTTGAAGAACACAAATATCACTTTTTAAATATTTTGTGTAAATTTTTCCAACCAGGCACATTCAATTACAAAACATTAATACAAATCTGGTGTCAGATTCGTTAGGCTGTTCAATAAATTTTAGCTTGTAAAAAATAACTATACAATTTAAATTATAAGGAAGCCATAACGGCTAAAATTAGTTTGATGGTTAAATTTTGTCTCAATGAAGGAAAAGTTAAAACCTGTAAATGCATTTTCCCTTACTGGACATGCGATAAGTAATATTATATAGCCAGAGGCACTTCTCCATTTGCCTCAAGAACAGCTCCAACACTGCAACGGGAACTTTTAATTTGGGCTGGTCGCTCGATTTTTGATGCTGTAAGTCCAGCCGTAATTAGGAGTTTGAAATACTTTTTACGATGAGAACATCCTTTCTGAAACAGAAATCAGTAGTTGTGGAAATAAATGACTAAAAATATTCTAGACAAACATTATTCATTTAAAAAAAACAATAACATAAAATAGAAAGAAATAGCTGTGATATTTTCACGAACATCTATTTTATCAATAAGATGAAAATAATAAAAACATTAATTTTGCTTCTAACAACACTTTAGACCTGTCTGTAAAAATATGAAATGGATAATGCAGTAAAACATCAATAGCTCACATCTACGGTTACTCTTATCCAAATATAGGCAGATTGTTCTGCCTTAAAATGTGCCTTACTTTATGCCATTCGATCAAATTCCTTTTTGATGTCTGAAGTAATAACAAAGAAAATCGATGTAATATATATACAGTTTAACGGTAATAACATGAAATCTGTAACAAAGATGTGATTTTTAACTGCACATATTTATGCGTACAAAGAAAAATAAAAGCATTTTCAAAAGCACATTTTACAAATTTATCTTTCAAATCACCATTCCCCGACCTTCATTTTTGCTGTTTCCCTGATCCTTGGCTGAAAGTCTGTCTTAAAGCATTTACTACGACTCCAGTTGTCCTCAAACGACTTTGTTCCTATTAATATTGAATGAAAAAATACTTAAATGTCATGTAATTGGTTTTTAAATCATCTTTTTTAGTACATTTACCAAAATGTCTCTTTCCATTTTTTACTACTAAAATCATTTATAGATTAAAATATAAAGAAAATACATAAGTTAAAATTACATTTAAGGTTAAAAGTCTTGGACCAATCATCTGGATTACTGATGTTATTTTAGTATAGCACGTTTGAAGCGACACACATTAATGAGTACACATTTGCATTATTTAGAAGTCTGCCATTATCTTAAGTTAATAAAACGCATGTAAAATATTTTATATAACAACAGCACGCTGGCGCTTTACCTTATTAGAAAATTTCTTTTTGGCGACTAATTCACCATGGATGAAGAAAAAGAACCAAAGTACTACCAAATTTCTATCCAGTGTGGAGCAACAGCTCTTGCAGTTCTCTTTTTCAGGTATACTGGCTTTTGATGCGTGATCTCTTGTTTAATGAAATAGTGATAATGAAGTCTTGAGAGGACGTTGTCATGATGTAATCGAACCATCCCTGTAGTTAGTATCTTTTTGTTATTTTTAATGGTGAATTTTAGCATTGATGTAAAAATTTTTATAAGCTTTTTAATCATCATCTTTTTAAGTATTACGTTAAATATACAAATATTAATGATAAAGATAACAAATTCAATAATAATAATAATATTCATAAATCATCCAAATTATTATTTTACGTATATCTACATCCTATTTTAAAAACCCGTAACCAAGAAAAGTCATGGGTTAAAGATTGAAAGAGATGCGCTATTCAAAGTGTGTTTTATCACAATCGTCATAACGTTCTATCCATTAAACTGATGGTTTTTTATTTGGAGGGAGTCGTATGTGGTGGCAGTTTATGGATGGATGTCGAGTACACGGTGAAAAACATGTTATATCTCGAGTCAGGGAATGACATGCCGGTAGAGTCTCGATGAAGGCAGCAGATGGATAGAGAAAGGCAGGGTATGGATAAAGGGAAGGTATTGACAGGGACACAAGGGTACGGATACAGGCAGGGTGTGGATAGAGGAAGGAAAATAACGTGCCGCTAGTGTGTCGACGAAGGCAGTGAATGGATACTAAAAGGCAGGGTATGGAAAAAGAGAAGGTATGGATACAGGCATAATGGTATGGAACAACGGAAGGATAATGGCAGGTATGGACAGGGGCAGGTAATAAGATACCGGCAGAGTGTCACTGAAGGCAGCGTGTGAGAAGAGGCACGTAGTGTGTCGATGGAGGCCAGGGTATGAATGAAGGCAGGGTATAACATGCTAGGAGAGTATCGATGATAGCAGTGTATGAGAAGAGGCAGGATACACGTATTGTTTGTGTTTTGATGGACGTAGTAAACGGATTGAGATTATATACACACTAATAGTCGCCCAATAATGACTTTGCCAGTGAATACGTAGGGTAATCACGTCGGACGTCTTCACAAAGAGTCAGAATTCGCTTGTGTTGTTGCTTGTGTTGTGTTGCTCGTCCGTCTGTCGTAGTCGACGATGTTAACTGTCATAATAGTAGTCCAGTGCTAGGCCGCCGCGTTTGTTTTCTGGTTGCTTATTAGCCCGATTCTTGCAAGAAATTTTCATCAGCATGTCGATCAAGAGATGGATGGGGATCTCTTGAGCAGTGTTCAGTACACGGTCCATCCTGGCCTGACTTTTGGTCGTGGCAGCCTGTTGTCTATTTGTCTCAGACAGCTGCGCCATTCCGTATTATAGAGTGCCAGGGTGCTCCGTCACTGGCTGCGGCCTCCCAGGAGTCATGTCTAATGTCAAACATAATTTTGTTAAATAGATGCAGTGAAAGTTGTGTGCTTGTAAGGAGATGGACATAATTTATTGGAACGCCCTCAAAAGCGTAGCGCTAACACGCTAATTAAACTGACGAAGAAGTAGTTTTGAGCAGCTTTTAAGTCTCACTGTTCCTTTCCATGTTTTGAACTCTACTCTTGAAGGTTTTCACAAAGTCTGACCCCCCCCCCCACTTCCACCGAACAGTTTATACCCTGTTTAAAATTACGTTTTCAGTATCGGTGTTTAAAAATGTTTGTTTATTTTTTAAATTATTAATTTTTTGGGGGGATGGTGGGGGAAGAGAGAGGCGATATAGTGAGGTTGTGCCTACAGTATTTGGGGCCATTTCCATATTAATCGAATTTATTCCTGTATATTTGCCCCTGACATTAACCCCTAAGTTGTTGGGTTTTTTTCCCTCTCTTCGCCCCTATCAAATCTGCTCCGGTGCGAAGGTCCATCCCGATAATGACTTGGAACTCGAGACGGCTTGAAAAGGCCAGTAGGAAATTGCTTCCTCCTAAACGGGCCTTTATAATAAATGAGATTTACTCTATCGGTAGAATCATATTAGCATAATTTCTCAACAATAAAACGTCGATTATCACCAGAGTTCGGATAATGAAAGCCCTTCTCCCACACATATTTTTTTGGGTGTGGGGTGGAGAGAGGTGGGGAGAAATGGCGTTTGGGGGAGGGGACACTTTAGAATGTCGAAAAAAGCCGGCTCCCTCCCCGATTCATATCGTACGAGATTCATTCGAAACAGACTGTTGTTATTTTTCATTCTTCCCATTTCTTTATTTTAAAAAAAAATCAATTAAAGGCACACAAAAATTTAAAGCGGCAAGTGGAGAGAACTTAGCAGCAGAGATCACCACTGCGAACGGAGGCCACGATGATTGCCCTCCTTTCTGTAGAGGGAAGAATGGAGACGATGGAAAGATATCGTTACCGACTGTGAAATTGATGCGCTTGAAGAGAGCACGACTGATTACGGAGACCAGGGCAGATCAAGATGGCGTTGCCCGGGATTAAGTCTAGCAAAAGGGCGCTGATGAAGTTGATCGTAAGGGTAGTAAATGGCTTTATTCATTTTTAATTGTATTTTTTTTTATTTACGATTTTTTTCTTGTTGTCATATTTAAAAGAGGAAAAGTGCTGTTTGTTATAGCTGGTTAATGTGTAGATTTTAAAAAATGCTGTTAAAAACCAAGAGCGTGAATCGTATAGTCTAAATCTTTGCAAGATTAACAATTGGGAAATATAATTTGCTATAAAATGACGGTGTTTAAGCCTAATTTGAGCCATTATCTAGCTACTGACGTCCATCTATGCCATTTAACTCGACGTTTAATTCTGGCCTGTAGGTCGCCTCAACTCAGTAATTATTATTAAGGGGCTTCAATACCTAAAAAGGCTTTAAAAAAGTTAAAAATTGGCCTGGTCATTTATTAACGAACCTATTGTTGCGTTGAATCCAAATTAGATGCCTTGATAATCTTTTTTTTTCTTCTGCTCTCTTTCTTTTCAAGTAATCTCTACTTCTTGCCATTAAAACTGACGGCGTTGCCGAAAAATGAGAACATGTCTATTTTTTTTTTTACCGGACTAGGACTCACGGGCTATTGTCTCCTAATACTCGCCTCAAAACGAGGCGTAACATATGTACACCAGTCACTTAAACCTATGTCTAAATATAATTTCAACACGCGCCGTAAAAGATATCTGGAAACAAGTCCTGCCATTTTCTTATTTACATTTTGCATCTGGCCTCATGTGATTTCGACAGCTCGTTTCATTTTATTTTTACCTAATTGTAACAATTATATTTAGCTGGTTATATTTTGTTTGTTTTGTGTAAAGAAGTTCATTCATTTCATGTGTCACCATTAATGAGACTATGTACGCGAGTTATGAATTTTGAACGGATTTTTAATACATGAAGATATAATTAGAGGAAGATAAAGTAAGTGTAGTTGTAGTTGTACGCCGGAATGTGCATAAAGAAATCTCCCCGTCGCTGATGTCATATTAAATAGTTAACGGTTTCCTAATCCAGTACTAAATAGTGTTTCTCTATTATGGATTTGTGTCATTATGTAGAGATTTTTTTAATGCTAACTTTAATCTGTGTTTCGACGGATTTGAAATAATTTTTTTTTAAAATTAATTTTTAAAAAATCACGAGATCACAGCTATGATAGGATGACCGTCGTCTTCAACAGTTCTTTAATCCTACCAACGCTAGTAGCTAGAAAAGAACAGACTTTGGGAGATGTGTCGGGCTGAGCGCTACGCTCATGGGTGTGGGACTGAAAATTTAATTCCCTGCATACACCCATAAATTATAAATATATATGTATATATTTAGGGCTTCGGAAATCAACGATCGATTAATCGTTTAAATTGATCGATTGAAAAATAATTTGATCGATTCAATACGATTAAAATGTAAGAAAATATTTCTAATTGTTTAAAAAAAATATTTATCAATAATCTTTTCCATCGTATGACTATTAAATTTTGTTAGATGTGCATACGTTAACAAAAAGTTTTCTCTTACTTATTTCTTGCATAGCAGAACGAATTTGTCGCCATACGTCACAAAATCTGGGAGCCATGGAATTACAACAACTTATCCGATTTCGCGAAATAATGAACCGTGACTTAACGGAATCTAAATATGCGTTGTAAAAATCTAATTAATCGAATAATGGATTAAATTTCTTGCCGATTTATGGAACAATTTTTTGTATCAGTAAATTTATATATTTATATACAGTATATACATGCAGTGCTTTTTTTAAATAGCTGAACGCACCCAGTAAAGGCTTTCAGCAACTTTTGCAAAGACTTTTGAAAATAATTAACGCAGATAATTTTCTAATTATTTTCATGTCGAATGGCATGGCATACGGGATACTTTCCACAATAATACTCTTAATACCTTCATGTACAAATTCATGCACAGATGTCAACTAGATGTTATTTGGAGATCAAAAGCCATTGGTATTTTTCAGCAACCCAAAAAACACTTCCCACTTAACATGTGAGTGTTAATCATAATGTTGTTTTTGTTTTGTTTTTTTAAAATTTAAATGGTTTGTTTTAATAAATTTTTTTTTTTTTAATATAACATTTTGACTAAGGAGAGGCAGATGTTTTGGCCACATTCATCTGTTTGTTGTGTGGATGGCCAATGCCCAAAGTTATAATACAGAAGTTTTATTGGTAAATGCTCACTAGATACCAAGCTGAACAATTTCAATCATAAATTATTTCTTAAAACCAATTATCATATTTTATTATAAAAACGCCTGTTGACTCGAAATAATATTTTTCAGAACAACATTCTGCCCCCCCCCCCACTCTTCCAATTAAATGTGCTCTCCCGGCATAAAGAATTTTTTTTTACTAGGGCTCTCACTGATTAAAAATTTCTTATTCGATTAATCTGGAAAATTTAACCCTTTAATCGATTAATTTTGATTGATTAAATTTTATATAACGCATATTAAAATCTCGTTAAGTCGCGATTCATTAGGTCCTGAAATCGGTTCAGTCACTTTAATTCCATGGTTCCAAAATTTTGTTACGTTACACAAATAATTCGTTATGCTATGCAAGAAATAAGGAGAAAAAAATTTGTATACACATTAACGCCAAAATAAATAAATATAATGTGAGGAAAAGTATGTAAGGAAAAAAATATTATAAAATTTTTCCTAAATTTTAATCGAATTTTAATCCATCAAATTTATTTCATCGATTAAAAATTTTAACGAAAAATCGATCAATTAATCGTTGATTTCAGAAGCCCTAGTTTTTACTTTATCTTGGTTACGGTTCGTTTATGTAAACAAATTTATTTTTAAAATCTTTTACAGCAGATTAAATAAAATTGTAGGTATACACATGGTAATAATAAAATAAAAATAATGTGAAACTACCGCATGTATAATTACGACGAAACATTAATGAAAACAAGTGGGTCTAAGAGTGCTATAGAGGTCCACATGAAAATATCTGACATGTGGCAAATAGCCTGCGGACTTTACTTTCCCCATTCCTGGCTTATTTAACTTTTAACGCTGGGAGTCGTGCTCTAAAATATGTTAATAAATCTCATCGAGGATTTAGAAAAAAAAAAGATTGGCTAAGTCCAACACATACATATTATATTACATAATCGTAGCTTATGAGTGCCGTATTTTCATTTATGTTTTTACTATTAAAATGTTCGCGTTGAATGCATTGATAATTACGATATGTGTTTTTTTAAAGTGCAGTGTTGTGAGCCCAGTCTCTTACTGGAATACAGCGGCATGTAAACTACCAAATTAGTATATAATTTAAAAGGGAGATTAACAAAACTATGTAAACGTATGGGTAATGAGACCGAATAATCAACAACCAAATAAAAAAGCATGTTCCTAACATGACTTTTAGATTTTAAACAATACAAAACAACAATAATACATTCTTTCGTTTACCAATCCAAAACTGCTGGGCCTAGACAAAATATTTCGGGCGCAAATGCCAGAGCAAAGAACGCTAAGATCCCAGTCATCTCGTTTGCTATCAGTTGGGTTAGGATCTGACCATCTGAATCCCGCGGACAAAAATGACGATCTTGGGGGCGTGTCTCTGTCACCGACCCGTGTCGGAGGGGGCGCCGGGTCCTTTCCACGACGAAGCTAAAGTTTCAGTAAAGAGGAAGAAGACAAGCTGGGCTATTTGTCATAGTGCTGGTACTGCCCCATCAAGCCCCCCCCCCCCCACACACACATATCACTGTTTATTTCACTGTTGAAAGGGTTGAAAATGTCTATGAACAATAACCAAATACTTGTTCTTTCTATCAATTCATATTTTCTCCCTTGGAAACGAATATTAAAATAAATACAAAGCTAAAACTAAAACAGAAGTTTTCAAATTTAAGAGAATATTACCGATTATGTGAGGGAGTCCAAAGTGAAGAAATTGTATGTCTCTTCCCAGCAGATGGCGCAGTTTGGCCATGGCCTGGTCAAGGTGTATGTTTGTTAGCCGAGTCACTAAAATTGATTAATGTAATGGAAATATAATTAATATTCTTTCTGAAAACATTGAAAGGAACGTGGGTTCGTTTTGCTATGAAAATGATTATTTTGCTTTTAAGTCTTCCTTTTTTCCCTTCTATTTTTCCTTCTTTTTAAACTTACACACTTCGTACACGTCCATTCCTATTGATTTCTAGAATGGTAGTAATTCAACATAGGTTTTTTATTACATAAAAACCATTAATAATTTAGCCAGGTCCTTTCTCTGCAGGCAAGAGTACCATGTAATATACGAACTCCGCGAGGCTTGAGTTTACTCTCGTTAAGCCGCGGCCACCACGTTGTTGAGCAACACTACCTGTTTGATCATTGATAGTTCCATACCCCAAAGTCTGAACGCAGTAGCACTCTTCAGCCACTTACTTAGGTTTCCAGACATCTAACAAGAGGAGGACATGTCCTTCTTTGTAGCTCAATATCATCCGTCCACCAGGCAGAGCTAAAATCAGTTTAAAATGCCCGACTTTTCTTACATTTTTTATTATAATTTTTTGTTTATACCATATGTTTACTTTAAAAAAAAAAAAAAAAAAAAAAAGCTAGATTATGGCTTTTTTGAAATAAAAATCTCATACCTAGCCAAGAACGAAAATACTAGGTCTAGGCAGTCATTAAAAGAGAAGAAACATCAGTATTGGCCGTATTCACGTAACCTTGGAAATTTTGAAAAACAGATTGAAGAAGACATTTATTTCACTTACCATCAGGGAGATATTGAGAAGTCTTGAGGAAAAGGGTCGAGGAGAAGGGTATACTATTTTTATGACAGATGTTAAGTTGTTGTAATTGTATGAAGCATTCATTAGTTTCTTAGAAAAGTGGTTGAAACCTTTTGATGAATTTCAATCGTTTAATCGGATGCACTTTCCGCTAATTAAAATCAAAGACTGTAAACGTGACCTTTTTGCATGTATATTGTATCTGAAAGAGAATGGTATTATTGTAGATGATGCGAATTAGTTTGATCAATACAATAAAGCAACAATCTTAAATCAATTTTTTCAAGACAAATATGAAAAGTACTTTGAAAGATTCTGCATAAACAGTGTCAGCTATAACAATAAAATTGTAATGACTGTGAGTTTAATCCTGGACTCAAATAAAGTATTCAAAATGTCCTCATTTGCTGTCCTCCATCTTGTTTTTATTACGTCCTCATTTTTGGTGTCCAAGTATCTGGCAACACCAAGAGAAGAGGATGGACTTAAAAGTCACATCGACAAATGACTGACCGGTCCATGGTACCACTTCATGGTTTTAACATGCCAAGTGTTTGAAAGGAAGGTGAATGATTGGAACTTGAATCCCTATACCTTCGTGCCAATGCCCGCATGAGGAGGCTTGCCGGTGATAAATTGAGTCGGGTCATAAGAACATAGAACTCGACCACAAAAGAGAAGTCACTATTGAAAGGAAGGAAAGCTTGTGGAAGGAAAGGCATTCATAACATACATTTTTCTAAGGGCTGCAGTCAAGCCATGTTGTATGCCTGCATATAGATGGCACCGCTTTAGTAAGAGACTTGTTTTGCGTCTGGAATATTTTGTCTTCATTGGAATTTGAGTTGAGTCTCCGCGTCTATGTACGCTACTGATCTCTATTGTGTAGATGGCTACCCAATAAATCAATGGAATAATTCTTTGCATCAAAGGTCAGGTGTAGTTTTTTAGACATAGTGATATTGTGTTGCTCTAATGTGCATTCAGTAGTCTTCTTTCCTCTAATGCTCCGACTTCCGTCCAAAGAAGTGCTGCGTATTCAAGATTTTGATGGGTTCCAAAGAACACTGCTTTGCAACATGAGTCCTTTTAAAATTATTGTATTGTTTTATTTAATTTTTATTGTTCTGTTATTGTCTGTTAATTTTCAAGTAGCAATATTTTTTAAGGAAATTGATTTTAAAAAATATTAAAATTAAAAACCAAAATTTAAAAAAAAAGTTCAATTAATTTGCTAATTTTTATATTAATTATAAAGGAAGAAATGTAAGTTAACATAAAGATGGTTCAACTTTTTAGTAAAAAATAAATATTACTGATCTCTGTTTTTAGAGTGCAAAATGACGTTCTCTACACTTCCGGTAACAAATATTTTTGATATATTATGTCTTTGTTGTTGTTTTTTTTCAAAAAATGAATTACATTTATTTAATGCCAGGGAATGTAATGACTCAGCTGCACTTTATAGTATACGCTGAAATCGTCTCGAGCCATTTTTCGTCTTTTGGAAAAACATTTCTGTTAGCCCTGCCAAGAATGATAGAACAACCTGACTCATTAGACACTCACATAGTACACTTCTTGATGTCCACTTTTTTTCAGCGGGACGTCCACGTTTCCATCAAAACGATCTACCTCAAAAGCAAGAATTATTCCCTGGACACTTCCATCACCTTGAAGCCGAGGTTAACCTCCACGTTCACGCACAGGACAGAAGACATCGTCCAGAAGGAAATGGGACAATCGTGGTGTTATGTGTTTGAAGGTAGCGGGGATTTTTCCGTGAGCGTTTTCGTGAGGCCTAGAAAGGATTCTATGTCTTCCTTTCAGGCCATTCCCGTGACGTCTTGGGGCCGGCATTATTTCGCCGTCACGCTGCCGGACTTCCCGTCGATTCAAATCGTAAACGACGTGGCCAGGAACAGGGTCAGTATCACGTTTAAATTCCACGGCAGAGGCTCTTATAAACTGGCCTACAACAAAACCACCTACACAAACAACATGATGCTGCATATCGACCTGGACAGGAGGAGGACCTTCTCGATCCACCAGTGCAATCAGCTTGAGAAGTTACACAACGGTTCAATGACGGGCACGTCAATCGTCGGCCAGCAGCCCATAGGCGTCATCAGTGGCAACTGTCACGCCATTACAATCACCTCAAACTGCTTGAAACAAAACATCACCAAGAGGGGAATTACAGGGGATATCGTCACGGAGATGCTCATGCCCGTCGAGGCTTACGGTTTAGAGTTTGTGATGTTCAGTTTGAAAGAGAGGTACCCCGCCGGGTACTTGATCATCGTGTCCAGCGAGAATAGCACGGTGGTCAGGATTTCGATGGGTGGCAAGGTTCCTGTGAAAAAACTCCTCCTGCAGCACGCCGGAGACGTCAACGCGGATGTGGCCACGGACGACAACAGGCTGATAAGCAGCAACAAGAAGATACAGGTGGTTTATGTGGCACGGTCGACATGTTGGCTTGACAGGGCGTACGAGCTCTTGGGCGATGCCTCCATGAGCATCCTCCTCCCCAACAACCTTTTTTACTACGAATACTTCTGGATCACGCCCAAGATCACGCCGGACTCCTATATCACACTCGTGTCTGAGGCGGATAAACTTCAGTACCTGGAATTTGACCTAAAGGCTTTTCCTGTCACAGCCGATTGGAAGGCGGTGGTCGGGTCGGAGACATATCGTGTCCGCACCCATCAAGTGTCTCCGGGGAACCATTCCGTGGCTTCGACGCATTACTTCGGGTTCGGGTGCTACATAACCGGCCTAACGTTCCAATCGCAGTTCATGCACCCATCAGGGTTCAACGAAAGTTGCAACCCGACCCCAGACACGATGATCGCCGACGACGCTATTGATAACGACTGTGACGGGAGCGTCGACGAAGAGACAGTCAACCATTTGGACGACGACGATGACGAGAAGATCGACGAGGACACCTTCTTGACCCACGGGACCAACAGGACTCCAATACACGGCGGTTGGGGAGAGTGGGAGCCCTGGGATTGCTCGGCCACCTGCGAAGTTACCTTCTCTTTTAGGGAGCGCACGTGTAGCGATCCGCACCCCAGCAACGGGGGCCTCCCATGCGAGGGCAAAGAAGTGGAGACGTCGGGGACGATATGCAAGCAGAGAGAGTCCTGCTTTCAGGAGTGTAAAAAATTTACCTGGGGACCGAACTGTGAGAACACTTGCCCCAACTGTGCTGACGCCTGCGACGGCCGAAGCGGGAGCTGCACCGCGTGCAGGAAAGGTTTCAAAAATTCGCTGGGTGGGTGTAACGAGAAGTGCGGGACGAACGAGTATGGGGCTGACTGCCGGCAAAAGTGCTCGGTGAAGTGCGGGGACGACTGCGTCAACAGGGTCACAGGGGAGTGTCCGAGCCTTATCAATAAATACCTTATGTACATTCCTTTCCTACTATTGGTTCCCCTTGTTGGGCTGTTCATGTTTAAAAGAACTCGTCCGAAACCACAAGAGGAGGATGTTTCCATGTCCGATGAGTCCCGAAAATCTGTGGTCAAATTCAATTTGAAACCCGAGACCATCCTCTAGCTTGCAGTCTCACCCCAAGTTTGTTAGCTTCAGGTGTCGGACTGAGCATGATGTTTTCAATCCTTTCATGTCGTTTCAATTTCGAGTTGTTGTTGTTTTTTTTAAAAAGGTTTACATTTCATATAAATATGTCAATTTTGAAAAATAATACGGGATTGGGATGTTGTTCTCAAAACATTTTGATCCATTTGATACTTGATTTCAGGATCTCAAAATTTTTAGCATGATCAATTATATCTTTGCTTTCGTAACCCCATACCAAGTCACCCGCCACCCCCACACACTTGCATAAATAAATAAAACAAATTTTTAATCATGATTTTTGTGACTTGATGTCTTATTTTTCTATGTATCAGTTGTAAGTTTGGGTCTGAAAATGAACATATCAGAAGCTATCAATAATTTAAGGTGACATGTTTCGGTATTCAATCGTGATGACGATTACGCGTTTTTTCTTCTTAGTTTACAATTATATGCAGATATACTATACAGCTGCTCTTTAAATTTAAAAAAAGTAAATGCCCTAAGCACAGAACTTTTATTAATTTTTCCCCTTCCCCATTTTTTTAACAAAGTCATACTTGGTTCATTGTTTTGATATCCATGTGATAAGAAAATCCCCTCTTTGCAATGTTTTGCATCTGAGATCAGTGTTTATGATGTCAAAGTGGAAGATTTTATTCTGATGTCTACACCCGCGATGAGATTATATTAACGTGTGACACAAGACGTTTATCGCCAGGCTAGAACTTTGAGATAAAAATAATTAATTAAAAGTTTAAAGTAAATTTCTTAAAATATTTTTTTTAAAAATGATTTTTTGACAAAATTAATTATTTAAAATTTACATTAACTTTTGCTTGTTAGGATTTGAACTGAAGTGTTAAAAAAAAAATAAAATGACTACCCCCCCTACCCCGCGTGGCTCAAGTCAAAATGCTCTGATGAAGTCTTAGGATGGGTGAATTAGGTGGACAGCATACAATGGCTGGAGCGCCAAGCATCGAGCTGGAAAGCCACGGAATGGTGTGATTGGATAAATTCGTTTCAGAAGGCCAGGGCCCTAAAGTGGGTTGTAGCGCAACAGACGATGATGATTTCAATAAAGTCTTGACAGAAAGTAAATCCCTCATTAAATTATGTGGTGAAATAACACAATCACACTTAGGCAGAGGGATTTTTTAAAATGCGTAGATTTGAAAAATAAAATGGGGTGGGTGGGATAATATAAATCCAGCATTCAGTAAAGCTATCATTGCAAATTTATAAATAAAGTGGCGTTTGGGGGGGGGGGACTAAAATCAAAAAGAAAAAATAACTAAACAATAATAAAAACCAATTATTAATGTTTAATTTTTCTCGTAGCTTGACTCTTGTTTGGAAGTTAATTCTGTTAGATAAAACGCGATATAACTATTGTAATGTAATGTAATCCCAAAGAACGTTTGGCAGAATACAAGTGTATTAATTGTCGGGTTGAGAAGTGAGAGACCTATGGTCATTAATAGATTAATAGTAGTGATACATTATATAATTTTAACTCCTAATGTTTTACGTTCACTTATCAAACACAATTGTATTTATGAATGAAAGTAATTAAGTCGAGTATACTAATTTAAAAAAAAAAAATTGAAAAGTGTCTTTTTTAAGGGACCAACTAAATTGATGTTAAGATAATGTTTCATAATATTATATAAGTATTTAGGTGTAATAAACAAAAATATAACTATTCATGTATATGCGTGTGTGTAATATGTAAGAATAGATTGAAGATCTTATCACTTTCAATAGTTGTGTGTTTTACATAAAACCAACTTTTTAAAAAAGCATGTAATAGCACATTAAGTGCATTTCGATTACATTTACTTTCCTTTTTTGTTTCTTCCGAAAGTTCTTTAAAAATTATTATTATTATTATTGTTTATTATTTTGGTGTAATAATCAATGATTTCGTATCATCAAAAAACTATTATGAGTATGATGAATGCTTTCATCCTTAACGCTAAGATGCACCATGCCAGACTAACGTGCCTTTTGTGCTCTCGTTAAAAAAAAATTTCTTCAATTAAAACACAGTGAGCTACCTCACCGGGTATTACCATAATCTACCTCACCGGGTGACACAATGAGCTCATTACAAGAGTGATATCATAAACTACCTCACCGGGTGAAACCATAATCTACCTCACCGGGTGATACCATAATCTACCTCACCGGGTGATACCATAATCTACCTCACCGGGTGATACCATAATCTATCTCACCGGGTGATATCATAATCTACCTCACCGGGTGATACCATAATTTACCTCACCGAGTGACAACATAATCTACCTCACCGGGTGATACCATAATCTACCTCACCAGGTGACACCACAATCTACCACACCGTGTGATACCATAATCTACCTCACCGGGTGACACAATGAACTACCTCACCGGGTGACACAATGAGCTACCTCACTGGGTAATACCATAATCTCCCTCACCGGGTAATACCATAATCTACCTCACCGGGTGACACAATGAGCTACCTCACCGGGTGATATCATGAACTACCTCACCGCGTGATATCATGAACTACCTCACCGTTTGATACCTTAAACTACCTCACCGGGTGATATCATGAACTACCTCGTCGGGTGATATCATGAACTACCTCACCGGGTGATACCATAAACTACCTCACCGGGTGATATCATGAACTACCTTATAGGGTATTATTTAATTTTGTTTTAAAATTGTTCCATCTGGTAATTGAAACAATGACTTCCCGCGCGCAAGGCAGACGTGATAACAACTACGCTACGAATCATATGTTATTCTGTGAAGGTACAATACAAGTGAACGCATGAAGCTTTGTTGCTACCCACCCCTACCTTTTCACCCAAACACGCTTGCCAACAGTAATATTTTTTTTAAATCTCAGCGAGGGTCATTCGTCATGCTCATTAGCAAATGGCCGTTTATGTGAATTATGTATAGACTTTGTAGTTAAGAATCAAAGAAAAAGTCTAAGGCCCGTAAATATTTCTATAAAACAATGATAAATTTTACGAATAATTTCATGAATGAATGATCTCAAATTATGAGGAAAGTTCTGTTGCTAAATAAAAAGGCTGATCAGCTACGAATTACGGTTACCGACGGTAAACATAGTTATGAAATAAACAACAAAGAAGAAAAAAAAAGGAAACATTTTTAATTTATCGTTAAATAGTTATCTCAGTTTATTAATTACATTTTATTTTCAAAATGGCGTTTTTTAAAAAAAAAACGTACGGTAATGCATAAGTATAAACTAAATAAATGACAAAGAATGCAACTTTTTCTCTTGCCTTCTTTGTTAACTTAGTATCCGGCAAATTTACAAACTTAGGAAACACTTTCGTGTTTGGCCTTCCGCGAATGAGAGAGAGTCCTGACGTGTCGGAAACTCATTTTGTGCAATTTTTCATTATGCATTTTGACCTTCAACCCATCTCTGTTGACATTAGGACGCACTCGCATCCGGTCAAAACAGCGACGGTCATAACAGCGACTTCAAAACAGCGACTGTGTCAAAACAGTGACGGTCAAAACAGCGATGGTCAAAATAGCGACTGTATCAAAACAGCGACTGTATCAAAACAGCGACTGTATCAAAATAGCGACTTTTTTCTTTTGCTTGTGATAATGCAGGATTTTTGTAGAGAAGGGACAATATAAAATTTAAAATAATCAACTGGAGCTTTGTATAAATAAATGTTGGTGTGGTGTTTTAAAGAGTGTATACACAGTTTCAGGGCACATTTTAAAAAAAATCATGTTAAGCCTGGTCCCTTCTGGAACTCAGGACGTGTTAGCGCATTTTCGTATTATGTATCAGTACTTATGTTAGATATCAGCATTATGTAGTTATCAGTAATTGTGTTTAGATTTTAGACATATTTTTATTAATTTTCTTGTGTAATGAATATACCTGACATTTTTTTAATTTAAAAGTAATTTCTTTACATTTTAAAAAATTTTATTTTCTCTTTAATCTAACTACAAGTCTCCACAAATGATGACGTAAAACTCTCTAAACTTTTACACATATTCTAATGACGTCAACAAAAAAAACAAAAAACTAATTCTTTTGCACGCCTTCGCACCACTCTTGAATGCCTGAAAAATGATGTATTCGACTTCCGGCAATGGCGGCCGTTCCCTGCGCCAGTGTTACCTCTCGATTCGCAAAGTTTTTTGGTAGTTTTAACGGGGTTTTTTAACGGATCGAGTAACTGAGTGTTGATGCACAAATGGCAGGTCAGGACATACAAAAAACATATATACATCATGGGTCTAGGACTTATGGATGCTGTGATCAAAGGTGATGACAGACGGACGGACGGACGGACGGACAAAACGGGTGCAATAGCGCATTCGACTTCTCGAAAATGCGCTAAAAATTCAAAAATAAAATTATAACTGTTATTACTTTAGTCATATGTATTGTGCAGAAGTCTCGATAGAGACTAGCAAACATAGATTCAATCGATTTATTGAGGGGGTTTGAGGTGGGAGGGGCAGAGACAGTTTGACTACAGAACTTTTTGATCCTCGGATGTTTCGACCCTCCTTTTTACTTCGCAAATAATTGTTTTTTTTTCTTCTAGTTTTTAAAAATAAAAATAATAGGGTTTAATATTAGATCTTTCCAAATCTATCCAACTCCTTCACCACTCCAATCCGATATCATTGGATAATAAAAAGGCAATGTGTTCAGATAATCCTTTTTAAGGTACCTACATTCTTTCAGCCAACAATCTCTTTGTTTACCTTCTCCATAACAGGCGGTCCGTGGTCGCCACTTTGTCTAGCATTCGTAACATGCCATTGTGTAACCACCGGACAGTCGACCACGGGCCGTTTCGACAAGAGGGCTTTAATTTTTTTAAAATCTGGCAGGGCTACCATTATAAACGCCGCAGTATTTTCACCTTCATGATCGCCATACAATGTAACCTAGCCACCATCCATGCACCTCATTTTACACACTCAGTAACACACTATGGTGAACTATAACGCAGTACAAACTTTTATTCATCCTATCAATGCATTCGTCATACTCATAAACTAAGACGAAAATAAACTAAACAAAATGTCAACAACAATTAAGGAACGTTCTGTTAAGTCAAATGGGCCCAGCTGCTTGAACGCTATTGTCCGCTACGCGGTGTTAGTAACTATTTAATGTATTAACTTTATCTACTGACAACTTTGTACATCTTATTACAGTTCAGTTTTTATGCTAGGTAGGTCTACACAAGAAACAGAAGTGAATGAAAGGGCGCAGGTTTGTGGTTGTTTCAGTGCTGCGAGGTTCGCCATTTATGTCAACACCTTAATAACAAATTGTTTTTGTTTGTTTTTTTTATATTTCATTAATTGATTTTGATTTTACGATTAAAAGTGTAAAACCGATGGGAAAAATGTTGTTAAAAAACTAAAGATAAATATGGTCCTTTCTAACTTTGTTTGGCATGGGAGTGGAGGGAAGATTGACTTTTATGTTATAGTGTAATGTAACCTATGGTTGTGGCGAGTGTTATAAAAAGGTAAATAATGGAATGAGAGGAAGAATAAATTTAGGTACCTTTACAAAGCACTATCTGACCACGTGCATTTTTATAGTCCTATTACATCGCCACTTTGATCGGGGTGGAGAGATCAATTGAAGTCTACCGAGACCAGGCACTGTTCGTTGGCTGGCCCATGTTACATCAGGACATGTTACGAGGGCTAGACTAAGCGACGACCACAGGTCAACGTTTTCTGGCGAGATTTATGGGAAATGTAAATAAAATGACTGGGGGTAGAGTGAATCTACGTACCTTTACCTGACCACGTGACTTTTTTATTGTCCGATTACATCGGATCGGGTGTGCTTAATTGGACGTTGAAAAGGATACCGGGTATATATACATGCTCGCAAACAACAGGCTGTTGATGATTTACTAAATTTTCTATTTAAATCATTTATGCATCATGTAGTTAAGACAAATTAAATGTTATTAATTCTTTGTTAATATAATTTTATTTTCCCTGAGTAGTTTTTTTTTTTGTATTTGAATAAATGAGTGTATACGTAGCCTCAGTGAATTGATTTAAATTTTATTTTAAACAAAACTTTTAATTTCAATAAATACTTTATCAAAATGAGATATAATTTAAATAACCTTCATCTTTTCTATTCTGTTTTAAATCTTCCTTTTAATTCATTTTATATATTATGGAGCTAAGACAAATTAAATGTTATTTATAATTTTTTGTTGATACAATTTTATTTCACTCACCAGCTGTTTGTATATGAATAAGTGCATATGTATGTAGCATATGCTAATCTGCGTCATTAATTGCTTTTAAATTTTATTTAAATCAAAATATATAATTTTCATTAAATACTTCATCAAAATGTTGCAATTGTTTTAGGTTTTATTTTTTCGCTATGCATTTATGTAGCTTTTTACTTGGGTTCCTTGGATAAGTTTAGAAAATGAAAAAGGGGTCTATGTGTCAAAAAGTTTAGAACCACTGTGTTAGGTTTACGGTTGGACCAGAATAGCTTTGTTGTGAAGTCGCTGTTTTGATACAGTCGCTGTTTTGATACAGTCGCTGTTTTGATACAGTCGCTGTTTTGAAGTCGCTGTTTTGACTGTCGCTGTTTTGACACAGTCGCTGTTTTGAAGTCGCTGTTATGACTGTCGCTGTTTTGACTGTCGCTGTTTTGAACCCGTGCCGGACGCACTTCGTCTCCAATCTCAGTCACAGACTATACGATGCTATATTGGTTCAGCCTTGGCAAGTTTACGTGTACACACATGGCACCGAGAACTTGGTCCAGAAAAAAATCGGTTTCTCGTGGAGCTACGGGGTATACAGCACTACTCTGTTCACACTGTCCGTGCATGTTTGCTCAAACAGAGATTCCATGTCATTTTTCCTAGCGGTTCCCGTAAGTTCCTGGGGTAGGCACTACTACGCCGTGACGATGTTCGAGTTCCCGTCTATCCAAGTCACAAGCAACGTCGATAAAAATTCCCCGCGGATCAGGTTTCGATTCCACAGAAATACCTCGCCGACAACTTGAACTATGCACAAGACCTGACATTGCACCGCGAGCTGGGAATGAAGAAAACGTTTTCAATTAACCACTTCGATCAAGTGGCAGAAGGACACAACGGGTCTATGACCGGCACCAGCATCGTCGGCCAGCATCCCATTGGCGTGATCAGCGGAAACTGCGCTTCGGCATCGTAAAAAACCAACTGCCACAGCGACGGAACCGACCGCTGGGGAGAGACGTCGGATTTAGTCACGGAGATGCTCCTGCCCGTCGAAACTTACGAAACTGAGTTTGTAGTCTTTGCGATTGCGATACGCCATGGTCCCTGATCATCGTCGCCAGCGAGGACGACACTGTGGTCAGTATCATGATATCATCTGACGGTAAGCTCAAAAATATAACCTTATCCATGGCCGGAGACATGAACACGGAGGTGTCCATGGATGGCAACCGAATGCTATTCAGTGACAAACGAATACAAGTCGTCATGATGTCGCGGTTAGCATGTTTCGACTTCGTTTCGGATGAACTCGAGTGGTTTGGCGACTCATCAATCAGCTTGCTTGTTCCCAACTACCTGTTTTACTTCAAGTACTTCTGGAGCATCCCTGACATTATCCACGACAGCTTCGCAATTCTTGTGGCGGAGGAGCATCACATCGGCCTTCTCATCTTTGATTCTGAATATCTGACAAACTTCAACACGTGGAAAAAGGTTATCGGCCCCACCTCTTTTCTAGTCGTCAGGCTTGATGCCTTCCCCAGAAGTCACTCTGTGACGTCGGCCAACAACTACAATTTCGGGTGCTATCTCTACGGCTCGAAGCTCAAATCAGAATTTATGTACCCGGCTGGGTTTGATGATAGCTGCGTAAAGGATTTGAGGACTATATTTCCAAACGACGGTAGCGACAACGACTGTGACGGGACGATAGATGAAGAGAGCATCAACGGTGTGGACGATGATAACGACGGCAAAGTCGACGAAGACACCTACTTTGAGGGAGTAGAAAATGCTAACATTGTGCACGGAAAGTCCTGTGAATCTTCCGTCGCCTTTCGGCTGCGCACGTGCTCAAACCCGGTACCCAGCAAGGGAGGTCGCTTCTGCGAGGGCAACGACGAGGAACCATCGAACATTTCCTGCCCCAAGAACAAAGCTTGCCTCCCTGACTGCGACCCTTTCACGTGGGGGAAGGACTGTGAACGTCGCTGTTCCAGTTGTGTGAATAGGTGCGACACGCATACCGGCGTTTGCACGCGATGCAAGGCCGGGTTTAAAAAACGAGTTGGAAGGTTGTGACGAGACGTGCGGCGTGAACGAGTACGGCGAGCGCTGCCTTGGTAGGTGCTCAGAGAAGTGCGGCCCGGAAACAGACTGCGTGGACAGGGTCACCGGCGAGTGCCCAAGTATTTGGTCAAAACTTTGGAACTTCTCGCAGTTCCTAATATTGGTGCCTGTCTTCGTATTACTCGCGGTGTTAAGATTAGGAAAGCAGGGGAAGCCCACAGCTGAATAGGAACATTCGACCGTTGGTTATAGAGTCGGGCTTTAGCTCTGTTAAAAATATTTATCTAAAAAATAAATTACAAATATATATTACAATACATCTTTTGATTATTTAGAGCCGCATTGCAGCACTATAATCACTATGGGTCATGAAACCTGTCTTGGAAAAGTATGTGTAATCGTTGTAAATTATATGCCATAAATTGTACGTGAACAGCAATGTCAACACAGAAGAGCAGCATGCAACACGTGCTGCGATTTGGCCACCAGTGCATTAAACGATCAGCTATTTCTTAACAAAATGACTCATTCCACTGCAGCACAACTCCCTAATGACAGCTTCATGTTTTGTCGGTGCTTCTTATGCTTTAGTTTGAACACTATTCTGAATTTATTTTAATTATATGATTATGAAGCACTCTGCTGTTATGTATTAAAAAATATGAAAGTGAATGTACTTCTAAAATAGACCACAATTGTCAGACTGCCATAAAAACCGATGGGATGCATGCATCAGCGTTGCTCTTAGGCATGTGCCAACTGTGCACTCGCACAGGACTGACAAATATAACAGAAAGAATTGAATGTATGAAAGTTCCACAATCTAATTCAGAAAAAAGAAATCCTTGGATTAAACGTACGTGAATTTATGAACACTTAATTTAACAAGTTTAATCAATAACAAACATACTAAATCGTCAAATCTTATCGTAAATATTGCAGTAGCTCCTTTTAAACAAACAACTTTTTACGTCCGACTCATATCTCTTGTTTATCTCTAGTATTGTATTTAGGGAATAAAGTTTTAATAAATTAGTTAATTAATAAATATGAAAAGGAACTTTTAAAAAGATAAAGGAGAAAGTACAGAAAAGGTATTATATAATATCAAAAAATAAAATAAATTAAGTAAATATATAAATAATTAATAATTTATTATTCTTTACATGATATATCGTGTGAATGAAATTATGGGGTATATAAATTCGTAAATAAATAGGTAGGCGTTTGAGTAAGGAAATAATAATGAAAGAAAGAAACAATTTATTATTTATAATAATAAATATTTAACATATATTTGTAATTGTTTTCTTAATTATTAAAATTATTTTTACATTTTCATAATGGCGTATCTTCAACTTCCTTTAATGCACATATATTTATATTCTAGAAATAAAAGCTATGCTTTTTCAGCTTAGATTAATTCAAGAAATTTTTAAAAATGCATCCTTTTCTTCTTGCGTTGTATGTTGACTTGGTATCTGGCAAATTTACTAGCTTAGGAAAAGCTTTCGTGCTAGGCCTCCCGCGTATGAAAGAGAGACCTGAGATATCGGACACGCATTTTGTGCAGTTTTTCCTGACAACCTTTCACCCCGAACCTACTAAAGTCAACATCAGGACGCACTTCGTCTCCAATCTCCGTTACAGACTGAATGATTCAATCTTACTAAAGCCCAGAGTTGTTTACGAGTACACTCATCACACCGAGATCCTGGTACAGAAGAGAATTGGCTTTTCTTGGAGCTACAGGCTATACAGCACTATTGATTTCACACTGTCCGTGCATGTGCGGGCGAACAAACATTCCATGTCCTTTTTCCTAGCGGTTCCCGTTAGTTCCTGGGGTAGGCACTACTACGCCGTAACGATGTTCGAGTTCCCGTCTATCCAAGTCACAAGCAACGTCGATAAAAATTCCGTGCGGATCAGGTTCCGATTTCACGGAAATACCTCGCCGACACTGGTATACAACAACTTGAACTATGCCCCTGACTTGACATTGCACCTGGAGCTGGGCATAAGGAAAACGTTTTCAATTCACCACTGCGATCGTGTCACAGAAGGACACAACGGGTCTATGACCGGCACCAGCATCGTCGGTCAGCATCCCATTGGCGTGATCAGCGGAAACTGCGCTTCGGCATCGTACACAACCAATTGCCGCAGCGACGAACCCAACCGCTGGGGAAATTCGGCAGATTTAGTCACTGAGATGCTCCTGCCCGTCGAAGCTTACGGAACTGAGTTTGTAGTCTTTGCGGTGGCGCAGAGGAATTCGCCGGGATCCCTGATCATCGTCGCCAGCGAGGACGACACTGTGGTCAGTATCATGATGTCATCTGACGGTAAACTAAAAAATATAACCTTATCCATGGCCGGAGACATGAACACAGAGGTGTCCATGGATGGCAACCGAATGCTATTCAGCGAAAAACGAATACAAGTCGTCATGATGTCTCGGTCAGCGTGCTTCAATGCAGACGGACTCGAGCGGTTTGGCGACCCATCAATCAGCTTGCTTATTCCAAACTACTTGTTTTACGTCCAGTACTTCTGGATAACGCCTGACATTACCCCCGATAGCTTTGCAATGCTTGTGGTGGAGGAGGATCACATCAGCTACCTCCTCTTTGACTCTAAATATCTGACGCACTCCGTCACGTGGAACAAGGTCATCGGCTCCTCTTCGTACCACGTCGCCTCGCTTGAAGCCTCCTCGGGAAGACACTCAGCAACGTCGACCCACTACTTTAAGTTTATGTGCTATCTATACGGTTTGAAGCCCAGAGCAGAATATATGTTCCCGGCCGGTTTCGATGAGAGCTGTGTACCAAAGTTGTTGACAATGATTCCAGACGACGGTATCGATAATGACTGTGACGGAAGTATAGATGAAGAGAGCATCAACAGCCTGGATGATGATAACGACCAGAAAATCGACGAAGACACCTACTTGGTGGGAGAAAAAAATGACACCATCGTCCACGGGAAGTGGGGAGAGTGGGAACCTTGGGCGTGCTTCGCGTCCTGTGAAATCTCCGTCGCCTTTCGGCTGCGCACATGCTCAAACCCGGCACCCAGCAAGGGAGGTCGCTTCTGCGAGGGCAACGACGAGGAACCATCGAACATTTCCTGCCCCAAGAACGAGGCATGCATCCCCGACTGCAACCCGTTCACTTGGGGGGATGAATGCGAACGCAGCTGTGCCAGCTGTGTTGACAGATGCGACACGCGGTCAGGTGTTTGCACGCGATGCAAGGCCGGGTTTAAAAACGAGTTGGAAGGTTGTGACGAGACGTGCGGCGTGAACGAGTACGGCGAGCGCTGCCTTGGTAGGTGCTCAGAGAAATGCGGCGCGGAAACGGACTGCGTGGACAGGGTCACCGGCGAGTGCCCCAGACTCACCACGAAACTTTTAATCTACTCACCGTTCCTCTTAGTGATACCCGTCCTAGTGTTGCTCGCGGTGTTAAGAAAAGGAAAGTCGAATAAGCAGGCAGCTGAAAATGAACATTCGTCAGATGAGTAAAGAGTCTGTCTTGAGCAATTAAAAAAAAATCATTTTCTTGTTTGTTATTGTTAGATATATATTACAATACTAATTTTAAAATTGTTGGCTGTAAAATTGCATTCATTATATTTACCAAATCTTCTTCTTCTTCTTCTGCTTTCTCAAAATCTTTTTTGAAGGAGGATTTAGATCACAAGCCCTATATCCGTGATGTATTGCGCTGTGGCTATCAATTGGCTCAGTTCACCATACAGTTTATCGTGGAGGGTAGCTTCCTGGGGCCAAGAGGAGGAAGAACCACCAGCTCGCTTGGATCGGCCCCTTCGAGGCGGAGAGCCCTGCACCCTACCTGCGCGGCGGGATTCCACGGGCAGGACGCCACATCTATATTCGTTATCATCCATTTCCTCCATCAACTTTTGAGTATTTGCGTGCCACAAGTTTTGCACCATTGGGTCTGTGGTCTCCGACTTCAGCCTGCTGTTTTTCTGGATGTTCTTCCCTAGCCTTTGATCAGCCAAGACCATCTGCAAGGCAGCTGTTTGTTTTTTCAGAGTTTTCTCTCTGAGATGAATTGCTATCCATAGCTAACGGTCTCATCTGACCGGGTTTAAAGTTTTAGCGCTCTATGTTCGCTTTTTGCATTCATTTCCTTGGGTTTATGAGACATTTTTTGAAGAGCATCCTTACCACGGGATACCCCACCTCACCCTCCATGATAGCAAACCAGTTGGTCCGCGGCCGCTTATTTACTATTCACGGCTAACCTTTATATCTAAAGGTCTTTCCTCTATCCATCACCCGAGGACGCGCTTGGTAGGAGATGATAGCTCCCCCAAGTATTCACCAAATGACTATTACCATAAAAACAATGAGATCTAAAGTACTTTTATTAACAACATGATACAGTCCGTTAAAAGAACACACAACAATTAAAATTTTTATTTTAGACAGACACTGCTGAACATTTAAATTTCATTATTCTATGTTTATAAAGCACTCAGCTAAGCCAAATAAATTTAAAAAGGAACAATTCTCATTGAAACGACCATAATTGTCCAATTGCCTTTGAAAAGCGAGAGCCTTCATCAGGGATTCTCTTAGGCATTGGCAAAATGTGCATCTGCGAAGGAGCACCAAATAACAATAGAATTGTGTAAACACCTATTACATCACTTAAATGTCCACAATCCCAACTTGAAAAAAATAACTGTGAGACACACTTGTATAAAATGAAGGTGTAAAGCATGGAATTCTTTAGCTAATAATAACAGAAGTAACATTGGTATCCTATCTGTTACAGCAACTACATTTCCACAGAAGACTTTTTTTTATTTCTTGTTTTTGTCAAGTCTTTTAGTTAGGAATAATAGAATATAAATTTATTAGAAAATTAGCTGAGTTTTCATTTTAAACCTGATTCCAGGTGATGCTATTCCTTGTGAGTGAAAAAAAGAGAAAAACTAAGAAAAAATATTTTTTTCAAAGTTTTATTCGATAAGTATAATCATTTTAAAATTTACCATAAAAATTATGTAACAAAAAATATATCTTTTTGAAAATTATTTTTCATTCACTTAAATCTTTTTCCTTTTTCTGTACTAATAAAAGCCTAAGCCCCACCTCTGTCAATGATTTTTCCTACTTCCAATTTGAAAAAATGTTTTTAGCGTTTCATGCTCATGCATGTTTTAACTTTACTTAAGAAAGTTAAGTACCACTGAGCTAAAAGTAATATTTGTTGAAACCGCTGTAATATTAGTTAAAATAATCTGATCTAATCATTGGCTGATGTGTAGGTCTACAACAAACTTAGTTCATGTCAACCTGATAACACATTTGAGTTTTTACATTGTTTTTGGCTTAATATGTCTACTCCTTTCTTTCCATGATACAAAATATAATTTTTTCTTATCATGTGTACATATTTTTTTTCTCATACGAATTAGCGAATATATCAACGTACGTGAGGAATAAATTATCTTATATCCAGAAAAAATGCAGTAAAACACGGGAGTGGATATAAAAAGGGCTAGACTATAAGATTTAAAGAAATAATGTCTTATTGAAAAACGGGGATAAACAAATCATGGTAATTTTAACATTCGCCCTAAAAACCACATTTCACAGGCTTCCAAACGTTTCCGTTGTTCATTTGTGACTGTCCAGGACCCACACCAATAAAATAAAACTGGCTCGACGTAACACTGAAGCACTATTTCCCTCGCTTCCATGGTTATGGATTTATTGGTCAGGAGATTCTTCATTTTGTCCAATACTGCATTCGCTTGTGCTATTCTGCTATTTATATTGATTGATCGGCTGCTACCTAGAAATCCAGCTATGGGTGAGACAGGGATGTATGTTGCCACCAAACTTATTTTCCCTCTACAGCGAGAACATAATGAAATATATAGAAGACCTCCCTGGAATATCTGGGGGGAGGTGGATGGTTAAATTTGAACAATTTGAGATACGCAGATGATACGGTCCTAATAGCAAAAAAACTAAGAAGAAATACAAAAATTGTTGTACAAAATATTTAAGGAAAGTGCAAACAAAGACTTAAGTTTGAGCAAAAAAGAAAACAAACTCAGAATGTAGATTAGAAGTAGGGGGAGAAAAACTAAAACAAATAACGACATTTAAATAACTGAGAGCAACGTTGACCTCAGACGGAAGATGCACAATGGGGATAAAAAGCAGTAATAGTATATTGAATTTTAAACACGGAAAAATATATAGAAGAAATAAATATGTAAACAACTTCGAACAGTTTTTTATAATGACAAGACGCGAGCTAAAGTCTTAAATGCAAGCGGGGTTGTTATAACTAAGTAGCGTAGTAAGAGACTCAAAGGTTTAATAATAAATATTAAATTTGTTTCCCTATTTTAAATAGCAAAGTTTTAGTTTATGTGACGCCATTAAAACTCTTCTTCCGGTGATATGTAAAACTTATTTTTTTAAAGATTTATGTAAGGACAATTTTTTTAAAATATCAATTTTCGACAAATGCTTACATGGCTAAACAAAAACATATCAAAACCGGATGAGATGAACTACTAACGAAATGCGTATGATGCTTAAATGACAACGCTGACCTTGTTTCTCGTCTTGTCTATAGCTTCTCGTGTAACTTATGCGCAGACCTCGTCGTCCGGAAGAGATTTCTTGATAGCACTGCCCCGGTTAATGAACAGGAACCCCATAGGAGAAGACCGCCCGTGGGTAATATTTTACATGTTGACCTTACTCTCGGAGGAAGTGACCGTCAGCATCTCCACCTCCAGCAAGCCTAGCACCGAGAACACCTTCAGCATGACCGTGAAGCTCAAGAGCAAGCAGGTGCTGCCGTTCTACCTCAGGCAACTGGAGTACTACCCCGACGTGTACATGGGGCCGAAGTGGTGCTTCCGGTTCGCGGGGTCGGACGAGTTCTCTTTGAACATATTCCTGGTGGACACCGCCGTGTCACAGGCGTCATTCCTCGCGGTGCCCGTCAGCTCGTGGGGGAGGATATACTACGCAGCCACCTTGCAGTCTTACCCCGCCATTCAGATCATCAGCAACTCGGAAAATAACGGCGTCATCATCGTGCCGCGTTTTCATGGGACGCCGAGGCCGGTGCTGAACTACGGCAATGCGAACTACGGGAACAGCGGGAATCTCAGCATCATTTTGGACAAATGGGGCGCCTTCGATGTCTCCGAGTGCAGCGGCTCGAGCATAGGACAAGCGTCGATGACCGGGACTCTCATCGTCGGGCAGAAAGCCATAGGCGTCATCAGCGGGAATTGCAGAACGGTCACGGTGACGTCAGACTGTAAGAGCAGGCATGATCAAATTGGGTCAACGAGTGACATCGTGGTCGAAATGCTGCTGCCAGTCGAGTCTTTTGGGACTGAATTCATTATTGTGTATGTTGAAAGGATGGAAAAAGGTGTGGTGATGATCGTTGCTGGAGAGCCGAAGACTCATGTCAACATAAGTGAAAATAACACGGTAAAAACTGTGCAGTATGAGGCTGCGGGCGACTGGACCATGGATTTAATCATGGACGCGAACCGAATGCTGGTGAGCAACAAAAGAATACAGGTCATTATGGTAATGAAGTCTGCCTGCTACGAAGCGAACGGTTTCGTAGAGGAGCAGGGTGACCCCGGTATGAGCCTGGTCATCCCTAATACCCTCTTTTACGTGAAATACGCGTGGAAGGTTCCTTCCACCCACTTCAACCACTACGTTACTATTGTAGCTTTGAAAGACCACATAGATGTTATCGAGTTGAATGCGAGGCCATTGCCCAACACGCTCGTGAGGCACAACGTCATAGGAAGCTCGGCGTTTCAGGTGGTCACGATGCTGAGCGTCGGGAAGAAGCACAATATAACCTCAAAGGATGACCACCCCTTTGGCTGTTACCTGATCGGGTTGGCCCCCAAGCGTCAGTACATGCGCCCTGCTGGATTCAGGGGCTGCCTGAAATCTATTGAGTTCATGTTCGAGGGAGACAGAAAGGACAACGATTGCGACGGAAGCGTCGACGAGGAGTTTCTGGACGGTAAGGATAACGACAACGACATGAGGATCGACGAGGACATACGGAAGGAGAGCGACCCGTACGACATCGACGGTGGCTGGGGTGCATGGCAGGCATGGATCTGCAAGCCGAGCTGCATCCACAAGGTCTTCATCAGGATGCGAATCTGCGACAACCCTGCACCGAGCGGCGTCGGGCTCCCCTGCAGGGGCATGGATCAGGAAACGCAGAACAAATCGTGTCAGCCCAGCATATTCTGTCCCTCGTGCCAGCCCTTTACATTCGGCGAGAACTGCAGCAAGAGCTGCAGTCATTGCGCACGCGCGTGTGACAACGAGACGGGACAGTGCCCGCACTGCAAGGATGGCTACAAGCACCCGGAGAGGGGCTGCGACACCGCCTGCGGTCAAGACGAGTACGGGCAGGGCTGCCTCAGCCGGTGCTCGGTGAAGTGCCATGGACAGGACTGCCTCAACCGCGTCACGGGCGAATGCCCGCATACCCAGAACTACATTCTCTTGATACCTCTGCTCCTCGTCATACCCGCGGGGCTGTCTCTTTTACTATTCAGGAATAAGAAGAAGAAACAGGCCCCCGAGCAGGAACATTGACCTGTCATTGTGAATATTTAAAGTCTGAGAAATTTTCGAGGAATTTTCCAAGATACAACCACCAAGTAGCAATTATTGGCTGCGCACTAAACAAAATGTCTTAACTAATTAACAGATGAACAAGTAAAGACGCAAAAAATTTGAAGCGCTTCTAAGACATCCAAACAATTGTATTAACTATATCCACACAAAAAAATGTCATTCTCTTGAGGGGAATTTTCTCATGACATACATTTAACATTAATGATTAGCTTAAGATACGTTTAATGTAAAAACATGCGTGTTTATTGTGTGTGTTGTATCCACAACGAGGTTCACAGGGTTAAAAAAAGCCAATCTTAGGTATCAAGTCGAACATGATCTCACACTAATGACCGCGGTGTTTCGTGTACATCGTTTGGAATAACAAATCCCATAGAAAATGGTTTAATTTCGGACACAGCTCACAAGTTAACGTAATGTTGTAGAGGGTTTTACGGTGTAGCTCAGTGGTCAGCTGACAGATTACAAGGCTTTCCTTTAACGAATTATAACTTTTTTTAAAAATAAAAGTTAACAATGTAGGAAAGCAATATTATTTTTTCGGTTGCGTTTTCAGGTTTTAGTATAAAATTTTAATGCTCTGCCCAGAACTACATTTCATGTTATGACCGGGTGATGTGTTATGCTACTATGAGCGTTATTTTTAAATTACATAAACTGAACAGTTAGGAACTCTATATATATATATACTCAAGTATCTTAAACAAAATGTATCCAATGATGCATTAGCATAACGTAAGGCAAAGACAGTTTTGGTTATAATGTTTTCACTAGTGTTGAGGCTGTGTGTTAATTAATCATATAAGTTTATATATATATATTTGTGTGTGTGTGTGTATGCGTGTGCGTGTGTTTGTGTGTTTAAAGAAAATATAAAATGTTGCTAATTTTTCCCACTCGACCTACATGATTGCTATTAGGGACAGGTGTATTTCGTTGTTTAATAGTTTGTGGGGTGGGGGTTGGATTCAAAGCCCTTCTATGTGTGTGTGTGTGTGTGTGTGTGTGTATATATATATATTTGACTATGTTTCTCCGTAAATGTTTTCAAAACAATGCAGTTTCAGTGTCAAGCTCCTTTTGATAATCAAAAGAAAAGTGCATTTGTAGAAATCAAATGTATGACACGTTATTATGTACATATATATTTTTAAAATTTCTAATAAAGTTAGTTAATGTAATAAGAGTGTGTTGCAAAGCATGAATTTTTTGCATTAAAAAAAACAACTTTTGGACAAGGTCATAAAAGTATGCGGCGGCAGTTTAACATTTGTGATGTTACCTACAGACAAGACAATTCGATGTTGGACTCACAGTCTTGATTTCATCCCCCTCGAGGGACCGGCGAGGCCTGTCTGCGTTTGTGTATATAAATTTATAAATTCTTATGAACCATCGTTGTGTTGATGAGTTGTTTGTTTTCCCATTAAAATCTTTAAATAAGTCGCAGTTTTTTAAAGGGACACGCAGAGTGGTCCTAATCAAAATGAGTCTCCGTGATCTCTCGTGATTTGGCACATCACATCAAGTTTATTGGGATTTCTTACTAGGCATTTTTTGTTTAAAAATGCAGTACCTTTGAAATTCACTTATTTACAACACCCATGCTTGCTATTTTTTTCTTTAAAAAATTGTATCCTTGCTTTTCTTTTCTTTCTTTTTTAAACGGAAAAACGCATTTTGCAACGACAGTTATCTTAGTTATCTTAGATATACAGACGCTCCTTCTATGCAGAAGATAATTGCGTCCACAGACCATGAGAGATGATCTGTTGGCAAGTGATGTAGCGGTCACAGGCCACGGCTATAGGGGTTCCACGCATTACCCCAGCCGCCTAACTATTGTCTAGTTAGGTACCCATTCGGAGCTGGGTGACTCGGGGACTCCTCAGGCCCCGAGAACAAATCCTCACCTTCGTGTGGATTCGAACTCGTGACCATCGGTATGACAGTCGAGAGCGCTACCTCTCGACCACCACGTCCCACAGTTAAGAGAACAAGAAGTAAGAACATATTTCAGGCTATAAAAACAAGGCAGGCAATTGACAAAAGATAATAAAGACGGAATAAAGGCTTCAATCGTACCATTAGTTCAGCAATAAGCGTCATCCCATTGAAGCCTCTCAATTATTGGGGGTGGGGGGTGGGGGAAGGGGTGGGGGAGGAGGAGAATCCATTTATATTTATATGTTATAATATCGTTAATATATGATTGAAAGTAGAATTTGAGTTATGGTAAATTAGGTTTAGGATAACACTAAAAATGTATTGAATGTATTAGCGTCTTAGTATTTTTATTTCTACTACTACTAATTCTACCACTGCAACAACAACTACTACTACTATTACTGCCACCACTGCCGCGACTACTACTTCTACTATTACTACTATTTCTACTACGACTACTACTACAACTACAACTACTATAACCATTGTCTTATTATTAATTATTATAGCTTGTGTTGGTGGAGTTGTTATTATAATAATTATTATTTCATAAATTCATAGGGCGTCTGCTTTTTTAACTTAAATTTTTATCTTAAAATTAATTTTCCATTGCATGAATTTAACACTAAACAAAAGCCATGAGTTTCACAAATATTAGAAATATTTATTTCGCTTAGTAGAGTTATAGTCTAGATTTTATTTGTTAAAAACGTCATTTAACTACGCTTCCTGATTCAATTTTTAAAAATACAGATGTTTCATATTTTCTCCACCTTTTTACTTTGAAGAGCAGCTAAAACAAAGATAAAACAAATGACGTTACAAGGAAGTTCAGTATGTACAAACATACGTACGTTTTTATTTCGTGCCTCGTCCAAGCGTCCGCGATCTTTTCCTCTTTCGGCAGCGAATTCCTGCTGGCATTACCCAAAATTATGAACGACCACGAGTCGGGCATAACATTCTTCATGGTGGCCAAGTTGGTTGGGGAAGTGGATGTGGCTCTTACCAGCCCAAACTTTCAGCCCGAGGCCCAGGGCCTAAATGAAATGATCGCCCTCTTGGGCAAGAGGATGTACACGGGCGTGATTACCAGACGGCATTTTTCCAACGTCCTCCTGGGATTCAAGCCGACCTACAGGTTCAACGGCAATGGTTTGTTTTCTTTGTCCGTCATGCTCTCGGAGGGGGGGGCCGTCTCTGCGTCGACATTCCAGGCTCTCCCCATCGACTGCTGGGACACAAAGTACCTTGCGGTCACGCTCACGCAGTTCAGCTCCGTGCAAGTGATCAGCAACGTGGACAGCAACTCCGTCACTGTCAAGTTGAACCTGAATGGTGCGGGGAATTCGATGCCAACGTTCGAAATCGACGGAAAGAAGTTCAATGATGGCAGCGAGCTTCGAGTCACGCTGGACAGGTGGCAGGCCTACTCCATTTCGTTCTGTGACATCGAGAAGGAGCACACAATTTCCCTGACGGGCAGCATCGTACGAGCGACGTTCCCCATAGGGGTGGTTAGCGGAAACTGCCGAGCCAGCAGCAAGCTCCCGGACTGCACTGCCAACGGCGGCAGGGTAAGGGGCAGCTTGTTCGATTCCGTCACGGAAATGCTGATGCCCGAGCGACTTTTCGGAACCATATTTGTGATCGCCAGCACGGGTCGGAGGCGGACGATAGGAACGGTTCTGATCGTGTCCAGCACAGACCAAACTCATGTGACCATTTACACAGACGCAAAAGGGAAAACGGAAAAAATAAACATAACCCACGCGGGAGATCTCGACAACAGCCATCGCTTGACCGGGGGGAGCAGCTGGCTCGTCAGTGACAAGAAAGTGCAAGTCATGATGCTCTTAAGGGCTACGTGCCTCGCAGCACCTTCCCATGAATTGATTGGCGGCAGTGCCATTACCTCCGTAATACCCAATTCACATTTTTCCACGGAATACCAGCTTATGTTCCCCGATTCCACGGCAGCGAGAGTAGCAATGGTCGTCGCGGAGCACGAACATCGCGATGACCTCGAACTGGACGGTACGCCCTTGCAGTCAAGGATGACCTGGGTCGCGGTTTTCGGGAACGCCAAGTATGACGTTGCGGATATCGACATATCTCAGCGCTCGTCTGTCATCGCTTCGCCCCATCACCACAGATTCGGCTGCTACCTCCTCGGCTACAGCAACAGCTCGCAGTATATGCACGCCGCCGGGTTTGAGGGCTGCGTGGACACAGTAGAGACCATGAAGCCCGAGGACAACATCGACAATGATTGCGACAGCCGAGTGGACGAGGAGCGCTTGAACCAAGAGGATGACGACGCCGATGGCCGAATGGACGAGGACCTAGGGAAGACGAACATCGTCGACGGTGCGTGGGGAGCATGGCAGGCCTGGGCCTGCTACCCCAACTGCTCGTACAGGCATTTTTACCGCATCCGCCACTGCAACTCCCCTCCGCCGAGCATCGGTGGCCTGCGCTGCCCGGGCACAGACCACGAGTTCCTGAGCCAGACATGCCAGCAGAACATATCGTGTCCTGTGTCCTGTCAGAACTTCACATGGGGCGAGCGATGCGAGAAGACCTGCGGTAACTGCGACAGCCCTTGTGACCCAGCCAATGGCTCATGCCCCGAGTGCAAGCTCGGGTTCAAGCGTCCGGAACTCGGTTGCACCAAGGCGTGCGGCCACAACGAGTTCGGGAAAAACTGCCAAGGGGACTGCGTGGATAAGTGTGGTGGTGACTGCGTGGACAGGAAGACAGGAGAGTGCCCCGAGGAGGGGAACAGCTACGTGATTTACGCGCCGCTGCTGTTGGTGATCCCGGTGACCATGCTGTTGGTGGTGGTTTCAAGGAGACATTATAACGAGGAAGAAGAGTAAGACAAGAGTTAATTAAAAGAAAGGGGGATGTTAAAATTATGTTCATTGCTGGTGTTGCAAAATAAATCCTCCCATACAGAATCTACCCCCGGGGGATTTATTTTATAATAAATTGACTTGGTGAGGGGAAAAAAAGCTATAAAAGAGAGTCCCCAAAATAAGTCACCCCTTAAACAAACTTTCAATATAATTCAAAAAGTGAGCTCAGAATTGAAAGAATAGAGCAAAACAACTGTTGTAAGAGTCACAAATGTTTATCATTTGATCACCTTTGTTTATAGATTTAGTTTCTTCTTATTATTTTCTATTGGTGCTATTTATGAACTAGCGCTGCACAGTTAGCCACCCTAAAAGTGTGTGTCTGGAGCTGGTATGGGCGTTAAGCAATACCTTCGCCCTTAACTTCTTAGGCCTCATGCTAAGCTTATGAATTTTGAATTTCTAATAAATATTCACAATTCACAAATGTATGTATAAAAGAATCCAATATATATTTTGAGACATAAACGTTAATAGAAGCCTTATTCATAATTTAATATAGTTAAGACACAGTTTTACTTTTCTGGCATGGATACTTTATTTTAAAATAAATTTTCCGGGTAGACTTATTTTGGGGGAGACATTATTTTGTGACACCGGAACTCTGCTATGTAGATTAATTAATGAAAGTAAATTTAAATGTAACAGTGTTTTAGTTAGTATCATTGATAATAAAAAAATTGAATGTCTGAAGTATTTCTGATTAATCATTCTTTGAAAATTTATTTTTATGTTGGCTTTTCCTTTATGTATTTAATGAAACAGATTTTTTAAATTCCTGATTATCATTTTATTTAAAATACTATGTAGCTCTCTACTTTAAATGACACAATTTAATGAGGGTTAGTTTTCACGCTCTTACAAGACATCGATAGATAAATAGCTTAGATTTACAGTTGGAAATCCTTAAACCTTAATGTTCATCTCGGTAGTGACCAATTTTCCTTTTAAGCTGCACAGCCATGCATATATCTGACCGACACCGCGCAGAATTTCAGATTTTCAACGCAGCAATTGTGACCATTCTCTACCCCATGCACCCACCCATTTTTCCCCACGCCAGTGATTCACCCTGGCCGCAACAATCTTTTTATGACACTGTGTGCTTTAAACCCGTTTTCCGGCGCCGTGAAGCCTAATTGCCACAATACCTTTAGGGCCCGGAGAGATGTCTCGGGAACATGCCTCGGGGAATTAAATGTAACTTGTTAGCATAACTCCGCTTACCTCCCAGGCCTCAAAGATTCCTCGGTTGTCAATGGGCGCAGTGCTGAGATAAGGAACGCTGGTAGGAAAGCAAATTAGGCAGTTGACGGCTTAACGATCACGAGGTGGGTGTGCCGACATACCCCTCCCCCCGATCCTACTTGGGTGGAAAGGGAAGGGGAGTGCCATCGAGAGCACTCGTGCGTGCCGATCCTTCCTCACGCGCTCAACAAAGCAAAGCTCGGAAATGACAGAAGCATTATGTACTGAATTATTTTTTTTTGAGGATGGCGGTGTGGTGGTATGCGTCTTTGCACGCCTGGGAGAGGAGCTGGGGTTGATGACACGTGTTTAAAGACGTTGGTAATTGGCTAACAAGATTTCTATACAAAAAGATAGTAGTTGCTGATGATCCTGTTTGGATTTTCCTTTTTAAAAAAATGTTTCTCATCGTCATTCGCAGGGGCCTCCAAACTACAGAACAGAACAGATGCGGCCCGCAAGGCCCTCTTATCCGGCCCCTGAAGGTCCTTTAAATAAAAAAAAAAAAGATATAATTTTTACCTATAGTTTACCATAAAACTTAGTAGTTGGAGGTTAGTTGTCGGCCCCCAAAATGCTGATTGACAGTTAATGCGGCCCTCGGGCTGAACAGTTTGGAGACCCCTGGTCTATGGAACAACAAACTAAAGATAAGATACATTTTGTAAATGGCAAATGTTGCTCTTAACTTACAAATTCATGTTGTATAAATCCCTTGTCATGGTCTATAGGTGTAAGCAAGGTTCAGTAACACGAAGGAGGGGTAATTAAGCTGCAATACTTGATCAATTGTATACATTTGTTATCAGAATTCTTTTGCCATGATTCTTACACAGCTTGATTTTTAAAAAATAATATTTAATAATTTTTAATAATATTTTGAATTATATACTATATTAACTGTGTACTACACTTTGTCCTAAACTGTATATCAGGATCCCACGAGAGTAGCATGAATAAAAAAAGAGGGAAGACTTGGCTGGGAAAGACACTTAGAAAGAGTGACAAATGATAGTGGAGCAAAGAGGGAGCATCACCAAAACCCGAGAGAAAAACGGCTCAAGAGAAGACCTATAGGCTAAGAAATTAGATGGATAATGATGGATGTAGAAAAAAAAAGTTTTACTGCAACTGGGCATCCAAAAAACTGGGCAACTGGACAAAAAAAACCCATTAATTAGGCCTGAGTGGAAAACGGTGGTTAGGCAGCCCCTAGCCTCATACTGGCTGTAGTGTCACAGAGTGGGGGGGGACAGTTTACCCCACCTTCCGGCATATATATTTTTGACATTCAGTATGCACAAAAGACATAGATTTACAATTAAAAAAATATTTTAGAAAAAATGAATGAAAACAGAAAAACCTTTTTTTTAAAATGATGCTCATTGAGAAATTAGCGAACATTTTTTACTGTAAAAAATGCGCTGAATATTTTTTTGGATTTAGGGAATGATGCAAAGTTTTTAAAATTTAACATATACTCGCTATCGATTCAGAACTTAAACTTTCCAAAAAACAAAACAATTCTCTTTCTCGAAAAATACCTAAGTTCTGTTTAATATTGAATTGAAAATAACCGATCCCTGTGTAGGATTGCTGCATTCTTTTCCCCCTTACAATACATGTTGTCAGAGGCGCACAAACACGCACACATTATTACCGCCCACAGACCCTCGCCTGGGGCCTCCCACCTTTTAACGGTGTTACCAAGCATGCTCGTTTTTCAACCCTAATGGCAGCCGGTGACACAATCGGGCTCCTAATCGGGGGGTAATGATGAACAACAGACCCAGTCTCCGGTGGGTAAATGCTAGGTGGTAAGAAAGGCGGAGCTGGGGGGGAGTAAGGTGTAAACCCAGGGATGGCTGCTATCTGTCTTTCCCATTCATCCATCTTGTAGAACAACCCCAACCACACCCAATCCCCTCCTCCCTCTCTCCCCCAAAATTCCCAAGTTAACTTTTCGTCTTTAAAGATGGAAGGAAAACCCAGATCGGGTGTGAAAATTAACGATATATATNGATATATATATATATATATATATATATATATAGAGAGAGAGAGAGAGAGAGAGAGAGAGAGATTCTGCATGTAGACTCAGAAAATCATATTTGACTTTACAACAGAGAGGCGCGATCAAAAATGTTCGATGATAAGTCGTGATCGATCCCTCATTCCTTTTTCTACTCAGACCTCTCCCCAGGGGATTCGATATTATCCATGTCCACCTAGTGTTAACATATTTGATGATAATCTTCGTCTTTTATCGCTCAGATAGAAACACTTTCTTATTTCGTATGCAAGAACAAACACATATCGTACGGAGTTTGCCCAACGAAACCAGAAAAACCAACCCTCTATCAACATTTTAAAAAAATGTAATAAAAATGCAAGACAAGACATAGATCACGGATTAGCGTAGGACGCAATAATTTTAGGTATAGAATAAACGTCTGTAACAGATAATGTAATATAAAATAAAGCCGTTTTAACATATTTTATTTTTTCTGGACATTGGTAACTAGAATCACTTTCTTGCCGCATCAGTTGCCCAGCTATTTTTAGCTGGTTGATTTCCCCATTGCAAAGAGCAATCATTAAATTATCGTTTCTATTACAGATTATTGCGTCCTGCTATCAGACTTCTATCCCAAAGGCATCAAACTGACAACTCCCTGGTGTGTTGTTGTAAACATTCCATTTAAATTGTCCCTTTAGCATATTTATCATTAGTTTTCAGTTACCTTACGGGGCTATACGAGCCAATGGGGTTGTAACTGTTAGCCTCATTGGTATGTGTAGAAATGGCTTCGGCTCAACCGGCAATAAGGTTCAATTTTTAAAAATATTTTATACACGGGCGGCTAACAAATTTTTTTTATATATTCAAATTCTTACTATTACATAAAATAATAGGAAAAATCCAAGTTTTTATTTTACTATAAATCTTTTATATACGAGGCGTACTTTAAAGAATGTTCATTGTAATACGCATTGCAGGTCAATCCTAAAATAAAATTTTGTAGTCACGTCTCAAATATTTAAAAGATTTATTGTAAAAAAAATCTTCTACTTCTACAGTCTGCCTGCTAAATTTCAGCTCGATTTTTTTCACGGGAAGAGGGTTATATAAACACTTGTAATATAGTGCGCACTGCGAGACATTATTAACAATTAATAGCATTTACACATTTACAGATCGGGAATATATTTTACAAAAGTATCGTCAATATAATACGCACCGCACTGCACAACAGGAAAGTTTTTTTTTTTTTTTTTTAAAAGGGCCTTTCAATATAAAACGCACCGCGACACTCTTGCACAAAAATGTACACGCTACCAAGAAAGAAATAAAGATAAACTAAAATTTCATTAATTTAATTGTCGGTACTGTACATTCGATCGATCTGAAATAAATTTTTATTTATCATTTTTAGCATTGGCTCGAGTCTTCCTGCAAAATTTCAGCTCGCTAGCATACGAGGAAATGTGTTAAAAATAGATCAAAAGGTGGTTTTTTTCGGCAAGCTAGGCATCAAGCAACCAGAAACCAGGAGTAAATCTAAAGGCTTTAAAAACGAAGTGTTTATACAGAGATATCTCCGTATAACGCTGACCATTATACTATACGGAGACCCCCCCCCCCACATAATTCTTAACGTTATACGCAGATTGTTTTGACTGGTCACGTGACCATTAATTAAAATTCTATACAGGTATGTACAGGCCAATACTACTTGTCGATTGTGATAAAATATATACTTAACCCTTTCTTTTTTTAAGTGTCTATTGGTACTCACCTACCAAAAGCGGGTAATACGGTTAAATAAATACCCCGACACTAAAAAGCTTCTGATATAAGATTTTAAAATTATTATTTGATTATTTTAAGCCCCTGTGGGCTCGCTGAAGTGCGTTGGTTTCTTGAACTGAAATTATCAAATAGTGGTTCTGGTTTCGATTTAGCATCCCACACCCCGAAACCCGGGAAAAAAATCTTTGAACTACTGTCCTTATTGGGTTAGGGAAAAAACACAAAAAGGGGAAGTAACCATGAAAACAGAAATCAGGTGAAATTTATGAAGCAGACAATTCATATGGGGAAGGCAAATCGAGATGCGACTTTCAGCCTCCCTCCCACCCCCACCCCCACACACAAATTTAAAAAATGGTTATGGCATGAAATCTAATCTGAACATATGCTTGATAAGAGTGTCGAAAGTTGGGTCGTGGTTGGGGACGGGGTAAAGGTAATCTCGGGCGACACCACATTTTCATATAATATTTTATTAGGGGCTTTATTTTACGCAAGAAAAAGAGGGTTTTTTAAAATTTTATTTTTAAAAAAGCTGGAATATCGCAAGAAATAAAGAAAACAGAACGAAAGTCTGAAAACATGTCTTTATCAATAGAAGTTTAAAAAAAAACAACATAAAAATATGGCTATTAGTATAACTTTACTTTTAATTATCTTTGTCACATATATAAAACTAGGTTGTTTTGTGGCCCCAACGGCACTCATTTTTTCAAAAGCCCAAGTAACTTACGTGAATGTTATTGCATGCGTTCGAATCAATGTGTCCGGCAACCAAAAATTGGTATGTGAATGAGTTCAATAAACGAATGAATAATTAAATTTCGGTTCATCAGAATGATTTAGTTTTCACAAAATTTCGTTATACAACATTTCGAGTAAAAGAACGATCATCGTTGTCAACTTTATTTGAAAGCGTTCTCTCTACATTCCTCCTCAGAGAGATGCAACGTCCTCACCATTTACTTCCAAACGCCCACATTCTCGGACGTACGTTAATCGTCGGTGAACACTCAAATTGCGAGATTTTTCCTTCTCTTTTCCAAATTTAAAACATATGCTCAAACAATGACGTCAAATACTATTTTACGGCGAGAAACTCCGCACGCTCTGTTAATCTCAAAACCAAAATGATTATGATTTTACGTCTATGTTTTTTCAAATTTAAAATAAATATGCTGTCTATTGCTTAGCTTCTTCTTTCTTAAATTCTACCAATGTTACAGATGTTTATTACGATGTTCGCTCGGAATGCTAACTTCCAAAAACAGATTCTTATCAGTGGAGCGTCACCTAAATGAGTTGCGCTGACTGAATATAATGATAATTAAACATTATTTTTTTTTCGTTTCAATATGAATATACACGAATACAAACATAAATGCAAACACGCAATTAAAACATGCTACTTTTATCAATTGCACAGAAACAGTTTGTAGTTTCGATTTATATGCATTTACAGTGGCAGTGGTGGAGATTGTCTGGGGGGGGGGGGATGATAAAACTTTAATTCAGATGCCGAATTGTTAATTTCAGCACTTCAGAATTTACACACAATAGATGCTGATAAGTGTGCTTGATTGAGGATTGTGAAGCCTAGGGAGAATTTCACCAATGCAATGTATCTTCTTCCTGCAACGTAGTTTTTAAAAATATTATTTTAGAAGTACATTCCTAAGAGATTAAAGTATATGCAAACAAACTAAAACCAGGTTAATCAACCATTCATTGTTTCAGTTTCAAAGTAGTGGTTGCTTTTTCCTTTTTATTTCTTTTGATTTCTTTTTACAAGAGGAAGTCCTTCTCTCCCCCGGCCCGTCTCTCTCTCTATATATTTCTCACCGCCCACACTCTTTATCAACAAGATTTTTTACTTCTCTTTTCTCCCTTTATATTTTCAATTGACTTTTGTGTTTTTTTTATTATTATTAAAAAAAAAAATTCTTGATTACAAAATACGGTTCAGAAGTAATCAGAAGACAAAGTACAATTTGAAGAAAATATATTTCTTTGTAAATTTTTTAAAATGCTTATAAATTTTAAGTCTAAAGTATAAATAATATAATAACCAAAGTCACTCACTCACTCACTTATTCATGGTATCCGCAACGCTATGACGTCATTGTTTGAACTTATATTTGCATCAGGAGGTAGCAAAATAACCGGTACTTATAAATTAAAGATTACTTTTGAAATAGTACAGCAGTTCATAGCATTTTTAAAAAAGCGTGTGGTGTTTCTCGCAGTAAAATAATGTTATCATTTTCGTAAAAGGGAACGATGAAAAAAGATGATTTGGGGATTTATAATTATAAAATACTTTGTGTGCATTTCAGGAAGTTTAATATTTGACATTTATCAAACAAGGATACGCTGTTTAGCTTTTGTAAAAAAAAAAAAAAAAGTAGTAATTACAGTAATGAGAGAAACAAATGTTTTGGGTCCAACTTTTTAAAAGCTATATATAAACTTTAAAAAAAAAATATGTAGTACAAAATCGTGGGTTGAGGAATCTTAACAGTGAGGGATCATTTCAGGTAAGTCACCCCCGCCCCTCATCTTAACTTCCCCCCACTAGTTGTCGCCGTCAAGCCTGCTGCAGCCGGGTGTCTGGAGTTTTACGACCGATCCGATTTCGCCTCAAACGAGACCAGCGCGAGCTACATTATAAAAGCTGGTCGAATCAATCTCTCGGCTTCTGAGCGGGTTTACCACGCAATAAAAACTACGATAACTGTCTTTGGTTACCTAAACTACTTTTTTTTTTCTTTCTTGGAGCCGGAGAGTGTTAGAGAATTTTTTTTTTAAAGAGGGGACGAAGAGACGCTTTTAAAAAGCTGAATGTGGTGTGAGTGGGGGGGGGGGAGGTTGGCGTTTAAGTTTGGTGATCATTTGTCAAGGGGGGAGTTGGTCGGTGATGGAAGTTTTGAAGAGGTGTCGCTCCTGGAAATGAAACCACGAAAGGGTCCACCAAGGCGACTCCCGGTCCCCAGTAATTAGCGTCGCCGTGATACCCGGCCTTGTCGTCCCGGCGGTAATTTGTACCGGTAATTTGGGTGACCGAGACGGGCCCGCCGGTTGACAAGGGGCGAGAATACGATAGCTGGGGGTCTGATGAGATACGCGGTGGTCGCGGGTGGAATGAAAAGGTGTGGGTGGACGTGAGAGGAGGTGGTGGGGGGGGGACTTGAGGTTAGGCGAGTTCAGAGGAGATTGTTCTGATACTATAGGAAAATTGAAATTAACATATTTTTCGAAATAGTTAATAAAAATGAGGTTAGTAATAAAGTGTTTTTTTTAAATTTTAAATAAAAATATTGATCATTTAACTTTTA
>MUZC01000039.1:304394-314817 GCA_002072015.1 Radix auricularia | reverse complement strand
TATATATATATATATATAACAATATTTTGTAAAATTAAAAATTTATAGTAAATAGTGTCACCAGAAGCCGAATAAATCGTATTAAATTTAAATATCTTGCCAGGTGAACGATTTGGCACAAGATGTCTAAAATTAAAAATTAACCACCTGATGTCACAAGCTTCCCACAAAGGGTGTGGGCGGGGGTGGTATTTGGTTGACAACTAAAGTATGAAGAAATTTGGGAGTCATTAACACAGGTAATATAGATATATGTACATATGTGTGTGTGTGTGTGTCAACGCACATAAATATTACGCGAATGGTGCATACTAATGCCACACCCTATCTTATATATAGAGTTAGAGAGTGATTTCACAATTTATATTGTTGACTCATGAAAATCGACCGGCATTGAGTCTCTGCGGCTAACAGTACGACATAAGTGCGGGGTTATTTGGGGGAAAATTCCATTGGAAATCTGATTTCAATAACCGAAAAATAACTTCTATGAGTTGGAGGGATTCAATGCATAAAACACATTCAAATCAAACTTTTTTCTTTTTGTAATTATGATGATTTTTCTGAAACTATAATACAGATAAACTTCCTGAGTCGTCTTGGCCAACCACTGAGATAATCTTCCTGACTCGTCTTGGCAAACCATTGAGATAAACTTCCTGACTCGTCTTGGCCAACCATTGAGATAAACTTCCTGACCCGTCTTGGCCAACCATTGAGATGAACATCCTGACGCGTCTTGGTCAACGCTTGCGATAAACTTCCTGACTCGTCTTGGCCAACCATTTAGATAAACTTTCTGACCCGTCTTGGCCAACCATTGAGATAAACTTCCTGACTCGTCTTGGCCAACCATTGAGATAAACTTCCTGACTCGTCTTGGCCAACCATTGAGATAAACATCCTGACTCGTCTTGGCCAACGCTTGCGATAAACTTCCTGACTCGTCTTGTCCAAAGCTTGCGATAAACTTCCTGACTCGTCTTGACCAACAATTAATTAAACATCCTGACTCGTCTTGGCCAACCATTGAGATAAACATCCTGACTCTTCTTGGCCAACCATTGAGATAAGCTTCCTGACTCGTCTTGGCCAACCATTGAGATAAACTTCCTTACCCGTCTTGGCCAACCATTGAGATAAACTTCCTGACCAGTCTTGGCTAACCATTGAGATAAACTTCCTGAATCGTCTTGGTCAACGCTTGCGATAAACTTCCTGACTCGTCTTGGCCAACGCTTGCGATAAACTTCCTGACTCGTCTTGGTCAACGCTTGCGATAAACTTCCTGACTCGTCCTGGTCAACGCTTGCGATAAACTTCCTGACTCGTCTTGGTCAACGCTTGCGATAAACTTCCTGACTCGTCTTGGCCAACGCTTGCGATAAACTTCCTGACTCGTCTTGGTCAACCATTGAGATAAACTTCCTGACTCGTCTTGGCCAACCATTTAGATAAACATCCTGACTCGTCTTGTCCAACGCTTGCGATAAACTTCCTGACTCGTCTTGGCCAACCATTGAGATAAACTTCCTGACCCGTTTTGGCCAACCATTGAGATAAACTTCCTGACCCGTCTTGGCCAACCATTGAGATAAACTTCCTGACTCGTCTTGGCCAACGCTTGCGATAAACTTCCTGACTCGTCTTGGCCAACCATTGAGATAAACTTCCTGACTCGTCTTGGTCAACGCTTGCGATAAACTTCCTGACTCGTCTTGGTCAACCATTGAGATAAACATCCTGACTCATCTTGGCCAACCATTGAGATAAACTTCTTGACACGTCTTGGCCAACCATTGAGATAAACTTCCTGACCCGTCTTGGCCAACCATTGAGATAAACTTCCTGACTCGTCTTGGCCAACCATTGAGATAAATTTCATGACCCGTCTTGGCCAACCATTGAGATAAACTTCCTGACTCGTCTTGGCCAACCATTGAGATAAACATCCTGACTCGTCTTGGCCAACGCTTGCGATAAACTTCCTGACTCGTCGTGGCCAACAATTAATTAAACATCCTGACTCATCTTGGTCAACGCTTGCGATAAACCTCCTGATTCGTCTTGGCCAACCATTGAGATAAACTTCCTGACCCGTCTTGGCCAACCATTGAGATAAACTTCCTGACCCGTCTTGGCCAATGCTTGTGATTAACAACTTGCGAAATTCTTGACTTAATTAACTCCCCATAGTTTAAATTTTAAATGTATACATATTTTGTGGTAAAATAACAAAACAGAACAAGAAAAAATATTTTTAAAAAATATATATATTATTATGGAAATCCTTGCTTCCTCGCCTTTTATGATGCTTCTCATTTTTCAAGATTTAATAAAATAATAACATTTCTTCTATTTAAATTGCGTTGAAATGTAACAAGTTTTTTTTTTTTTGAAAGCTATCTCTCCTGCAGTTGTACAACGTAGCTGTTATCTTAATATGGGCGTTGTCTCTTGGTCTCAATTGCTAAATTTCTGAAATATTTACTTCTCTGATCCTATAACTGTGCCTCACGTAAGAAGTTTTTGAGGTTGATGTTAAAATGAAAATTTGTGCAGATATATATCGTTTAAAAATATCCTTTTTTTTTAGAATCATAATAGAAAAAAGGTGACCTGATGACATAAAAAAAGCTTGAACCAAACATACAATGTCACTCAAAATTTTATATAGATCTACTTGATCATGATTCCTGTTGGAAAAACAACGGCCACGGGACATCACGTAAATTTGTCGAAACTATGAAACAATAATAATTATTTATCATATAATTTTGAATAAAATTTATTATTTTTATAACGTGACTTGAGAAAGTATTCGAATCTGCATGATATCGGTGGTGTGTGTGTAGGGGGTGGGGTGGGATGGGGGTCCCGCCTCGTGCGTGGTCAAGGCTCGGAGGTGAAGTAAACGCAGTTATAATAATAATAATAAAGTGTAGGGTCAGCGAACGGACGAGGACATGACATGGACAAGAATAATTAGATGGAGCATGGATCGGCGTGTACCACAGGAAGACCCCTGCAAAGCCGCTTGGGCGCAGAGGCTTGTCGGAGATGGCGCCACCGGTCCTAGCAACAAGTGGATCCGGTTACGCGTTGCCCCGATACGCGCCATCTTGTTGTGTTGTGGGCGGGGGGNGGGGGGGGGGGGGGGGGGGGGGGTTGTCGTGTTGTGTGTGTTTTTGGAGGGGGTGTTTGGGGTCGAGGAGGAGGGATGGATCAACCCGCCTGTAACCACTACCTGGCAAATGTCTGGTGCGTCTGTCAGTGGCGTCCTTTTGTTCCTACAGAAATACATAAATAGATCCCAATAATCCAGTACAAGAGCCTTATTGTACCACCAACAGTTTTCGTGGTGAGGTGCATGCTTGATTTATTTACCGAGGAATGAGTCTGCGGTGTGAGCGATTGTGTGTGTGTGGCTGTCGTTGAGAAGTCTAGCGCGTATCCAGTACGAGTGACCCGCTTATCTTCATATCAGACCACACATTAATGACTCCTTGATCTGAGATCAGGGCTTCTCAAAATCTTAGAGGTGCTATTTGATTTCTTACAATTACTTTTTTGACAGATATTTTTTCAACGTTTTTTTTTCGTTGAATATTCACTTTTTTAAAAGAAAAAAACAACAACAACTTATTCATTTATTTTTAATTTGCCTTTTTTAACAGGCGGCTGCAAGACAACGTAATAGGAACAGCTCTCTAAAATGTAGCAGGAAAAAATGAAAAAATTATTTTGTTGATACCATAACTGTAAAACAACTGCCATTGCAGGTAGAAAAGTCAATTTAACCGTGTAGGAATGAGCCTGAAAAATAGACACACAAACAAAGAAAACATGTCGGCCATACCTTTTTTGGAGAAAAAGCAATCAACAATCAGGGAAAAGTAGAAGAAAATAAGAATGGCAGATATTTTAACGGACAATGAGAGAACGTAGGAGGGGAAACGGAGTTGACATGGACTGTGGTAGTGTATGCGGCTAATGCGGTGAAGACAGGAGTCAACATGTGATAGAAAACTCGACAATTCGTGTCCATTCGTTTTAATTTGATTTATTATTAGTAGTATTAATTGTTCTCTGGTTTACTATATGATCACCGAAGAAGACTCCTTGCCTAAAAGTGTGTTGTTACTTTTTTTTAAGTTTTAAAACAAAAAATCAACATACAGTTAGCTAATGGGGTTTTCTTCTTCAAATTAGACATACACATAAGGACTATACCTTTTTATTTTAAAATCCCCCCCCCCTCACGTTAATGCTTATCATCACTTCTCTTTAGAAATCGGGAGACATTTTCACGAACCGACTCTAAGGTAAAACGACTCCTTGTGTCGTGTTTGCAAGCACAGGAGCGTCGTTACCCTCAGTGGGCGTAAGTTTTATGAATCCTGCAGAGTAAAATAAAATAAACCAGAGAACACTAAAGCAATTAGGAGGCCGGATTACATTTCGGCACTGATTTTTATTTTTTAATATTTTTTTCTATAAGGAAAAGGAGGTTAAGTTTAGGGAGCAGGGAGGGTTGGGTGCGCCTGTATTTAGAACTTCCATGGCGCCCACAGAGGCAGTCCCCCACAAGATAAGCTTGCACATGGCGCGGTGTCTTTACCTTAGACATTCCCCCGCACAATTATTCACCTCCGTTAGGAGATACCCTCTTGCGCACGCTTATCGTAGGGGTTATCTTTACACGAGGGGATTAGGCTGATCATAAAACTGAAGCTGGATTCCGAAAAAAATGGCGGTGGGTATAGGGATCTGACCCTTCTCCCTAATGCTTGCATCCTCCCCCCCACCCCCACTTTCCACGCGCAATTTTCAAATAAAAACTATAAAACAAGCAATTAACTTCACATGACATTGGACAGAGTCTTTCTGGGCTTTTATAACGATGCGTGAAGTCACCACGACATTTTAACAATTTACAATGAAACCATTTAAAAAAAAAAAAGAAATTTTATTTTCTAGTAAAATTTACCTTTTTAATCTTGCACTCATTAAAATGCAATAGAAAGCTAATACAGTATGACCCCGTTTAATGTTGTTTCGTTTGGCGTTGTTTCGGTTTAGCGCTCTTTTAATTAAACCCGGGGATTCCCCGAAATTGCTCGCAGCATTACGGGTATTCCCCGAAATTGTCCGCAGTGCCAGGTTTCCAATCCAAACGGTGCTATACGGACGCATTTTTTAATTTAAAAAAAAAATTATCATTTGAAACATTTGTTGACATTATTGTACATTTATAACGATTAATGCAGTGACAAATTTTATGATCTTTAGTTTTCATCATGGGTGATAATGAAAAGCAAGAAAAGAAAGCAACCAGAAAAAGCATTTCACTGGAAAGTAAAATTCAAGTGATTACAAGATTACATTCTGGGGAACATCTATCTTAAATTAGTGCTTCATTGAATTTGGCAACTTCAACAATAAGGACAACTCTTAAGAATAAAGAAAAAATACTGTCATCGGCAACTCCAACTACGCTAAGCTCTTCAACTAGAATAACCCGTTCTCGAAATAACAGTGTGCATAAAATGGAAAAACGACTGTCTATATAAATTGACGACAAAATTGAAAGCCATAGAAAATCTATGCGAAAATTGGAAACACAGAATAGACAGAATGATTTCACTGACTTAGAATTGTATTTGTTTTATAAGTTTATTCGTTTATATCGTTTTTAATGTAGTTAGAAATTAATGTTTGGTTTTATTTTTATGAAAAAAAACAACATTATTATTAAAGTTAATACCTAACCCATTTCCTATCCATCTTTCCATAACCCCATTATTTACTTGTTAAGATAGCCTCGTTTAACGATGTTCCGCATTACGCTCTACTTTGATGGAACGTTTCCCTCGCGGGGTCCTACTGCTGTACATGAAAGAGTTACTTGCTTTTAAATAAAGTTGAAAACCTAAAAATTTTAAGTATTAGGAAACGAAAGAATCCTTTATTTTTTTTAATGAATTTTTAATATATACATATATATTATTTTATTAATTCGATGTGAATGAGTGTGTGCGCGCGCGCGTTTGTGTGTGTGTGTGTGTGTGTGAAATGGCCCCATTTTACAAATCGTAATATCTTTTTTTAAATGATATGCATAACATACCTTCTAAGATCCACCGGCCTGATTTAGTACACACCCACAGTCTCGTCATCCTCATTCTTGTGTTTTCCAAACTTCAGACAACAGCACTATCATCCTTTATTAGGTATAATCTCTTCAGATATTATCTTAGCATTCTTTGATCTTCATTAAGATGCGTGTGTGTTAAGATTGACCACTGTATTTCAACCTATAATTGATGTTTCAGTCGATGGAGATCTACTTTGCAAAATCAGTCATTTAAAATACTTTTTTGAAACTGCTGATGGGGAAAAAATTGCATAATATATTAACTCCTTTTGAACGAAAGGGGAAAAACAGTATAATATAATTAATATAACATCTATCAAAAGTTCCAATTCATACAAAAGTGTTAATGTAAATCCTCAGGCTTGTCCATGGGACATATTTTTCTGTCCCATCCCATCCCATGGCAATTTATGCCTGTCCCATCCTATGGGACGTTTCCCATGGGAATCCCATGGGAAAAACATTCCCATGGACAAGCCTGTAAATCCTGTTTCAGCCCAGACGAAGCATGGCTTGAGTAAACGAAGCTTCTTTTTTAAAATCCAGATGGTCGAGCGGTTTCCCATGTCAAACTCAACAGATCACATACAAGGGAATGTGATCTGTTGAGTTTGACATGGGAAACCGCTCGACAGTCTGGATTCCAACAACATAGAAACGTCAGGAGTGCCCCGGAATTAAACTATATAAGAACCTCTGACCTAAATAAATAAATAAATTCATGAAGCTCTGAGACAAAACGCACCATGAAGCTCCAGAGCTATCTCCAAGCTCTGATTTGTCGCCATTAATTAGTCGTATTCCGGGACGAACGGCGACTTGTGGTGCCGTCCTTCACGGGTGATAGCGGCAACTCGCTTGGACGCGGCTGGGATCTCCGGTAGGCGGGTGAGGGGGCGTCTCCATTTCGCCGTACCTGAAGTCTGCCGATAACAAACAAGACGGATGATATCACCCTGTCTTTGTGAGCAGAGTGTACGAGGGTGTTGGTAGGTCTATAAGTGTGTGTGTATGTGTGTGTGCGTTTGAGTTGAAAAAAAGGGGATGGGGCCAATTTTTTTCCTTTAAGGTTGGCTGGTAGGTGTGCAGAGTAAAATAAAAACAACTTTAATTGCAATATTTCAGAAAAATTAGCTGCACGGTATTTTTAAAATGCAACTCTGCGTCGGCTAGATGTATGCGCGGCCAAGCAGCTCAAAGGTAACATCGGATGGGACTCTTTCCTATTGTTGTCCTATGGAGTAATTAATAAAATGAAGCTCGTAGTCTTAAGATAAAACGTGAAAATTGAAATAACGTTACATTTTGAAAATTAATTTGTTATACATATTACTTTTTCTGTTATAGTATTGGTTATAAAAACAATGCCAGAAGGTGTAGAATTTAGCTTCGCTATGTAGAAATCCAGTGTTTATTGGAGAACCTCTGTTGCCCCATGTATACCTGTGATTTTCGCATTACTAGAACCCCTCGTTTCAAAATAAAATTTAAAATTTTTTAAAATATGAAAACAGAGTATCGCCTTCAAACCTATTTTTAAAAATTATCTTAAGCTTAGTGCAACGATTACCCCAACCAGCTCCAGGGACATATGTACCACCCGCACTTTAGGAGTCTTACCCCACAACCTTTCCCCAAACCACCCGCTACCAAAGCACGACCACCATCTCCAGACCTTTCGCCAGCCATCTCCTCCGGGTGATTAGAAAGCTTTAAGTACTTATTAAAAGATTGGCGCTCAGGTAATAGGCGAACCTGTTCGGAGCAGTTGTCTTGTTACTAATTTTAAGCTGTCAGAGACAGATCGAGAGTCTCTCACGGTTTTAGCGCTTCACTTTTTTCTTAAACGTTAAATATCATGACCCATAGAAGACAGTATGAAGACTATTTTCACTGTGGTTTTTATGTCATTAATATATATTGGTGTTTTTACAAACATTTTCGATGTTTTTTAAAAAGATATTTTTTTAAAGTATGTATGTCTGCTGCACTCGTGCACGTTTAATGATTTTCTTATAGGATAGAGACCTGTTTGAATTAGTTTTCAGTATAGCCTCTAGGATTTTCAATCACTTCCATCTACATACTTTCTGTTAGTTTGCTGAAGAAGGCTATACTAGCCATAATGTCATTTGTCTCTGTGTCCCTTTGTTATTGCTTACACTTACTTTAATCGCGTGCCTTCTTTGCTATTATCTATATCCTGACTTCAGCCGTATATGTTAAGGTGTCAACTAAAATTATTTAGGGTAATTATTTAACTTTTCAAAAATGGAGCTATAGTATCACCTTTTTCAGCGCGTGTTTCTGAATCACATTAAAAAAATTATATATATTTATATTATATTTATATATATATATATATATATATATATGTTTGTGTGTGTCTGTCTGTCTGTGTGTGTGTGTGTGCGTGTGTGTGTGTCTGTCTGTGTGTGTGTGTGTAACACATAGCAAACGAACATTTTGATTCAGTTTTTTTCTCTGATTACTTTCTCGGAAAACACTTCGTTCCTATTGTGATTCGTATAGCATTCACATTTTTAAAATCATTCACGACAAGACTTATTATATGTGAACTGCAATGTACAGTTGCTGCTTTTGAGTACTTTTTCGAATTATCGCTTGGATTCCTCCTTCTTTACCTACCATTTTAAAGCAACCGCAGTATCCTTATCCAACAAGCTTTGTCATATCTAATCCAAATTCTAATGAATTTTAATGATGGTGTTGGCTAGACATTCAGCTGTCCTATCGACAATTGAAACATATCCCAGGAATTCTTCTGTGACCATCATTTTCCCATTTTGTTCTTTAACAAATCTAACACCAAGTTACATCAATATACTCAATGCCTGAAATGTCGTTTGTCTCGTCAGCAAGTATAGAAAATGCAACTGAATTATTTCCGTCACGTACAATGTCTAACACGCAAGAGAGACCCACAAATTTCGATTATAGTTATTTTCATGGTTGCCGAGATATACTTGGCACTACAAGAACAATTTACAAATGATTACCAAGATCTTCATCTCCAGATTGCACGAAACTCTAACAGGTCATAAAAATTACCAGAATTTAATTCTTTTTCATGAAGTGCTCAATCATGTATTTCACAAAATATGATTGTAGAAATGTTGACACCCATATTTTGTTGCGATTTTTTAAAATTTGTCTTCTTAATGCTGAGTCCAACTGCCCATCTATAGAAACTGCTTTGGCTTTCAATGACGCAACAAAATTGCTTGCAGATGCATCTTCATGATAGCCTTTGTGTCGTGTAGTTTGCATGTGGCTACGTGGATCTTCCTTAAAATCTATATATTTTTTGCATGGTTTGATGACAAAAGCCAACTGAATTCCTCGATTTACTTTTTGCGAAAACAACACACAAAAATTACAAAAGGCCCTTTTTAACATTTGCGACTAATTTGCAAGTATAAAAGCCACGGTGAATAGTTTGATAACCATGAATAGCTAAAAATTCTGTTTCCCTCGCTGACAGCTCTTAACTCATACATTTTTAGGGGTCTAACGATCACGAATCAGCTACTATTTCAACTCATTTGAAAGGTCGTGTGTCTAGACATACCTTCCAATATCCAATTTAGAAAATGAAAAAGTGCCACCGACAATCAAATTCTGTTACTGCCTAACGCTGTGTCTGGCTGTTGACTTGTACTGATGTCCTCAATGTCAATGATAAGTCAGATGCTGCAAATGCCCCAAAATCTCATAACGGCATTTCGGAATCCCGCGATTGCACTACTTTTAGTTGTTTTTTCATTTTTTAAAAAGTCTGTAAATAATTGTCTATCCATCTTTGGCAATCTTGCAGTTTCTACACGTATATTATTTCACAGCAAATTTAATTTTCTCGTGAGAACTTATGTTTGTTTATTTATTAAATGCATTAATATATGTTATATTTTAGCCATTACAGTGCATTCTTGTGAGTCTTATTAATTTCTTAGACTTTTTGCGGCATTTATGTTAAACTTAACTCAAATATGATTGAAAATTACACTTGTGTGGCATTGTCAGTTAGGAGCAGTCCATAATTGACGTAACGTGATTTTGGCCGATTTTAGGCTTTTGTCTAGCCGAGTGTACCGAAGAAATAAAAAGTTGTTTTTATCCCCCCCCCCACACACATTCAATCGTCGCACAATATGATGCAATGTTACGCTGCCTGTACATCCGTTTATCGTGGGCGTACACCTTCGTTCTTTGTTTTATTTGCTTCCATTCTCTGCTTTTTTTTTT
>MUZC01000039.1:292457-304196 GCA_002072015.1 Radix auricularia | reverse complement strand
GGGGGGGGGGGGGCGTGATGACGTGTGGCTCGTGAAGCCAGACCGGACGAGTCGGCTCTAATTTGCCACAGTGACGGAAATAAGGATTCTCGTTGAACAATTCACAGGTTAAGTAATAATATATTTGACCCAACCAATTTGAAGTCTTCAACAGTTTCCAGAATTTATCAACCACAATACAACAAACTTACCCAACTCCTCACATTAAATAAATGTCACGAAAAGCCAAAATTACATAGATCTACTTTCTCTCACACAGCGGCGGTTGTTTAAACTTTTTCTCTTCAGCCTTAGTTTAAACACAAACTTGTTTGTCGACATTTTCAAAAATGTATTGATATTTTTCAAACAACGTCAGGCTTCCGTGAGCAGCTCATTGCCTTTTGGCTGTCTGCTTCCGTGGGCCGCACATTGCCTTTTTGGCGGTCTGCTTCCGTGGGCCGCACATTGCCTTTTGGCGGTCTGCTTCCGTGGGCCGCACATTGCCTTTTGGCGGTCTGCTTCCGTGGGCCGCACATTGCCTTTTTTGCGATCAGCTTGCGTCGCACTGACAGCTATTTTCGAACTTTTTTTGTTCTGCAGAATATTTCCAGTAATAATTGCTTATTAAGCCTAAAATATGTTTACAATTTAAGCTTGCGGTTCAATCATTTAAAAAGTCTCGAAATAAATATCCTTAGCTTTTCATATCTATGTACTTTTATTTACATTTACAATAAAAAAAATAAATTAAAGAAAAACAATTAATAGCCCAACCCTCCTCCACCTCCCACACACTTTTTTTCTCATTCTATTCTTACTTGGCATGTGTCATTGTTATATTCAGTTTCCTTCTTTAGCTTATGGAAATCGCTGGAGTCTGCTCCGAAAGTTTGGAAAATTTTGCGTGTGTTCGTGAAAAAGGGAGGGGGGAGAGAGGGGGGGTGAGAAAAATCTGTCAATGGAGAAACATACGCACGCTCTGGGCAATTTAGCGGAATGGCGCAGACAAGTCGCTACGCCATCCTCTTCATTGCTCTCGTTATTTAGTCAATCGCACGGACAGGGACGCCCTTACAGAAATTCATTGTTCTCTCTTGTTATTTAGCCGAACCGTGCGGGGGAATCTCTCCGCTGCGATACCATCATGACACGGGAAGTCAGACCACAAGATTGCGCTCCCTGGTGTCTGAGGAGAGGCTGCGGAGTCGATTTGAAAGAAAATAACCGATTTCTTGTATTCAAATTTTTATTTTTATTTTAATCCCCGCTGGTTGTTTAAAAAGTGTGTTTTCCCTTTCAGCATTGTCATTCGGAATGTAAATATTAAATCACTGTTCGTGTTATTTATGCTTGAAGAAAACCTTGTCATATTTAAGATATAAAAAATGCTGGAGTCGGGAATCGTATAGCGGAATCTAGAACTGCGTTGTGCGCCTGGCGTATGAATCCACTGTATCCATGGTTCACGGGCTGGAAGGTATTGTCTGGAAGAATTGACGCCAACACGGCCAGTCAAATAGTGTTACGTGGGTCGTTTATCAAGGTCTAGATCCCATTTTGAAACATAAAATGTCACGAAGACAGATTACTACGGAGTGGGTTCTAGGGCTACGAATGATTGTGTGTTAGGGTTGTGGGATAGGTTTCTAGAGCTGTTGGTTAGGATTGTGGTTTGAGGTTCTGGGTTAGTGTTAAGGTTGTGTTTGAGGTTCTGGGTTAGGTTTAAAGTTGTGTTTTGAGGTTCTGGGTTAGGGTTAAGGTTGTGTTTTGGGTTGTAGGTCAGCCTTTAAATGTAGTGGTTAAAGTTTAGTGTCAGAGTTAGGGTTGTAGGCAAAGTTCCCGTTAAGCTGCGCGGCAGCGCCGATATCTGCTCGACGCCGCGCAGCAGTTCAGAATTATCGTGCAGAAAAGTTTTAAAAAATATTTTTTATGTATGCTGTGCAACTTTTCACGTGAGGTTTTTTTTTTCCAATTTATTATTATTATTTTTAAATTTTAATTTGCACAGTGACCAACGAACCATACAGGGAACATTGTTTGTGGTTAGTTTTTAACTAAGCCTGTAGATTATTTTACTATTCTCAACAAACAAATGATTCCGATAGACGATTTAATAAAAAAAATCATTGTTCTGCAAACATCCCCCATATTTTTTTATGCCAAAAAACACCAAAAGGCATTGTTTTGCTAATCAATCGCTCCGCCCAAAAAAGCAAAGTGGTTCAAATTTGAATGAAGTTACATTTTCCAGTACGTATGAAAAACTATGTAATTCTTCAAAACAATGAAGGTTCCATGGGTGACCTTCCCCTTAAGTTTACTTGAAAAAGATTCATTCAGTTAACACAGCCAATTATTATATGTACTTTAAATAAAGCCACCTTCTTTGTTGACCCGCTAATGTATATATTTTAATAATAAGCCATTTTTTCCTTTTAAAAAAATAAATAAAAATATTAATCTCTTAACTGCGCACTTAGACGCCTAGGGCCTCCGATTAATCTCATCATTAGTGGGGGCCTCGCACAATAATCTTTTCCATATTTATTTTTATTTTTCTATTACGTTTAGGGCCACCAAATTCACTTCGTCTAGGGCCTCCAATTCGCTTAGACCGACCTTGCTTGAGATTACGATTTAACAACACGGGAACCTCTGTGCTAAATGCAACAATGCATTTTTTAAAAAAATCTCCTAAGGGTGGAATAAAACAAACACAACAATAGTTTTGGCAACAATAATTGCATTTATTTTATCGAAAACGCTTAATTGTGTTAAAAAGAAAATTGTGTCCGCAGGTTGTCAAGAGATCTGATCCCTTAGCCCGTGGATTAGTGGATAAGTGGCTTATCATAAAAGATGAACAGCCCCGTAATGGTCTCTTCACCAGCTCTGCAGTGTTTGAATGAAAATCACACTGGGCGATAAAGTTTAAATGTTTAATGGCTCAATAACAAAAGAGGATTTTTTTTCCTCCGGAAAGCTGAATTTAAAAAAAAAAATTTTTTAAATAATAATAATTAAAAAATATTATTAGTTTTGCATTGCTACAATCAGAGAACAATCGAACATTTAAAGTGGGGGGGGGGGGGGGGGATTTTTCGTCATCTGAAACCTCAAAGCCGATCCGTAGGACGGGTATTAAAAAAACAGAAAGAAAATGAATTGTGTGAAGGGTGGGGCGGGGGGACGACTAATGGATGCTCGTGACGTGCATTGTTTACCCTGGAAACCTGATCACCCTCTGGACTTTGGATCGAAATGGACAAGGATCGGTATGGCTAACTAAAGAGATGAACAATAAGGTGTCGGGGGCCATTTGGGTGTAGGGTCAAACCAGCCCGACTTCTCATTTAGAATTCGTCACCAGTCTATTAACATCTGAACTCAATTAAGGGTGGTTCCGCGCTCTTTTGTATTTCTTTTATTGCCGGCGTGGACCTCGTCTGGCCTTAATACTGCCACTCTTTCTTTTAAAGAGAAACTTTCCAGGAACTCCATTTTTTCTCCCCCCTCCACCCCCGTTTTTCTCTCTCTTTACCTCTGCACTCACTTTCCTCGCTTCTGTCTCTCTTTTCTCCCGTAACGGTTGTCTCTGTCATGGTTCGAATCATAGCTTTTTCTGTTTTTTAAAATCTCTCTCTCTCTCTCTCTCTCTCTCTCTCTCTCTCTCTCTCTCTCTCTCTCTCTCTCTCTCTCACTCTCTGTCTCTCTCCTATCACTTGTTTTGTTTCCTCTACACAATCGCTACTATTTAGCTCTCTTTATTCCTCTTCATAACTGTTTATAAACCTCTCGTTGATGTTTTCTAAATTTGGTTAATTTTTATTACACAATGCTCTCACTGTTCTCTGTAAATTTTTTTTTTTTAATCCTCTTTACGATCATATCCGTTCATATTTATAAACCCTACGCCGCCATGTCAACAGTCTTTGTGATCTATGCACTGAAATCTTAATTTTTCTCATTATGATATTTTACCGAGCTCCCCCCCACACCCCTACTTTTTGCTTGTTTTTTTTTTTCGACCGACAGACTTAAAGCGAAATCATGTTCCTAGATATCATGTAAGCCAAGCACTTCACCTGTGAGACTTTGGGAAATTTGTCGGAGGCGCCGCGACAAACTGGGAAAATCTCTTGCAAGGGTGATAAGGCTGGATGAGAACGAAGGAAATGGGCAGATAACCGTGTTAGATACAGCGATTCTATAAGTGAAGTGGGGGCGGTGGTGGAGGAGTGGAGCAGCCAAAAATGAATTCTTTATGAGAGTTTTAAGTGGAGATTTTTATGAGGGATTATTTTTTTAAAGATATATCTTTTTACAGAGAATTGAATAATGAGCCGTAGAGGGGGCAATTAGGTGGAATCAAAGGAAAAGGTCCTGGGGTAAGTTTTTTTTTAAATTTTTTTCTTGGGGGGGGGGGGGGGGGGGTAATACAGAAACGACATACCATAATGGATTTTTATTGGTGCCTAGACAATCTAAGCTCACACAGGTCTTTGTCTGTCGCTGAAGCATTCCCGAAAGTTAGTCATGCACGCGAAATCGTGTTGTAGAGGTAAGTTGCAATGCCAGGGGGTTTGTTGGGGGGGGGGGTAGATTTAGAGAATATTTCATTAAAGGCTTTTAAGTAAAGAAGCAAGACATGTAAAGATTTTAGAACTTTTTTTGTTATTTTTATCGTAGTGGTGGGGTGTTGAAACGATTTTTTAACTTGGAGGTTGATTCTCTGTTTATTTTCAAATACCCAGATGACATCCATGAATGAAACAGCAACGAGTAAAAAAAAAACACCCGTGCAAAGGATGAATTATTTCATGTTGAACATCTTGGCATACTTTTTTTTCAAAGAGTTACATTTGTTAAAGTAAATTATGACTTTAGTGGTGGTGTTGGTCAAATAAACAAAACTATATGCCCGTGGCGAAGCATGCGCCGCAGAGTTGCTCATAAGTATTGCAAATAAAGGAGGGTGAACAGACACAAACTACATCACGAAGAAATCGGAACAAAGCGAATGAAACTTGGGGCCGGGGATAACTGCCGACGCATTGTTGTTCTGGAAACATGTGCTCGGCGGTTAGCTACTTGTCACCCCCACCTTGCAACACCCTAGTTTGCCAAACATAAACTAATAGCCGTCCCACGTTGTAGCATACGCCGCTAATGATTTAGTGACGGGTGACATTTTAAGAAAGTGATTGTTGAGGAGAGTGTGTGACTACTTTTCTGTCATTGAGCACAGCGGAGAGCACTAAGTTATTATGCATATGTCGAGAAACAAAGCTTACAGCCGTGTTGCGAAGAAAGTGGGAAATGAACGGGCACAAACACAAACATTTTTAAAAATTAAAAAACTAATGTCTTAGCTGCGGCTTGAACCTACGACCTTCCTCGTGATAGGCGAATTTAAAAACCACTACACTACGAAATACATGTTATTCTGATGTTCTGAAAGAACAAAGTAATTTACCTCAATTGAACGTATTCTTGGCTTGGTCTCGATGACCCCCCACCCTCAGCACTAACTTTTCTTGCAAGCTGGCATGGTTGAAACATAGAAGAGAATTATATATAAAGATAATGTCCTAATTATTTTTTAAAAATCAAAATTTTACGCCCTATTCGTTTTCTCTTTTACTCTATCTAGTTATTGAATCCTCCCTTTAAAAAAAAATTAATTAATAATAATAATAATAATAATTTAAACTTTGTTTTTATTACGTTGGGCACTTACCGCGGCCTTGGGATCATTTGATAGACCCCAGATTTTAAAAAATAAAATAAAATAGAAGAAAATAAAACATATAAGAACGTTTTATCTTTTCACAATATCACAAATGTAATAAAATTTAATCTTTGCAAACGGTATATAAATATATAAATACAAATAATCTGCAAATCTTGTGTAGTATATTCTTAATTCTTTGATGGCGATGTGGGGAGCAGAGTGATTTTTTGTTCTTTCATAGTGTGACACTGTGTCACGAGTGTCATTAAAACTTTACGGGACGGCTTGTCACAGTATCACAGTAGCGCATCAAGGCTCCCCCGCGGCTTTAATGTACCCATGCGACGCTGTGATGTCCGAACACTAACGATGTGGTAACATGGACGCGCAATTCGACGCACGTCTGACCACTAGCGCGGTCATGAAACCCTGCGTGTCGTCTGTAGATCGTTATTAGCGTTCGATCCCACAGTATTCGATTCCTCAGATCCAGCCTCTACCTATTTACAGTTAATGGCCGAATCGACTTCCATGTTGAAAGGAGTGGGGAGTATGAAAGAGGGAGAAGAGGCAGTATCAATTTAGCTGAAGATCTACATCTGAATGCTAATTATGAGCCGTGAACTTAATGTTCAGCTGTAGTTGTGTGAGCCAGACTTGCAACCCCCACACACCTCCCCAAACCATAGATTATAGATCATGATCAGGTCTGTCGTTGCTCATTAATGACTCTAACGAGCTCGTTCAGAAGGATAACAAACCAAACTCAGTGTTTTACTTTATATTCCGCTTGACCACTGCACAAGTCACTGACCACTGCCCTCCTGGAGGGCGTGACGGACACAATCTTTAATAGCGCAGTTACGAATAGACCACCAGTAGCGCGTAGGGTCAGGGGAAATGGACTCGCCTACTTTAACCAGCAGGTGCGACAAGATTTTTTGTTTGAAGTCTGAATGTACACTCACCTGCTTATGATGCTCGATGAGGTGAGGTTGCTAATGTAAATAAAAATGCTAAGTGCTTAAATTAGACCCGCTATCATTGAACCTCGGCCCGCGGGTGACATTGGGTCTGTGACTTCCAACTTGCGTTCAACAGTCCATAACAATGGATTCTAGCATGGCTTGGACATTTTAAAACACAATTTCTAGTGACAAAGCAAGAGGTGCGGACACGCACTTTTACACAGGGTGGCTATTAGTTCCTTGTATTGGTTAGATTGGAAGACATTTTCACGACGTAGAGATTTGTTGATTTTTAATTCTAAGTTTTAAAATTATTTTTTTAAAATAATTAATTATTATTAATTTTTATTTATTTATTATTTTATTGCGTGAAAGTCAGCTGAAAAAAAAGTTTCATCCTTTCTTAGGATAGGAGAGTCCCTTATTTTTTCATTTACTAATACATTTATATATATATATATATATTAATCAAAATCCTTAAGATATGGGGAAAATAATAATAATGCCCTTCATGTATAAACATATTCATCAAATATCGTAGCCAAATCACGACATAATTATAATATTACGTCCTTTTGAACTTGTCTACTGTTCCAGTGTCAAAAATCTATTCGTACTCTAACATTTCTACGGCATAGGTGCTCATATTATTGATTCACATGTTTCTTGTTTACTGTTACAAACCAGGGTCAGCGAACAGGGATAAATTACCTCATTTCGAGTAAAAAGGGAGTTCTTGGGGGTAATGCATTTAAGGCACACAAAATCCGCTAGAACCGGCTTCTTTAGCAGGAAACATAAAATTTTGCATCAAGCAATCAAGTTTGCCAAGTCCTGGTATAAAAAATAGTCACCCTTACCTAAGGTAAAGTGCAACACAGAGTTAACTACGGTAGTCTTTAAGAAACTGACGATGATAAAGATTCATGTTTTCATGTGTTTTGTATGAATAGTTATAGTAAAAATAGTTGCTGTGATTGTGTGTGTGTGTGTGCGGAGGGGTGGAGGTGTTTGTGTTTGTGGGGGGTGAATGTATGCTTGTGTGTGTGTGTGTTTGTGTGTGTGGGGTGGATGTGTGTTTGTGTGTGTGTGTTGTTTGTGCTTAACAATTAGTAAAAGTAAACTCCCGGCAGAAGTAAATATTGATAAGCGTTCTCCAATACATATTTTTTTGTCTTTTAATTGCATCCCGGATCTCAGCAAACTTTGTTGCGCAACATTTATGATGTGGACCCACTCACATTAAATGATTTTTGCCTTTTAAATTGAACCTACGGGTACGTACGCTGTCAGACAAACACACACAGAGTTTATAATAGCATCCGCTTTACCGTTACCTATAGTGGATAGTTTTTGTTGATTGAAACATTCAAGCAGGACTGCAATCACACACAAACAAAAGCAAAAAAAAAAAGAAAAAAAAAAAAAATCTCACCTTTTTAAGACGGCCTCTAATAATCATCACTCAACTCGCCTTTAAACTAATTTCAACACATCGCGTTAATAGAATAACTTTCCCTGGTCTATTTATACATTTTTTAAATCGTATATCTTTCTTAAGAGCTTAGATTTCACACTTTCTCCCACTTGTCTGTCAGATAGTGTAAACCAGCGTCGCCGAGCCATATATTTCCAGACCGAATGAATCTTGAATTGCGCTAAGGGCCCCATCAAGGTCTGATCGCACTCGACAAAGAAACAAACTTCGGGTCCCCCGGCGGGCAGGTAGCCTTTGAAGCTGGATTGTTCCCCCTGCGGAGAGGGTGATGATAGGGAGCTCCCTCGCCCCTTCCGAGGGAGAAATAAAAATATCGGCGCCCCCGCACCCACAGGGGGCGCTGGAGGGAAGACTTCCAAGAGCAAAGCAAATCGTCAGGAAAATTTATGACGTCTGTAGTTGCCAACAGAGTCGTCAACGGGGGATAATTGAAGGTCTGAAGGGGAGGTAAGACGAAGAGAATGTTGTTATTATTACATTTATTTTAAGTAAACTTGTTGCGAGTTTTATGGATGGTTTTGTTTTATTTCGTAGATATGAGCGATGGTTTGATTTTTTAAAAATATATTATTTTTTGTATGGGCTTTAGTGTGGAAAGATGGAAAAGGATAAACTACTACTTTGGAATTTATCAACCCCTGGTGAAATTATGAAACACCGTTGTCTTATGTAAAAGATGAAAGCCTCGCGCGCCGGTTAATCACGTGTGGCTTCTCCAGCCGGGACGACCGACTCTAAACGGGCAGGCAATGTATCTTAACAGGTGTAGCGAACCCCTGCTGCCACACCGAGGTACAGAGCAGAGCAGACGATGATGTAGTGCTACAGGCTACTTTCTTCTTTTGTCAAAAAAAAACTCTCGAGGGATTAAAAAGGAAAACAATAATTTATCACTTTAAAATGCGATTTCATTGTTCTTAGAGGACAGTTCGTTTTGAGTTCGTCAAGATCTCTCAAATGAATCATTCGGTGAGGAAATGACAAGAGTGGGGAAAAGGCTTCGACAGTGAACCTGGAGTTGTTGACAAGGGCCGAAAAATTTAGCTACATGTATATAATTACATGTATTGCTGGAAAAAAGGTTGATTCAAAATATATTTCTTAGCCATTTCAAGTCTTTTGACACGTCGACCACCCCCTTTTCTCTCTACCCGTCATCTCCTTCCTCTATTCCCCCCCTCTCTCTGTGTATTTTTCATTTTGTTTCTGTATCTTTATGGGGCTGTGTGCGTGCGAAATACACTTATTTTTCGGTATCTTTGTTTTCTTTTAACATAACCTGAAAAATTTCAATGGAGAAATTTAATTTTAAAAGAAATATTTCTTTTGATATGTATTCGAATCTCAAATATAAATTATCACTCTTCCACAGTGTCAACTTTTATAACACGATCCTCCGCTACATCTTAACAAACTTTATTTCTTGGAAATTTTCGTTCCAAAATATTTACGCTCGATCAAACAGCCGTTCGAAAAATAAACAAACCATTTCATGAACATTTATTAGGCATTACGATAACGCTAGAAGCCTGTATCTGAATACCTTAAAATGTTATCAATCATCTTTTTTAAAAAAAAAAAATTGCAAGCAGACCGTAGAGGAGCCTTGCGGTACACAACGCTCTAGTGTCGCATGTGTGTATGTGTGTGTGAATCCATTCGACAAATATTTTTTTTCAAAAAAGTCTTATCCTATCAGTGCTTCTGCTTCTAGCTCGAACAATATACTTTTGCTAATCCTAAACGCTGGTTGTCAGACATTGTCAGATGATAATTTAAATTGAGCCAGTCCGCCCAAAAAATTATACCTGGTGGTACACGCCAGCAGTATGACACTCTCAAAACAAACACCAAAAAAAAAATAATAAAAAAAAGAATAAAAAACCGGAAGGTATAAAAAATTTTTGGTTCGGTGGAAGGATGTATCATCGCATGAAATGGAGTCGGGTATGTCATCCTAGCCCTATGGATTTGTCTCCATGACACGACCCTACTCTTATCCAACTAATCCATTCTACAAAGGCAATAAAAAAGAACCCCCCTCGGATTATATGCCCACACTTCCAGGCGCTAATCCACACATTGTAAAGCGTGGTATCCTCCGACCCCTCCCCGCTCAACATCGCCTCCCTGGTATAGAGGAGCAGTAAGTTATGTTGTAGTTTGTTTTGTTGTTTTTTTTTCTTGGACTTCCAGACGACGATCACTTATAAGGGATTTCCGTGACATTGTCATAATTCTAACTTGTCTGCCTCTGTCTACAAGTCTGCCCGACAGATATTCTGTTTCCACGAGGAGACTAGTGGAGTCATTTTCCGAAAAATCGGAGACAGAGTCAAAACCTTAAGTTAAAGAAATAATGACCGACTTCCATGGAATAATCTGAACAATATTTTTGAGGAAAATAAAGACGGTTCATAAAATATGGAAATGTTCCTTGGTACAAGATTAAAGAGAATAATTTGCACGTGTTTTTGGTGTGTGTATTTGTTGTTTGTTTTTTCCGAATTGAAACGGCATGCAGGAAAAAAGTATAGATTACTGTACTTGATTATTTGTCTTGAAATATTGGTAGTTTTTTAAAAAAGTAATAATATTGTTCTATTACTTGTATTTCATCACCATTCTTTTTATACACTCTTAAAATTTACTCATCTCCTAGGCCTAGAAGGCAGCTCAGGTTGGAACTGAAAAAAAACCCAATAATAATAATAATAATAATAATAATTTTTAAAAAAAATAACTATATTAATTCCAGAGTGGAGCGTAATAAGAAAAAAACTACTCATACTTCAAGTTTTTTGCGTCCGATCCTTTATTTGACTAAATTATTCACTTACAAATAAGGTGTTGAAACGACCAATCTATTTAAACAATCCTTGTTGGAATACCATTGTGCCATTAAACCAAATTGATGAAACATAATGTACATCTTTGATTCTTTCTCCTCCACCTTAACCACATTCCCATCGCAACACACACACACACAAATTCTTACTCAGAAAACGCATAAAATTAAGGTGCTAAAACGAATAGAATAGTGTTATAGAAACGAAACATTAAAGTTTAAGCGTTATTAATCGACTAATTAATGTACACGTTAACGTATCGGCTAATTCCTTCTTCGGTACAAATAAATGACCAGGCGTATTGAAAAGGCACAATGTTATATATATATATATATAGATGTTTGTTAAAAACTATGTTGACGCCCCTGAAAGTTCTTCACGGCCGCCATAACTAATACGATTCCAATTAAGGGCTAATGACGAGCGCCCACCTCGCCCATCTATCAGCCACCGCCACGTTTAGGGTCGGCCTGAGCCCGTCAGACGTGGGGCCCACCCCACCAGACAGCGAGGCGCTACTCGTGAACGCCCCTTTCGCCTCCAGAGCTTTAAGAGCGATTTTAATTTTTGTTGTGTGTGTGTGGAGGGACTTGTCCTCTCGCTATTTATGTGCCTCAAGTAACGCGCAGCTCGGCTTTCTTCCACTGTAACAGATAGCCACTGTAAGGAGCGTGTGACTGATGGGTGGGAGGGGGCAAAATTTGGGGG
>MUZC01000039.1:254956-271989 GCA_002072015.1 Radix auricularia | reverse complement strand
CCCAATCCCAACCAGCCCCCTCCCTCTAATTTTGTTAAAATGTTACTGTCGAAGTAGGAGGGCTGGGGCAGGAGAGAGTCACACTAATGGACGCAGGCGGAATTTGTTGATTGTAGTTTTGTTTGGTGGTAAAGTTGGCTTGAAGCGTGCATTAGTCGTAATTAGGACAATACTCACCTTCACCTACTGTGAGACGAAGTCGAAGTTCTTCTATAGGTTGTTGCCCACAGCGGGTGTGTTTACGCGTGGATGTTTATGTTTTGTTTTTTTTTTAAAGAAAGATTTCCAAATGCATCTCTTTTTAAAGCTGCACCATTTTTTTAAATTAATTTTTTTTAAAAAAAATTTCCGAGACTGTCGAATGTGGTGGAAAAGCCAAAGTTTATAAAGGCGTACCCAAATTATTTTCTATCTCTATATAGTTTTAAAATAATGAACTATTAGAAATCTTTTTTCAAGGCAATTAATCAAAAATTTTAAAACCAATTTAGTTTAATTCATTTTTTTAAAAAAAAATTAAAAAACAGAGCCAAAAAATATCTCATTAAAAAATAATTGAAATTCAGAAAGTAACAAGCCTAAATAAAATTCAGATTAAGTTATCCCCATCAAAATAAATATGTATTGAATAATTCGTTAGGAAATATATTCTACAAAATTGTTTGATAGGTAACTTACCTAGATTTCCTTCTAGACTTGGAAAAAATAACTATTTAAGAACTTCATGACAATAAAATCAATAAATGATACTTGTCATTTTTGACCGCTTATTTCTTAAAGATTGGTTCTAAATAAAGGTTAGCAGATGGCGGTCTCCAATGTTCTTCTCTTGCTAACCTATAAACACCTTTCATAGAAAACAACTTTACACAAAAATATTATGGTTTTGTAACAAAAGACTCACCCTGAGTGGGAAAGTTGTGTTCTGTGAACAGCGTTGATCAGGGCAATTTTTTTTTCCCTATAAAATAAAAACTTTTTTTACGGGATTATGAGAAGAAAAATAAATTAACACAAAATAAGACAATCTTGTGAACACTGTGAAGATGTCACTGTCAGTATCAGAGAAATTTGCCTACACCTCCGATCCCCTTGATAGCACGCCAATAACCATAGGAATATCTGAACGACGCCGCACGGCAGTTTAGAACCAAAGAAACAAACTTGTAAAATATTGCACAGAAAATGGATGCTGTACTAATTTTTCACACGATATTTATGCATTTAAAAAAAAAAAAACTTTTCACATGGACCAACGAACTTTTGATGGAACGTTGCCACTAACTTTCATGTAGTAGATTTCAATACATTTTTTGAAAAAAAATCCCTTATACTAACTTCACCGTCCTGTCTGTCGTGGTCGGTCGGGTGTTCGGAAAAAAACTAACGTGAATTAATTAAACAACCCGTAAAAAACAAAGTTTTTAAAAAATCATAAATCACTTATATATGAGACAACTAAAAGTATGGATTATATTCAAAATAATATCCTCTGCGCGACAAACATTTACTGAACCCCACTTGCTGTAAAACAAGGGGGATGGTCATAGTTTGTTGGACTGAACTCCAATGACACGTGGAGGTGAATAATAGCAGACATCGACATAGAGATTCATAGAGATAAACTAAAAGTGTATTAATTTTATTACGGTCCATGCGATCGATCTCAAATTTTGATACAATGCATTATTAGGTTACACAGGTATATGTGCAAAATTTCCGCTGGATAGCATTACGACAACGCGCCATTCTAGACTTTTGTTTTTCCACCCGCCCGACCGAAAAGACTTTGAAGCTAATATAAGGTATTTAATTAAACAACCCGTAAAAGCAAATTTTATTTTTAAAAAAAAATTTTTTTTACTATAAATCCCTTATATATGATGCCTAAGTAAAAGTAATGTTTATATTCAATATAACACGCACGACGCGACAGACCGTGACAGACCCCTGTGACATCGAAGGCTGGAATGAAACCAGTGAGCCATGGAGGTCAACTCTAGCGGACGACAAAACAACAATGATACAATGCATTGTTAGGTGACAGAGGTATATGTGAAAAATTTCAGCTTGATAGCATCACGGGTAATGGGTCCTTTTTGAACTTTTGATTTCCCGTCCGACACACAGACGACTTTGAAGTTAATATAAATGATTTTAAAAATTACACACCTCTCGTGCTATCAATGGAGCTGGTATTTTGCACATACAGTTGTATCAACTAAAAATGCATTGCATTAAAATTTTAGATCGATCGAAAGTACCGTAATTAAATTAATGAATTTTTTGTTATCTCTATGGATCTCTACGTAGCCGTCTGCTTTAGTTGACCTCCAAGTGTCACTGGAGTTCACTCCAGCCATCAATGACCACATCCCCGTGTTTTACAGCAAGGGGAAGTTTAATCACTTTCAGTCTGTAAATGTTTGTCGCGCGATGCGTGTTATATTTAACTTGATCAAAACTTTTAGTTATGTCTCGTCTATTAGGGATTTTTAGTCAAAATCTTTATTTTTACGGTTGTTTAATTTACCTAGTGTTTTTCATGTGACCTCTCACCGTAGAGGCGTAACAAAGTGGCTGGTGCCAGGCAACCTTTAATGAATACTCAAATACCATAAGGTCATGCACACGAGCGGACCGCCCACTCCAGTGTTGGGAAGCTTCTTTGCGCGGCTTGAAATAATATTCTCTCCGAGGTACACGATCTCTTTGTGTTCGCGAGGCGTGTGGCCAGCTGATGTTCCGTAACGACCTAACCTCGCGCTGGAGTGCGAAACTCATAAAGGCCATTTAGTCGGTACCGTGAACACTCTAATAGCTGTGCTTTCTGCAACCTGAGCCATCCCGTATAAAACAGCTTGTGGGGAAGGGGGGGGGGAATCACCACGCTCCCTCCCCCCACCGCAACTTAACTATGGCATGTCCCCGATTAAAATTTTGTTGGGATTCCCTTTGGGTCAGTGTAATCGGTTTTTACTAGCAAAAAGGATCAATGTGTATAGTATTTTAGAGTCATTTTAGTCTTAAAAGCGGAAGTATCAAACTAAAAGATATTTAAATATAATATTGATATCACAGCTGGTTATTTATCATACAGGGAATACTTAGAGAGAGTATTGAAAATGGCTCTCGAATTGCGCCTTTTATCAGCTTTGACGTTATATGTAAGATTATATTATAAGAAACGTTACACAGAAAGAGCAGGTCATACAGTTAAAGGGGGGTGCGTGTGATATAAACCACACAACTTTGGCTACTTCCAAGTTATTCTCGCCATTAACCTGGTGGTTTAGTCTGGTCTCTCGTTCACGAAGAGTTTGTGACACCTGTCACTTTAGGGCGTTTCTTATTGTGTCACCCCAATCTCGCCAAAACAAATAACTTAAATGATCCCCTATCTTTCAAAGCAATTTAAATGATTTTTTTATGTTACTATTTTTTTTTTCCTTCGTATAAATTATTTTTTAAAATGGTGATCCATAAGTTGCAATATGTGATAAAATTTGATACTCTCTAATCTTCCAGCAATTTAATCATGCTGGTCTCTAGGGCAGGACGGACCTCGCACACGGCCTCGTTGTGTGGCTCGGGTTCGAATTACAGGCAGACTTTTTTTTATATAAACGACGGAAGTTCTCGAGTCGTGAACTGTTCAACGTTTACGTCACCTCGAATCACCTTCCCTCCCAGTCACACCCACCCCGCCGTCACAAACTGGCCCATCGGCTACTACTGTTGGGTCAAGTGGCCTTTACAAGAGTGTTGTTCTGTACAACGTTACCGTCTTGAGTGCTGTTGACAAAGCGAAGCACACACTCAACGGTCTGTGTTGCAGATTAATTTTTAAAAATTAAAAAAATAATAATAATAAATCAAAGAACAATTCAAACGGTGTTTCTAAAACTTAATTTATTATAACCCTTTTTGTGTGTGAGATGAGAATGAACCATTGAAGAGTTAAGATTATGGAGGCGTTTATTGGTTTAATCGTGTTTATGTATTGCATTTTCAATAGAATTTTAAAAGAGTTGGTGTGTAGATGCTTTAAGGTTAAAAAAATGAAAACGAAACTGATATCGACATGATTACATGAATACGTATGTCAGCAAAATAAGCACTGGAGGTTAAATATCTGAAAATAGATTTTAAATTATGTTTAAAATATTATGTATATTTTTATATCTATCTATACCCCACTGTTGTAAATCAATAACACTCTCTCTGAAACAAATACGTTAACATATTTTATGTAATTTTATAAAGTAATAAACAGAACATTTATACTATACAATTATACTATACAATTATACTATACATTTATACTATACAATTTAAAAAAAAAAACAAAACAAAAAAACAAACAAACTCTGCCGCTTGAAATAATATTGCTAAACGCTTCTTGACAAAGTTATGCTGCGAAAATTCAATCATTAATATTTACTCTTTGGAGTAGCGCCCAAAAGACAGAAAGCTGTTAACAGACTGTAAGCTGTTAACAGACTGAAAGCTTTTAAAAGATTGGAAGCTGTTAAAAGACTGAAAGCTGTTACAAGACTGAAAGCTGTTAAAAGACTGAAAGCTCTTACAAGACTGAAAGCTGTTAAAGACTAAAAGCTGTTAAAGACTAAAAGCTGTTACAAGACTGAAAGCTGTTAAAAGACCGAACGCTGTTAAAAGACTGAAAGCTGTTAAAAGACTGAAAGCTGTTAACAGGCTGAACCTTTTAAAAGTTTGAAAGCTGTTAAAAGACTGAAAGCTTTTAAAAGACTTAAAGCTGTTAAAAGACTGAAAGCTGTTAAAAGACTAAAAGCTGTTAAAAGACTGAAAGCTGTTAAAAGATTGAAAGCTGTTAAAAGACTGAAAGCTGTTGAAAGACTGAAACCTTTTAAAAGATTGAAAGCTGTTAAAAGACTGAAAGCTGTCAAAAGACTGAAAGCTGTTAAAAGATTGAAAGCTGTTAAAAGACTAAAAGATGTTAAAAGACTGAAAGCTTTTAAAGACTGAAAGCTGTTAAAAGACTGAAAGCTTCTCTTCCAGTCACTACCCTTGCCCCAAGATACCCCCCCCCCCAAACCACCCTGTGACGAATAAAACTTATCCCCGCGATAATATTGCAGGCGCCAAACACGCTGAAATTTGTCTTATCGTCTCAACACAAAATGCTTCCCGCCCGCCAGGATGCACTAAATAAACCCACATAGCCCCCCATCCCCGGCCTCCCCACCACCCTCTGACATTATAAATAACATAATCTTCAAAAACTTAAAAACCCATATTTTATGTCACGATGGATTAATTTTTCCCCCTTTTCTTCTATGCTCAGCTAGAATAAAGATAACTTAACACTAGATCTCTAAATCTCGATGAGGTTTTCCAGCGTCTAATAAAATTTAAAACAAAATGAAACATATAGACATAGAGACTTTAAGGCACTCTTCATGTCCTATTGTTAACGAAGTTGGGGCGGGGCGGAGGAAGTGTCATTGCTAGCAAATATAGCTGGAGGAAAAGAAAAAAAAAACTCAACCAAATCGGCAGTTAGCCTTGCTTCGCCACTCCACATTTTTAACCTGATCGTTTTGTAAAGACGCTTGACTTATCCCTACATTTAGAAAACAGCTATACTTTGTGGTTCAGTAAAGTAGAAGTATAAAGAATCGACTATTATCCGGCTTTTTATTTACCTCCCCTTGTCGCTATATCTGCTCACGTTAGTAGAGAATATGTAACGTAAATTACCAAAACATTACTGGCTTAAGTTATTCTAACGATTGTAGAAAAAAATAAGTTCGTGATATTCAACCCTTGACATTTTTTTTGCCATTTTCATCTCTTGAATTATTTCCTTATCTGTTGCCATGACTTCTCTCCTTTCCTTCTCACTCTTTCCCTCTCTTCATTTTATCCTATATCTACAATTCTCTCTCCCCCTCTCCACTCCTCTCTACCCCTCTCTGTCTTTTCCTCTCCATCATTTCTTTCACTCAAAAACACACACTAACCCCTCTCCTCCTCCTCCTCCACTCCTTCTCTCACACACGCTACCCCGAAAATCACACCGACTTCCCCCAGGACGATAGATGTATTTCTCGCTGCCCAAGTGGCGTCTGACTAGCCGACAATTTTAGCCTCGATATGGCGAATTGTAAGAGATAAGACATCGGTTTAAACTATGACATACAATATGTTACCTGCCAGGCGTAAATCAATTCTGAGTGCGATAGAATGAAAATGTCTTTAATAAAAAAAATAATAACACCATTTAGAAATAATTGTAAATATACGTATAAAATGATAGAATAAAAAAAATCATACTTGCCCCTTAAATTTATGAGAGTGTATGAAGCATGATTACATTTAATGATATCATTCTACGATTTACAAAATGATCGTAACAGAGCTATCAGCCACCCTCTCAAACACCTTCAGTCCCCCAAAGAGTCCTAACATAAAGATTTGATTGTGGTTTTTGAAGATTCGTTTTAATGTTACAAAGGGGAAGCGAATGAAACGTCTTAAGAATTGGCTGATAAATCAATACGCAATTCTTAAATGACAAAAACACAAAGGAAAAAATCTGACGGATTCAAAGCTAAATCCATAAGGTAGCCAACTTGAAGAGGAACATTATTTTAGCAGAATGGAAATTGTGTGGTGGTAATCTTTTTGGTTGATGTCTTCTCGAACCAATCTCAGCATAGAAGTTTCATTTTTTAAAACAAATCCTTTATATTAACTTCCCCATTTTGTGTGTCTGTGTGTCGTGGTCGCATATTCCCGGGGGAAAAAAAAGTAAAAATTGACCCACTTCCCGTGATTCTATCGCGCTGAAATTATGCAAATAGAATTTAGTCACCTAACAATACATTCAACAAAATTTCAGATCGATCAAATGTACTGTAATAAAATTAAGGCATTTTAAAAATTATCTCTGTGTAGCTCTAAGTAGCATGTAAATATAAATGTTTGTGCCTGTCTGTCGTGCGGTGCGAATAATATAATATTTTCCATTCGCGCGGTGCTGTGCGTATTTATTGAACATACTTTTATAATATTTTTTCCGATGTGTAAATGTTTATGCTAGTCTGTCGCGCGGTGCATATCACGTACGTATCACATTGAACATAATCAATATGTTTAGTTAAGTCTCATATATAAAAGGTTTTATAATTTTTATTTTTACGGTTTGTTTAATTTCCTCCTTCTATTAGTGTTTTCTTTTCTTTGTTCGCCGACCACGTTTCATTGTATTGTGCCGTCTTGTAAGGCTCATGCATAATAATAGCTTTGTAGATAACCGTATGCGTGCTTTAGAATGGCTTGGTCATTCGACGTGAAATACACCAAGTAAACCAAGAGATTTTTACGACTCGTTATAAAAATGTTTTCTTTTTTATATATCGTGCATAACCACATCGTGGTTTGAAAGATATTTAGATCAAGTTCATAAATGCTCAGGGAATTTTAAAAATCGTTTAAAAGGATACAATCGGAAACCAATCCGTCAGCTACACTTGTCGATGCACATGTCGCACTTCCTCCTGCGTCCATCAACTCAGGAATTTTCAGAAGGGACTGCGTTCCGATTGTAATTCCTTCAAATACTGCGGCCTTGATGCACCCATACAGTCATAATAAAATAGTATTATAGTTTGGGGCTCAAAGTCCCAAAGCAGACCAGAAAAAATTTGATCATGATGATATATTGAGTGAAGTAATTTTTTTTTTATTAATTTTTTTTTTTAAATTTCAAATTTTACACATTTCATTTCAAGAAACCTCAAGAATATTACATTTTGGGAAAAAATACATCTGTTTCTCTGCCAAAAGTAATACCTCCGTAAGTCATGATAAAATAGTAATATACTTTTGAGCTCAATGTCCCAAAGCAGACCAGAAAAAATTTGATCATGATGATATATTGAGGGAAGTATTAATTTTTTTAAATTATTTTTTTAAAATATAAAATTTTACACATTTTATTTCAAGCAACCTCAAGAACATTATGTTTTGGAAAAAGAAAAACAAAAAAACAACAACAACATCTGTTTCTCTCCCAAAAGTAGTTTCTCCAAAATGTTTGCCTAAATTATTATACAACACAATTTGTTCATTAACTTAAGGAAATATGTTTATAGACCTATAAACATAATGAACTTATCGGTAATTATGCTCAACTCTTAGACACACCCCGCGCGCCTCTTTACAGCATTCGGCCTCTCAAAGCAAATTTGTTTAGATTTTACACCGTGAAAGACACCAATAGCAGACTACGTGTTGTAGGATGAAGGAAGGGGGGTATAACTTAAAGCTCTCCGTGAGGTGCACCTGTATGGGTTACGCTTGTGAGGTAGTAAAAGGAATGTGGGGGGGGGGGGTTGTGTGGGGGCTGAGGTAAAGAGAGATTTTCTCTTTCTTTTTAAAAAGTGTTTTAATAACATTACGGCAATCTGAAAGCAGGATGGGACAGGAAATCAGTTGATTGGGGAGGGCACGGTGAGATAGGGTTGTTCTAATGTTTTCGTTTACGTTGGGCAATTTCCAGGTAATTTGGGGCCAAATTTGTTCTTTAAACTTGGTTGTGTGGTTTGTGTTTGGAGCGCCCTTTTTTACATATTTTTTAAATTATTAAAGTGTGCGCGAGAGTGAAGAATTACGTTGGGGGCGGAGGAGAGTCTTTGAGATAACGTATTGAGAAGCTGTGACTTCTTGAATAAAGAAGTTATGGAGCAGTGTGACTTTTTTTTTTTTTTATTGATGTGAAGGGACGCTGCGTCATGATGCCACTCAGTAGATAGTACTCGCTCTACATACAGTACCGTGAAACACATTTCAGGTCGAGTGTAAGATAATGTTATCGGAAGATGATTTTTACGTATATTTGTTTACACGAGGCTTAAAATTGCATTGTGATTACCATTTGAGCGACTTTCATACAATTTTAAAAACTTGAATTTTAAAATATATTTTGTTATTTTTTTCCGCCCAAGATGATTCTCTCACTAACGATTTATTTCAAATTTGCCTCGAGCACGAATTTCATATAAAGAGCGTGTATTTATTTATAAAACATAAATGAGGAACATTTGAACTAATAGGTGTGTCAAGCTTCCATAACTTATACCTAAGCTCAAATTATTTTTGACTCTTTCAATTTTGTCACGCTCGTAGCCATTAAATTTGCTACTGCGAGGCCGACGAGTCTCATTTATTTACCTTTGGACACGTGAACTTCTGCGCTCGATTAACTTCTCCCATCCTTATTCCCTGTGCAGGCGCATGTCTTTTATTTCTGGTGTGTGTGGCAGTGCTCTTCCCATCTTCAGCGGCGACGTTAACCGTTTGACGTCCGTCTTGCAGGCAGTCGTCGCATGGGGTTAATGGAGTTATGACAGCACCCTCCCCCCATGTTAAATCACGCGGCGTGATTCGGTTAAGGTTAAATTTTGAAGAAATTGACTTTTAACGTTTCAGCTGGATCTAGATGGGCTCGCCATTTAACGCAAGGGACGTGGTGCTGCGTTTGAAATAGACGTCGTCGTAAGAGACCAATTTAGTTTTCGAATTTCGTTTAGGATATCGAGACCAAATGTGTGATTAAAACTTAAAAACACAAGAAACGCCTCAAAAAATTGTTTCGTTAATATTTATTTTGTGACTCAGATGATTTCAAGCTCAAGGCATCAAGATATTTAAAAATTTTCCTTTAAAAAATTTGAAGACTAAATACGAGAATCTTTTTTTTTTTTTTTTTTTCTTTAAATAAAAATTTAGCACTATATTTCCGTAAAAATTAAATAGATGTTGTTTTTTTCCCTCAAACATCAGGATTTCTAAGTCTTCTTTCCAACATGGTTACAGAGAAAAATAATTTTATGAATTAACAGGAGCGTATCAAATATATTTTGCTTCAAAAATAAATAATTTAAAAGCCATATCCGGTTCCACCTCACTCACCCGCGTCTCTGCGACCCCCCGCCCCGCCCAAAGCCAACGCCGTTGACGTAACTATGTTCACTCACGTGTTTGTCATCACGGCGGCAATTTCAACCGCCAATTTAAGGACATGACTTCTGCAGTTGATTTGATGCTGGCTTTCATTTATCATTTCTAACGAAAGTGGTGTGCGTTTGGTGTGGGGGTGAATGTATGGATTAGATTTTAAATCAGTGGAAGGATCAGCGGGATGTTGTTTGAATCCCCCCCCCCATTTTTTTCCACAAACACACACACACACACACTCCCACAGAGTCCCCCATCACTTCCTGACTCTACCCATGTGATGTGATTCACCCATGGAGGCTGATTCCGTAATGATGTCGTTAAAAAATATGACGTACCGGTGTTTTTGATTTGTTTAAAGAAGAACGGCGGCTTTTCACCAAAGGGGTATCAAACTGTAGCTCCTGGGGCCCCCGTTCGCGGGGGGGGGGGCGCAAATATGGGAACCGACACTGAACTTCCTAACTTGACCCATAATTTTAAAAAAAACAACAAAATAAAAGTTAAGAACTGTTGTTGTATAGAACGCGTCATCGTTTCAAACACTTTTAAAATGTTAATTGTTGTTGTATAAGTGACCGTATTTGTTTGAGGATTCTTGTTACACTTACGTGAATGCTAGCGCTTTATTTTTCGTTTAAGAGAAACGGTCCAATAACAAAACATCGGAAGGGATTAGAAAATGTATATGACTGAAAGTAGTGAAAGTTGAAGTCTGAATTTCATTTTTGTTGTAAACTTCCGACTGAAAGTGTCCTTAACGACGGTATAAAGCATGGGTTCCCACACTATTGTTCAAGATGGTTCACAACACTCCTTCCCCTTTAGTATAATAGTAATTTAAAAAATGACTAAAAAATTGCTTCATAAAATTTTAGACATCATACTCTTAAACTTTTGAACATTGTTTAAAACGTAATTTAATATTACATTTTATAAATGGGTTTTAAAATAATATTAAAAAAAAAATATTACAGGTTTTAGATATGACAGCACAAACCAATTGTTATATATATATATTTATAAAATAAATAAAAATATTTAAAAAAAAGTTGAACCCACTTATCTCGACCTCGGTTATCTCGCCAACCCTATTATGTCGACGCTTTCGACGTGGAACCACGAAATTCTTTCTTTGCTAAACATTTTCTCATCGGTTATGTCGCTTCTTTTATGTCGCCGAACGCTGATATCTGGAGTAGAAATGACGGCAAAATTAGCCACTTAACGTCGGTTATCTCGATTATCAATTATTGTCAAGTCATTTTTTTTTCTTTCGGACCGGTCAATCACTAGAAGAAAAGCCCATTTTACTGTCCGGTCCGTATTTTTCCTTAAATTTTTTAGAACCAAGAAGGGGAAGGTATAAAATGTCCACCTCATGAGGTCTGCTGGTGACGTCATAGCCCGCTTGTGTTCAGCTCTCTGTGCTGTGTTACTTCCGGTACTACGCTTCCCTTAGTATAAGCAATACTTGTTTTACATTAAAAACAATTCCCTAGCAAACTCCACTAACAGTGATGACGTGAATTTTAAAATTATTTATAGATCGGAATATTATTATTAAGAAAACGCTTTGATGTCACAGTCGCTCGCGTGTTGGCTCTGGTATTCTGCCGTAACACAACAAAAAATTAACTCCGGGTAATGAATTTATTTATCAACTAAATGAAGTTAAGGTTAATCAGTCCTGATTAAACAGATGAATGGTTGGTGTACATATGCCTTTTGTTGTTAGCAAACATGTATGTTTATTTTTATAGCATGCCGATCACTTCATCAAACAAATAACGGCATCGTTGTTTGTTTTTTTTTTTCAAAAAAAAAATATAAAAAAAAGAATAAATAAATAAAAAAAACAACACAAACAACCCAAAAACACGTAGACATGTGCATTCTCATTTATAAATGCACAACATATACCTAAAGAAATTTCAAGCACATGTTAATATTCTGCAGCCAAATTGTTAGTAGTTTATCTCGAACCTCGGTTATCTCGACCCTTTTCGGAAAACCCCCTAGGCCGTCGACATAGCTGGGTTCGACTGTAGTATAAAATTTAAAAATGTATAGTGTATAGTATATAGAGAATGAAAACATTTTCGGAATCCATGTCTCGTGTGTTATTTTTATTTAAGTTTCAGAAATCCGGTAATCCTAATCGATCTTGGAATTAGATACAGTTTCTTATGTTGCATTTTGTTCTCAGTGTTCTCCCCTCAAAAAATGACCCCTAGATTAAGTAAATCCCATTATCGATTTCTCCACACTCCACCAAAACTAATTATTATCTTAAACCAAAGAAACCTTGATCCGTATTCACACGCACTCCATTAACACACAACCAACACAGCCCATTATACAAACTTTTCTCAACTGAACTCTATCACCTGCTCTCTTGTCATTTATCATATTCCTTTTTTTTTTTGTTTTGTTGTCTTCCATCTTGTATCATTTCCGGACATGCGCACCAGCCCTCATTTAGCGACTGCGGAGTTTGCAATTACGGTTTTTCACTCCCTCCCATGTTTTTAAAAAAATATTTATAAATATATAACATCGCAGGGGAATTGACTGGATATTTTGAATGCTTTTAAATCATAATTAGAAAACATGCGCTGTTGTATGCAAAATAATATTATGGTGATCTTTAACTTTCTAAAAAATGTTGTTCCTTAAATAAAACGGACGACACATGCAGTAACTGTTTGACACAATGATAGCGAAACGACGTGTTCTTGGGAATTCATTTTCTTGACCTTTTGAGATCAAAACTAACGCATGAATTAGTGAAAGGTGGAGATCGTGTTCGAAGACAGAAATATAAATTATATACTAGAACTAAGGACCCGGCTTTACTCCACGGGATTTAATTTGTGCTGTATTTTTCTTTTCTCCACCTGCTTTTCATAAGTTCAAACAATTGAAAAAAAATATATATATATTTTTTATATCTAGCTTTAAATTTTAAAAAAATGTTTTGCGTGTTTTAGAAAAAAAAATATAACAATAAAATAAGTTTCAATTATCCCTTTACTGGCAAAAATTGGCTGTCCCCCTCACCTACTTGCCATCATCAGACAGTTCCATGAAAATATGCTTGGCACAGTACAGTTCGATGGAGCTAAGTCAGAGGCCTTCCCTGTCAGCAGCGGAGTTAAACAAGGTTGTGTACTCGCACCAACACTCTTCGCAATATTCTTCTCTGTACTTCTTCGATACGCATTCAAGGATAGCAGTGAGGGAATCTGGTTACATACCAGAGCTGATGGAGGACTTTTCAACACTGCCCGCCTCCGAGCCAAGACCAAAACGACGGATGTCCTAATTCGAGAGCTACTATTTGCGGATGATGCGGCACTAACAGCACATACAGAATCTGGTTTGCAACAACTCGTGTCAAGCTTCTCCAATGCCTGCAAAGATTTTGGTCTGCAAATCAGCTTGAAAAAGACAAACATCATGGCCCAAGACACTCGACCTCCTCCTACCATAAATATCGATAATGAAAACTTGGAGGTTGTGGACAGCTTCACCTACTTGGGATCCAAGGTCTCCAATACACTGTCCATTGAAGAAGAAATAAACAGCAGAATTGGCAAGGCAGCCGCAACAATGGCTAAACTAAATAAGCGGGTCTGGCAAAACACCAAGCTAACGGAGAAAACCAAACTGTGCGTCTATCGAGCCTGTGTCATCAGTACACTACTATATGGGAGCGAGACATGGACCACTTATACATCACAAGAGCGTAAGCTTAACAGCTTCCATTTGAGATGCTTGCGCCGCATCCTTGGTATTAAATGGCAAGAAAAATTGCCTAATAGTGAGGTCCTAACGCGTGCCAATACCCAAAGCATGTTCTCAATTCTTAGTGAAAGACGCCTGAGGTGGCTTTGACATGTCAAAAGAATGAGCCCCGGCCGCATCCCGAAGGACCTCCTATATGGTGAACTTGCTTCAGGAAAGAGGAAAACAGGTCTCCCACGCTTGCGATTTCAAGATGTCTGTCAAAGGGACATGAAAGCAGCCAAAATACATACAAGTGACTGGGAGTGTAAGGCAGAAGACCGATCTACGTGGCGCACAGTTGTCAAAGAGGGCGTCGTAGTAGCCGAGGAGCTCAACCATGGGTCTAAGTTATAACCAGGACTTAATACAATTAGCAACGGATCGTCGCAAATGGAAATCCATGACCTCTGCCCTAAGTGCCTATAATAGTAAATAAGTTCCATAAACGGTAATTATTTGAAATGTTGATCGCTAATTGGCGAGGCATTGAAATAACAAAACAAAGGCTAGACGTGCGCTGAAACGTGCATTGGTAAGATACTCTCCTGACACATATATGGGAAGATATCGAAGACAGGTGGGGGTTTTTAAATTGTTTTTTTTTTAAATTCGTATAATAATAATAATAATAATAATAATAATAATAATTATTATTATTAATGTATTTATTTATTTGTTTTAAAAATGTTATCATTTTTGGAACAGAGCAGTCATTTACGCGAATCGAAGTCGTGATATTTTATATTATTTTATTTTTTGTAGTTCTTTTTCGTTTCTTTGTTTGTGTGTTGCTTTTGTTGCACTTTCTCCCTGTTATTATTTTGTCCCGTAAAATGGACACATTGATCATTCTTTGAAAAATGTATGAAAGGAAAACACCTCAGTTTATTAAAAATCATTTTAGAGTATTACTTCCCCTTCCTTTTGCTTGTCGTAAGAGAATATGAATAATTTTAAATTTTACCAGAGGACTGGGCTCCTCAATCATAGTTTATGTAATTATATTATTGTCTAACTCCCTCCCTTTTAATGGCTTACGACAACTTATGCTAAGAGAAACTAAGTACTTAAATCTAGGCTAACGCATAGATGTAATTGAATTGCCTTGAGGTTTTCTTGTTTATAATTTGACATCTAAATCGAGCTTTAAATTGTAATCCATTATTTAAAATTAAAAAAAAAAAATAATTAAAAAAAAAAGTATTAACTTTGGTATTTTGCTTACACTTTTTGAAAAATTGCATTTTAATTGATTGACAAAAATTCTTCTACATCAGTATGTTATTTGTGTACGTGTACGCTATACGCTATTATATAGCTTTTCAATGCGCCTTCTTGCTGTCCCAAATAAACAAACATGTGGAAACGCGTGTTACACTATGCTGGCAGGTCTAAGGCATGACGTAATAACACAGGATGAAACAAAACATGATGCCACGTCATGCTAACAAACAATCCGCATGTTCGGGCGTTATCTGGTATTTGATAGTTGCTTTATTATAGCGCAGTAAAACTTAATTTTGATTTTGTCAAAATAATCTGGATAAATTCCCACCCACGCACAGTTGCTTTTTTTTATTGTTTTTTGTTTGTTTGTTTGTGTGTTTTGTTTTTTGTTTGTGTGTTTTGTTCTTTTAAATTGTTTTTTTTTTTTAATAGAGATTTTTTTTAAGAGAGAACGTAGAAGGAGGGTTTAAAAAAACAGCATACACAGTATAGAAAAAAAAAGCGTTAACCAACAAGAACGATAACACGGCTCCAGGCGATGATGACGTTTGATGTCGGCGCTGTCGATGTTGTCGTTGCTGTTTCCGTCTATCTGTCCTCGTGCGGCAGCGACTACCGCGCCGTTGTCGCCGACCCCCGTGGAGCTCGGAATGAAACGGTAAAATTGGCGGTCTGGAATGGGGGGCAGACCTCAAAGAGCCGGTCTGAGAGCGCCTATCAGCGCCATTCATCACCCGAGTCGTGCGCCCACAGATACTGTATCGTATTGTTTGCCGTTCCACTGCCGCCTCTCACTGTGAACGCGATCTGGCAAATTTAGGCCCTCGACCCGCTGCTCGGTTTCGGCTCTTTATGCTTAACTTTGAAGAGGGTAAAAACTCATTTTCGGACGATTTGGTGCGAGTAAGGGTTTTTAAATTGAAGTCAGATAGCGGGCCGGTGCGTTGTCATATTGTATATTCTTCACACCGTCGCGGGTTTCTGGGGGGGGGGGGAGCTATCGAGGGTGAATCGAGGGCTCAGAAGCTGATGCAGTTTGGTTGTATTTTTGCTTAGCTCGATCAAGAGCGGAGTTGCATGTGTTAAATTAGTAGCAACAAATATTTTATTAAAATATTTCTGTTTTCTATTGTGAGACAGAATAAATAAGTATTATTTTCTAAATAATATTTTGAAGTTTTTTTAAAAGGTTTTTTTTTGTTCTAATTTTTCACTTACTTAAAAATCGTAGAGGTATCCTAGGGCGCCTTGGCGATTTTAATTTTCACAATCTATCCCAGTAGTAGTCGTAGACGTATGTGCCCGACACGAAAGTCGTAAAACTTGTTTTATGATTCCTCGGCCCCCGGGTAGAATACGATTAGACGTAATATGGGCTATTGGTGATATCCTGTAACGCTTCGTGCGTTGTTAACTCTCATTTACGGAGATTACCGGAAAAACACGAAGGTATAATAATATCTTCCCGTTAGGGTTTAATAATTATTTAAACCAGTGCATTAATTTAACTGTCTATAATTTGTACTGGGAAGATATACATTTATAATTTTAAAAACAAAAAGTAAAAATCACGTAGGCTAACAGTTCAAATTTATATACGAATTAAAGTTTTGTTCTTTTTAAATCGTATCCCTGTTGTTGCTTGTTATATATAAAAATATAATACAACATTTTTCTCCGAACTTCAAGCAATTTTTTAAAAACGATTAAGCGTATTTGGAATGTTGGTGGAGTGCAAGCGGTGTATTGTGCATGGCATCTAAAAAAAATATTTGAGCTACAATAAGGAAAGGCGTGGGTGAGAAATTATCCATTGGTTGAAACAATCCAGCCATCTTGTATTTTACTATAAATGGAAAAAGCTTGATTTTTTTTTTTCGTTTTAGAAAGGTATATAACATCGCATCACATCGATAACTACCCTACCTGGGAATCCTTGTTGACTCGCATTCAAAAATGGCATTTCTCCACTCCGATTAATCTTGCCTTCTTAAATTTCTGCACACACC
>MUZC01000039.1:241672-254920 GCA_002072015.1 Radix auricularia | reverse complement strand
CCCCCCCCCCCCCCCCCCCCCCACACATTTTTTTAAATCCAGCCAAATCAATTTCTAAGATATTTCAAACCTCTTATTTGTCTCACATGTATTTGAATCTGCGTTGTGAACTGAGATACTCAAAGTCAATAAACCAAGTGACGAGTTGCATATTAAAAAAAAAAAGGTTTTAAAATTATTACTGCAAAAATTCAATGGACAATATTTATTTTCTTTTTTAAAAAAGTATTATTTTGTTAATTATTGACATATTTTAACAAGAAAAACCGGATTAAATCATAGCAATGATACTTGTATAATTCTATAAGTTTCAGTGATTATTAAAAAATAAATATACCAGTTACCAGACATAAAATCGTGTATAACCTTCAACACAACCCACTTAAACCAAAGCAAAACACAAGAAGTGGAGAAATGATTTCAAAGAAAATAATATTATAAAATAAAAATTTTAAAAATCCATAAAAACAAAGTTTTTGACTATAAATCCCTTGTATGAGACATAATTAAAAGTATTGATTATGTTCAATATAATACGCACCGCGCGACAGACCTCTGGGGCATCGAGGATTGGAGTGAAACTCCAGTGACCCGTGGAGGTCAACTAAAGCAGACGGCTACACGTCCTACAAAGAGATACATAGAGCTAATCTTAAAATCCATTAATTTACTTACGGTACATTCAATCGATCTAAAATTGTGATACAATGCACTGTTATGCAACACAAGTCTTTATGCAAAATTCCAGCTTGATAGAATCACGGGAAAAGGGTCAATTTTGATTTAACGTTTTTTTTCCCGCAGGCGGGACCATGACAGGCCGGGGAAGTTTTAATATAAAGGAATGTTAAAAGGGTAAATATAAATACATGAATCGTCTGAGAATAATCAAAGTTCCCAAGTCGTTGAGACATGCAACGACAATGAAATATTTAAGGAAAATCTAAACCAAGTACCTTAAATTAAATTTATTTAAGATATGCTTTGAAATTGAGTCAGCCATGCGTATTCTTGACTATGAGCATGGACTCAAGTCATAGCGCTATACAGAGCCGTCACTAGGGTCGGTGTCACCCGGGGCGGTAGCTCATGGTGTCACCCCTCAGGATTTAACCCATAGAACTCCTCCGAGTTTTCCAGTGCCAAATAACAAGAATATATAGAATTTTACAGTCTGGTCTCACCCCCCTGATGGTGTCACCCGGGGCGGCCCACCCCCACCGCACCCCCCCTAGCGACGCCACTGGCGCTATATATACTTATATTAACATCATTTTCATCTAAAAGGTTTACTTAATATTCTACAGCCGCAGTGGTTATTGTATTTTAAATAATGAAAAAATGTAACTTGAATATTAACCTAAAATGTACAAAAAAAATCACATGAACCAAATAATTACTCTTTTATCAAATAAATCGCAGCTTCATGTGGTCGGACAGAGATTTCAAATTGCATAACTGTTGCATCACATTGGTTGAGAAGACAAATAAAACGTTATCAACAGCGTCAGCTCTAAATAAAAAAGAGTAAAGACTTTTAAACAAAACAAATTTAAAAAAAAAAAAAACTTTACAATTACGAATAATTCCTAGAGCCGCTAAAGGGAATTTACAATGCCGATTTTAAAAAGAACAGACAACTCATTGACTTGAATCTGAAACGAAAATCGGTTTCACCGTTTCAAATAATTCTTTGATTTAGTGAAGTGAATTTTCAACTCCTTTTTTAATTTTTTTAATAAAATTTTTTATTTTACAAGAACAGACAATCCATCGACTCAAATCTGAGACAAAAAACAGTTTTCTCCCTTCTGTGATAAATAATTTCAATGTCAATATTTACAACAACAAAAAATCCTGATTCATTTCTTTAAAAAATTGTTAAATCTTGATAAAAATGTAAATTTTTTTAACCACGAAAGTTATAGGGTGACGAGGAAAATCCGTTAGATTGGTTATATGTTTTTGTCTTTTAATTAAGCTGAAGAATTCAATAATCTGAGTAAAACATTTCTTATTGAAAGGTAATATACGAGTTCCCTTTTTTTTATAAACTACATCGGCACTCCCTCCCCCTCCCCCACACTTTAAACACAAAATTGGCTAAGAATTTTAATTTATTTTAAACCGTCTGTAACATAATATTAAACGTTTAAATTGGTGGCGATTATTAATAACGATAATTATATACGATGCTGGTCTTTGAGATTATTTTCTTAAACCGCTGTTAAAATTACGGTCATTACCGACACATTATCTCCCCTTGCTCGTAAATGAAAGTAACTCGATTTCATTCGATTATGACAGTGATTCTCAAACATTTTTATTTAAATTCTAGCAATTGATAATCACAAGGGCGTGATTAGGGATTTAGACTCAAAATTCAAAACTGGTTAATGAATACAAGATACAAGAGCAATGTAAGGATGATACATTTAATTTAACGTTGAAATGTTGATATTGAGCCTTCTAGTCCTTGAGAGGCACGGAGTTACCGTAGTAGAAGTCTTCAATTCCTCCAAGGGCATAGGCCACCTACGAGAGACTTCCAGGCATCCCTATCCTGGGCCAGCCTCTCCAAGATCTTCCAGTCATGGCCAATTCTCTTGATGTCTGCCTCCAATTCTCGACGCCAAGTATGTTTCTTGGACGGCATCTCTTTCGCTTTCCCTGGGCGTTCCATTCAGGGCTTGCCTTGTTAATATTTAAGACAGGTTTAACTAAGAAATACAACACAATAATGATCTAATGGAAAACTGAAATAGAAATAACGATGTATCCCTTTTTATTTTTCCCAATGCAATTTAACAAACACATATATACCTTCCTTTTTCTCGTCTGTAATTCGGGGTTAGGAAACTGGAAAACCAATTCTCCATCAAAATGTAAATCTCTTATAAAAATGCAAGACTAGATAAGGCATGGATAGGCAAAGGGTGCAAAAATCTGCTATATATAAGGAGCGTCTGGAATGTATAAGATAAGATAAAATAAGATAAGTTGGTACTCTTTACTTATTTACTAAATCAAATAATACAAATAATACATCGTGATTAAGTAAATTCAGTTAGTGTATTAATTTTTATTTTAAAGGAGCCGTTTTTATCAATTAAATTTAACATGATTGTATATCATCATTTAAAAAAAAAAAACATTTAAAAAAAATTAATGGGAAAAAATAAAAAAAATAAACCAATGGACCAGACTGGAGTGATATTCTTGTTACTGTAAAGTATAAGTTAATATAACCATCTTGAAATCAAATTATATATTTTGATATAGTACTCAACGCTTGAGAATCCTTGACTTCATCAGGAAATTGTCTGGAATATTAGTTGCCTAGCGTAACCCAAGATATCGAATTGGCTGCAATTACCAAAAAACACCTCGAGTTCCTGATTGGTTCTGGAGATTTAAAATCGTTTGAGGTAGGAAAAAAAAGAACAGCGGACGAACTGGAAGATTGTCATTGTAAAGACAGAGAGAGAAGTGTTGGATGTCACAGCTGTCTGTGACATATGTCTCGTTCTTTTATAGGGCCAACCTCTTTTATGTGTGCTATAATGTTAAAGAAATATCTTCCTCATTATTCTCTATTTAACTAAAAACAAACACAGAGTTGTTTTGTTGTGTTTTTTATTTTTAATGAAAAATTTGCTAGATTCATTTAAATACACCCAAAACAAGATCACAAGTCAAATTGCACCAATTTTATTCCAGTGTAAATCCACCCATACAGTTCAGATGTCGTTGGCCAGGGTAGAAATTAATTTTACTAAACAACCTAAACTAAAGTTTTTTAAAAACAATAAATCACTTATACATGAGACAGAACTAAAATTATTGATTAAGTTCAAAGTAATACGCACCGCGCGACAAACATTTACAGACTGAACGGGACTGAACTACCCTTGCTGTGAAACACGGGAATGTTGTAATAGATGGCTGCAGTGAAATGCAGCGAAGCGTGGAGGTCAACTACAGCAGACGGCTTCATAGAGATTCATAGAGATGAACTAAAAATTCTCTAATTTAATTACGGTACTTTTGATCGATCTGAAATTTTTGATGAAATGCATTGTTATAATGTGACACAAGTATAAGTGCAAAATTTCAGATCGATAGAATCACGGGAAGTGTGTCTTTTGTTTTTTCATTTTGTTTTTCCGCGGGCAACGGGTGGAAACACGACAGACAGAGAGACAAGACAGTGAAGTTAATAGAGGGTTTTAAAAATGAATACTCTCCACCATACATCGCTGTAATTATGAACTGCATGTTGAGGTCAATTAATACGAAAGCTTTTCTACACGAACAAAAACAACAACGACAAAAAACAAGTAGTTATCCTTTGTGTTTAACGCAATAAAATCTCGCCCATCATGTTTGCCATCACTTCCATTAATAATATAAAAAATGTTAGGCGCAGCCTGTAATCGGATGACGTGTGTTTTAACCCAACGCCCTCGAGCGAAGCATATCCCTGTGGGGTGACACGCCCCAGTCATTGATTTCGTCACTAATGTGTGAATACTTTTTGTTCTCATGACGTTTAGCCCATGTATTACATTTTATTAAAGAAGACTCTAGACCATGAACTACAATGAGATTTTTGCCTTTAACTATCAAGCTGTTGTCTTAAAAAATATTTTAATATATGAAATATAATAATTAGAGCTAGTTCTCATTAAAAAAAAATGTTTCCATTAATCAGACAAATTTCAATCGCTTAATCGATTAATTTCGATTAATTATAGTTTATATAACTCATACCGTTCAGTGGTTTAGTTGCGATTCATTATTTTGCGAAATTGGTTAAGTCGCGGTTATTACATGGCTCCCGAATTTTGTGACGTAACACAGAAAATTCGTTCTGCTAACCAAGAAATAAGTTGAACTACTTTTTTGTTTACTTATGCAAGTCTAAATATAAAATAATAATTCGAGGGAAAAGTATGTAAGTTTTTAAAAAATGAAAGTTATTAATAAATTGGAAAAAAATATAAAATATTTTCTTAAATTTTAATAGAATTTTAATAGATCAAATTAATTTTATTCGATTAAAATATTTTAGGGCTGTTATCGATTAATTTAAATTTAATCGTTAATTTTTGGACAATTAACGATTAATTAATCGTTGGTTTCGATTAAAGGCAAAAATTGAAATTTATGTTGTCGAAAGTAACATTTATTAAACGTACTTGTCGAAAATCGAAATAACACTGGAATGTCTTCTTTATATGACATCTTTTAACAAGCAAGTGTATTGACATTACTTAGTTGAAGTGATGAGCGGGTCTTATTGACAATATAACCAGCCGAGCTGAACAATCGTTCCTATAGTTTTAGATTATCTCAGCGGAAGTTTCTGATACTGTAGTGGTTGTTTGGTTTGCAGGTGATAAGCGAAGATTTAGAAACATGGCAGCAATGTTCCCTTTAAGCAGTGCAGCTGCGCAGATATTTGACCGACGCCACGCAGAGGTTTAGGAGCACCGGGCTGCAAATTTTGTAAATAGATTTGTAAAAAAAAAAAATTACCGGAAATGGAAGATGGGAACTTTGCGCACGAGATTTTCAAAAATATTTTTTGTACACGGACCAACTAAGCATAGACTTAGAGGGAATATTGCCTGGTAGGCTAACGATTTTTCTCTATGGACAAAATAACCTTTATCAACATTTTGAAGAGTCACGTCAGTTAACAATTTAAAACAGAAATTTCCTTGCAATCGTCCGGGAATTAGTTTATATTTATCGTCCGAAACATTTTACTTTTTGACTTCCATTACATTTATAAGTGGTGGGTTGATTAATCATTAAAAAATATTAGTCATTAAAAAATGTTAATGATTAATCGAGAAATTAATCGTTGCTTTCCGCAGCCCTAATTTTTTTAATGATAACTCAATCAATTAATTTTAATTTCCTCAGCACTAATGTGTGTGTGTGTAAATAAATAAATAAATAATTCTTACATCAGTCATCAGTAGCATGAAAAAAATTTTGTTTAAAAAAAGAGTCAGTTAAAAACTTATAAAGATTGGACGATGTAAAATATAAAAAAAAATCAAGTAAGATTTAATTTGAGACCGATAAGTCAATCTAAATATGGAAAATTTGATTTAATTTTTTAATCTTTGAGTGTTATAATTTCCGAAAATAATATTTCTAATCAGTAAATTAATTTTGTAACTGGTTTTCCCCACTTCTGTAGGAGATCAAAATAAAAAAAAATAATTCAATTAATAATCCGGAGTCTTAGGCTCGAAATCGGGTCAATAAAAACTCTTCATCCGACACCGGAGAATCAAGACTACTTGGTCGTCGCAAATAGCCTTAGGTAATTATTAGTTTGACGAAGCTTGTCTTTCTCTAAAGATGCGGTACTAAAAAAAAAAGTTTTCCCGGTAATAGCGTGAAAGCGTTCTTCGTGTGTCTTCTTCTTCTGTTTAAATAGGGCCCAAGATCAATATTCTGATCATTATAACCCCTTTTTGGCTCTATTACCGACTGATGTAGGGGTACACAATATGTCAACGGGAACATGTCCACGGGAACAGATCCACGGGAACAGTTATCTGCCGTTACAGAGACTGCAGCCCACGACTCTCATCAGTAAGCCAGCTGAGCGAGCCTGGCCCCGTGTCTTTTGTTGCTTTCATTGCTAAGAAATTTACTTTCCACGAGTTTATCTCCCTTGAATTCTGTCTGGATTTATCCTGCATATTTCTTATTCTGAAGTATTTTTTTTTTAATTTACTTTTTTTCTGTGTTGTTGTTTGTACAATAATGAGAGCTAAAAACATTTAAAATGTATATAATAAATTAATAACCCCTTTCAGACCATGAAGGCCTATGGGGCAAAGGAAGTAGCGTTCACAAGTTTCAATGACTACTAACGAGCAGGGGATTGTGTAGTTAGCACAATGCCCCGGGGGGGGAGGCCTTGCCAGTACCGTGACTCGAGTTCGAGCAGCGGTTCGGCAGTCCAGTGCGCTACCACTTAGACCACCGCGCCCCTCTTAAAATGTATACACTGCTTTATTTCCGGATACAGGACCAATGTTCTGATTAAATCATTATCGGAGATGCAGACTTCCGCTGAAACTATTTGAGTCTTGATTCACCTGTACTTCAGACGACACCCCTCGTCAGCTTTTTAATCAAATGAAGCGCATATCCGAATTATTTAGAAAATTTAGAACACTAGGAAACAAGTAGGTACCGGTAATTTTCGCTCTCCGATCCAACGATGCTTATACTTTATTTTCTAAAACGCACTCTTAAATTACAATAAAACAAAGATTTAAAGTTAAATAAATTAATAATGTGTCTTCAAAGAACTCACATTTTTTTTATTTAAAAAAAAATCTTAATCCCCATTTAAGACTGCAAAGCAATAATGCGTCATTCAGGTTTGGATACTCATTTACTTCGGTGGAAAAAAGAAGTGAGAAAAAAAACACGATCGTGGACCCTGGAGGCTTTCTTGCAATGTTAAATGTTCTCTCTGACGTTATAACAAAATACCTCACTGTGCTTAGTGACAATTACCCGAGGCCGAATCTTCAGTGTGAAATTAATTAAGTTAATAAATCATTAGTGATAATTGGTCACGCAAGGAATTTCGTGTCCCTTAAATAAAAATAAATATTTATCAGAATATTAGAGTGGGAAAAAAATGCTTGGACTAACAAGTTTTTCTGATGTCTGCTGATTTATGTTGTTAATGACGTAATCGTTGTCGTTGCGTTGAATGGGACACGGAACAGATCACTTGGAAGGTGATCGGATTTAATAACAGTTACTGGGTTCAAGATAGCATGGGTGGGGTAGGTTGTGATGGACTAGGGTTTGATGGGATGCTAGAACTAGAACTGTCTGGGTTGGGTTGGGTGTATTTGAGCTGTCTGGGTTGGGTGCATTTGAGCTGTCTAGGTTGTGTGTATTGGAGCTGTCTAGGTTGTGTGCATTTAAGCGGTATGGCTTGTGTGCATTTGATCTGTCTAGGTTATGTGCAATGGAGCTGTCTAGGTCGTGTGCATTTAAGCTGTCTAGGTTGTGTGCATTTGAGCTGTCTAGGTTGTGTGCATTGGAGCTGTCTAGGTTGTGTGCATTGGAGCTGTCTAGGTTGTGTGCATTGGAGCTGTCTAGGTTGTGTGCATTTGAGCTGTCTAGGTTGTGTGCATTTGAGCTGTCTAGGTTGTGTGCATTGGAGCTGTCTAGGTTGTGTGCTTTGGAGCTCTCTGGGTTGGGTGTATTTGAGCTGTCTGGGTTGGGTGCATTTGAGCTGTCTAGGTTGTGTGCATTGGAGCTGTCTAGGTTGCGTGCATTTAAGCTGTCTGGGTTGGGTGTATTTGTACAGTCTGGGTTGGGTGTATTGGTACTGTCTAAATATGGTACATGTGAACCGATTGGGTGGGGTGCATTGGTTTAAGAGTGCATTTTTTCCCCATGTTTTTTAAAATATTTTTTATTATTATTATTTTTTTTTTNTTTTTTTTTGTGTTTGAAGAATTTTGGATTGTTATTTTGGATTGAGTGAATTAAAACCATTACAGTATCCATTAGACGTTACAAAGTAATTGGATTAGCTGGAAAACACCGCTATAACCACCTCATTTATTATTTTACCGAACTCATTTAATTTTTTAAATAATTTTTTCTCTCGACTTCAACACTTTACACGCATCAAACATAGCCGGACAACCCCCTCCCCCTGTCACAAACTGTCACAGTTTCTTACACCCCCTCCCCCCTCTGGAGCGTGACGTACTTTATGGACGGCCCCTCACCTTATAATTTCTTTTTTAATTGTCTATCTTGAGGTTCAGAATCATAAGAGATACGTGGTCTGCCCATGTAAGTGAAGATGCAGTCTCAGCTTTGTGTATATAATAAACGTATCTATAAAGAACAGCTCAAACCAGCTATGAAATTTTGGAAGTTAAAGCATTGTCCTGTTCTAAAATAAATACCTCTCTTTTTCTTATAAAAATAAGTTTTGTGGAATTTTTAGTTTGAACTGATTACTCGTAACAAGGCCTGGTAAGGGGACCCGGGTACCCGTGAAAATGTTACTGCAATATCTTTACCACCGGTGTTTGAACTGCGGCTCTTCTGTGTTGAGATTTCGGCTCGCGAATAATTTATCAAATTAAAAATTTTTGTGTCAAATATATACCGTGAAATACTTTTAAATATGAAAACGGTTTCAAAGAAATAAGTATTAATCGGAAATAAAACACGGTCCCAACAAACTACAAAGTATTTTGAATTTTGATACACTTTTTTTCCCCAGGAACATGAAATAATGGTCATTTAAACAATTTTTTTTAGTTCTTTGAAGTGTTCAAGTTAGGAAAATAGAGCACAAAGCCGAAAACTACTATTAACTAGGAAGGGCTAGAAATGACATTGGCTTTGAAATACGCCGCTCATCTTTGTTACGGATTGAGCGGGCCAATGTTGTTTATCTAATCCCCCTTCACAAGTGTCTCCACTCCTATCCCCACGATACTTTAAATTTTTTTATTTCAATCGTTAAAAGATTTTCACTATAACAATAAAAGTAATTGGTGGGAAGGGTTCGTCCACTCATTATGACAAAAAATAGGACATAAGAGCGATAACTAGGAATGGCTAGACATAATATTGGTTTTGACTTTGAAATACGCCGCTAATCTTCGTTACCGATTGAGACGCGCCAATTTCTTTTACCTACCCCCCCCCCACTAAAGTATGGCTCCAATGCTATCCCCACCATGCTTTAAAAGAGATAAACACCTGCTATCTTTGTTTTGTTTTGTTTTTTGTTTGTTTGTTTTTTGTTTTTTGTGCGTGTGTGTATGTGTGTGTGTGTTTAAATTTGTCTTTTTAAAAAAAAAAAATCTTATTTCAATCATTGAACAATCTGTATTTAAAAAATAAATGCTGGGTGATGGGTCCACTAAGTAGGGGCAAGTCCTAAAAAGTTTAGTTATTTGAAACAGTTGTCAGATGCGGCTATGAACTAGAAATAACCCGCCATGTCATCATACGATTAGAACCACTCCACTCAAAAAAAAATATATATATATATATTTTTACACCACTGTGCTACGGTAGTATTTCAATGTCATCATGTTCCCATCGTTGACTCATTACATCAAAATTTGCATTTCCACAATAAACAAAGCAGTAAAAGGCAAATGGTAGTAATTGCGGGAATTATGACGAAAATGTTTAGGCATTTCGAACGGGTAACCCTGGTACCCGTGCAAATTTTGGAAGGGCAGCATTTTTCAACAAAATTGACAGCCCTGCTCGTAACATGGGAAAACTGTCAAAATACAAACAGATTCACAACAGACAACTGTCTTCCATCTGTATTTCCATGTCGCTACTATCAATCTACGTGTCAAGGGGTAAATAATTCAGAAGTTTGGTCCTGAGTCGTGTGTCTTGATGACAGATAAAGCCATGACACCAATCTGTTTTCACAATCCTCCTCCTGTCCGTGAGGCAGCGGTGTTGAAACATTGAACCAAACCGCGGCAATCCAATGAACTTAACGGTTCTGTTAGAAAGCCTTCACTTCTACCCCTTTAAGGCGAGAACGCAATACAATGCGTCCCTGAATACTTAAACGTCACCTAGTTCCCCCCAAACAAAAAGATCAACTAATCAGACCCCAAGTAGTACGTTCACAATACATTCGCACCAACACGCACCGATCTTCCAAGGCTGGCACGCGACTAGCACCGACGTGATCGGCGCAGAAACAAAACAAATAAAAGGAAGGTGAAAATCACATCTTTACAAACGCGTGCGACTTCCATTTGGTCATTTCTTCCCGACATCCAAGCCCACCCTACACCCAATCCCCACACCCCACCCTCCAGCCATGAGCGTGCCACCCCAGAACGTGTCGTACCCATTAAGGCCAATGTCCCGACTTAACAGGTCGAGGCGTGGACTGTAGGGCCTCGCGTTGAGCAGAATTAGACAAGGTTTCGAGAAAATCGATTTGACACCTCCGACATCGTTGATCACCCCCGGGGAGTGGCCGACACTTCACCGACGATGCCCTGGCTGACAATAAAAACGAAGAGGGGGGCTAGATTTGCACAAATTATCACCTTGTTGAAGGTCCTGCTCTTCAAATATCTCACTTTTATTCTCCCCTGGATTTTCTTTAATCTGGTTTTATATAACTTTGCTCCTTGTTGATGCCGGTTCAGCCGTCTACACTTGTTTCGTAAATTACCGCCCCTTGTTTGATACCCGTCTACGCAGGGTTTCAGAAGTGTTTTTTTCTTTCTGTTGTTGTTGTTTTTTTTAAAATAAAAATAAAAATCACACGAAATCTTATGATTGGGGGTAATATTAAATGAAAAAAATCGCTTTCCTTTCCCTTGGAAATTGCCGCTACACCCCCTCCCCCCCCCCCGATCCCCTCATTAATCGATCACATGATACAAAGGCAATAAATAGGGTTTGTCATTTCTAAAACCGGAAAACGTCATAGCTCAATGAGTAACGTTCTATTGTTAGATTACATTTTAGCGGAATGATTTGAAGAAAAAATACAGTCGAATCACTATGCTATTAAAATTGTTAGCGTAGTAAAAATTATGAAACTTTTTGTCCTTTTTCAAGTCCAAAAAGCTGTCTTAAATTAACGAAGAATAACAAATAGCTGATAAGGTATATCCTTCTCAATATACCTACATTTGCATCTCTTTTATTAATTTTTAAAAGAANTATATATATATATATATATATATATATATGCCTATATAGCCCCAATAGTTCTAGTATTCCAAAACTCGCTGGAAAATGTTATACCCTAAATTTAAATCATAATTTTAATGCATTTTTAAAAAAAAAATTTTCAATGATTTTACGTATTTATGGCCACCGCGTTAAGAGCGTGTTTTCATATAAATCTTTAGTCATTCGTTTGGTTATCCTAAATAATTTATGTCCCTGTAATCCAGATGGCGCTCACTGTCGACGGCAGGCTTAGTGTTTAATCTATATGCTAAATGAAGACAAAAAAGATGTCTCGCAATCAGGGTTCGCGCCACCCAGGTAGCTCCCAGACTGTTGATGCTACCGTATTCCTCAATACCAACCACCCCATCCCCCTTTTTTCCCCCCGGAAAATGACCACTGCGCACTTGGTCGAAAATGCCACCCCTCAAAGTTTGGCTTTTTTTTTAAAATGCATCCTGGCAACGACCTTTAATCCAATGCGGTGAATCCACTTTGCAATAGGGAAAAGAAACACACCGAAGTCGTTCTTAGGTTCATCCGTGTAATCCACACGCCACACACCTCTATTTGTTTTTAAAAAAATGCTAGAAAACTATCTCCCTCAATGTTCCCATTAAGCTGCGTGGTTGCGCGACTGTGCATATCTGACTAACGCAGCGTAGCAGTTAAGGCGTATGAAATTTTGATATAAGGTAATACATAATACATCAGCATTCGTGGGGAGTAAAATTATGCACACACACAAAAATGGATTCCGTCCAACGTCGCACACGGATTTGTTCTATTGCACAAGTAGCAACGATCCTTAGCGGCAACATTGCTCCCCACGTCCCCCACCCCCACCCCGCATAATACTCTCCTTCTTGCTTATTCTCTGGTCACCCTGCTTACAGAAACACTCGTCTCGATTTAAAAGCTTTCTTTCCAAACTAAGAACCGAAAAGTGTCCGTCAAAACAAATAGAATCTGCTGTTTGTCAGCGAGGGAATAATTCACACCGGCTCCCATACTCTTCAATCCTTTGGTCACCAATCGCCAATTAACCCCCGCTCCTGTGTCAACGCTTTCGGGGTTAAATATTGACTCTGGGGAAGTTATCCCCCGCAACCGGTCTTTTTATTTTATTATCTCCCCCCCCCCTGATGACCTGTTCTCTTACCTACACCCGGGGCGCGAAGAACGGGGGTGACGAAAAAAAAAAAGGTGTGATGGGGGCGGGGGGGCAATGAAGGGTTTCAACAAAAAAATCCCCCGAACTGATTTGTGACGTGCGGTTAAGTAAAATGAAAGACTGTTTGGGGAGTGGTGGGGGACAGGGGACGTTAAATCCATCGGCCCGACGATCACCCATGTTGTTCTTACCCCGGGGGTCACGATGGTCTCACAACAAAAACAAGGGGAAGCTGTAAATAGCGGTACGTGCGCACGCAACTCAGTCGGATTCTTTGCACAAGAAAGAAAAGGTTGGTGGGAGGGGGGATGGGG
>MUZC01000039.1:218592-233154 GCA_002072015.1 Radix auricularia | reverse complement strand
ACACACACACACACACACACACACACACACACACACACACACACACACAGTACCATCAGTATTATCGTCCATCCCAAAAAGTCTTAAATACTAATAGTTTATAGTTTATTGCAATAATCTTTTCTTTCTTTTTTTTTAAAATTAAATAATTTTCCCCATCTCCTACTCATTAAATATTGGCCCTGGGGATCTTTAGCCATCTTACTTTAGCTAATGTTAAGGCAATAAATTTTGGTTTGTTTAAGAGGAAAACAAAAAAGGTTAACACGAGAAATAGTCATGAAGGGTCATCTTCGGTGGATGTAGTATACGCCCCTGGAGACCTCAGTGTCGATAAATTATTGTATGGTGACAGTGGACTAAGAGCAGGAGCGTATCCTCGTACAAACACAAACAGGCGTTTAACTTTAACCGTTGGTTAAAGGGTTATTCTATTTACTACTTATAATATTATATTTTAAAGTGTGTTTGAAAGTCAGTTTCTATTATTAGTCATTTAAAGAGGAGCAACAACAAGATATAGCTATTTTAAAATTAAACTCCCCCCCCCCCTTAAATATAACAAGACATATGTGCTCCTGAATCTGCTCCTGAATTTTAAGTTTTAAGATGAAATAAATAAACTCCCTCATTTTTCTTTTCCTGCTTCAAATTTTTCCTTTAAAAAAAATTAACTTGAAGTCAATGATTTAATGGTAGATAGCTAATTAACTTTTTTTAAGAGACTGTTTTCAAACCATAAAATAAAGAATTATGTTGTAAAGTAATGATGTGGACGGTAGTAAATAATTTGCCTAAACATGTAATTTGATCAGTTGTAATGAATGACATTCTTTTTAAATAAATGACTGCAGAGCGAATTGATGTATTCATTCGTGTTTGTCTCAAATGTTAATTCAAAAACTCATTTACAATTTTTTTTTTTTTAAAACATTTAAATGTTAAATTCATATCTTATGATATTATAACAACAAAAGATTTCCTTACAGTTAAATAAATGATTATCTAAACAATTCTATATTTTAATTATAATTGTAAATGGGACAATAACGATCACCCCATCCCACCCCCACACACACAACGTCAGTTGAATATTGTTACCAAAAGCACCATTAACTCGTTAACATTTTTCTTTAGAGTTTCATTTATAACTTTAGAGGTAGCTTTAAATACGTCATCACTTAGATTATACTTCAAATTTAATTTTTAATGTTTCCTTTCCGAAAAGGTACCTTTAGTTTTGAAAGACTTTTAAATAAAAAAAATTATTTAGGATTCAGGTAAAATGAGTTCGTAGTTAAAAACATTTGAGAACCTGCGCACTACAGCGGTTAGGCATAACCATTCAGAAATATTAGCTATTTATTTTATAACTATCTAATCATACGTTGATAATCTGTGTACTTGAGTCTCTTACTTAGCTTGGTAATTTTCAGAATTTAACCATATATTTAACAATTGAAGACATTAAAATATGGACTTTTTAACGTTTAAGCTAAAAAATAAAATCAGAACACAAGCATTTAGTTTTTAACTGGGATACACGAGAAGAACTTCGCGGTCAAATTACTCGATATCGAGAGTTGTCTGGAATCACAAGAGAGAGAGAGAGAGAGAGAGAGAGAGCCTTTATTTCCCTTTTATTCCTATTATGTCCCAGTGAGCCTAGTCGTGCCACTCAGTGCGCACAATGGGCGATTCAAAATAAAATTAGGTTTTGTGATTTTTGCGCGTCATATTATCTAATTACGCTGTATCCGCTTCCCCGTTACAAATATATTACACATGCCATCGGCATCAAAAAGGAAAATGAAGTTTAATTTTAAAAAAATTTTTTTTAGCGTTTTTAAAATAAATAAGTATTTAAATTTATTCATCCATTCCTATGGTGCTACAGCCCATGTAGGTCTTGGGCCTGCCTCACGACATTCTTCCACTAATGCCTCCAATATTAGAAGCCTTGTTTATTGTAGAACTTTCTTTACATCATCCATGCATCCATCTAAGTCTAGGTCTTCCATTGAGCCTTTTTCCTCTGGGGTTTTGATGGTGTACCCTCTTTACTCCTCAATCATTTGACATTCTTTCAAGGTGTCCTGCCCAGCGCAGTCTGCCCTTTTTAATTTCTGCAACTATTGTGGTATCCTGATACTGACTGTATAGTTCATGGTTGGTTCTTAACCTCCTTCCGAACTCATCCTTTGTAGGTCCATATATTTTTGTCTTCTCTTGTTTTTTCTTCTCTAACATATTTTCCATTTAAATTTATAATACGATTTAGTTCATTTTTCTGTATTTCTGTTAAGCTCTCGTTTACTTAGTAAATATCAACTTTTTGTGCCTTGAAAGGCCATTGGTATTAGATTAAACAATCTTAGCCAACGCCAACGTATCAAAGAAAGACAGATTTTTTTGTTTAAAAAAACAACAAACAAACAACAACAAAAGCGCTTTGTGTGATTTTGAAGGCAATAAAACTAAAATCATTTTAATAACTAAATAAGCGGCCTTGAAATTGTGAATTTTGCATGGCCCGGTTCTTTTAACAAGTCTAAATAGGTTCACAGCACTAGCCATACACTCAGGTGTTTTAGTTGGCGGAACTGTTACTTGCACGGCCCCATTTTAAAAACAAAGTGATTTAAATGGCTCTACTAAATGAACTTTACCTGACAAAACGGCCCCCATCAAAACGGCCCCAGAACTTTTTTTTTACAAAAAATTTACATTTTTTGCATTTTAACTTTTTTTCAACTTTTTCACCTTTTATACAAGTTGTTAAATTGTAAAATTGTTTCTTTAGATGTTATTATGTTATTACTTCTCGATAAACAATTTTGACTTGGTACAAAAAAAGAGTAACGGGTATTAAGTAGGGTTTGTGTGTGTGTGTGTGTGTGTGTGTGTGTGTGTGTGTGTGTGTGTAGTCATGTAAAGAGGAGCAAACACAAGATATANGTGTGCGCGCGTGCGATGTTATTATTATTGTTTTTTTTTTGTGAATTAAACCTGAGACTGAATCGGTGAGTAAAACTTCAAATTTAATATTTCCTTGCATTTTTATTCCATTTAACATCTATTAGACTAGCCCAGGCCCGATTGTCTGGGGCCGTTTCCACCAGGGCCATCATGGCCTGTGCTGTTTTTACCGTTGCCAATTTAGACAGGGGCCCTTAACGGGGGCCCTTTGACAGGGGCCTTCTGTACGGGGCCGTTGTGTCGATTAACCATATAAAACATAGCAATAGTGGGTTTAAGTGGGTTGCACGCACAACCTACTCTGACCGCCACTAAGTCGGACGCAAATGGCAAAAAACAGTTTCAACTATCACTAGAGGAAATGGTTCATGCTAAAGTTACAGTTGGACTGGGATAGACACAACAATCCAAACTAAACTTTTAAAAAGTGCTTGAACCAAGTAGTCAGTAGTTCCGACTTGAGCTAAAATCTAAAAGAAAAGATAGAAAGAGTTCAAATTAGCCTATAGCCTAATGTAGCGTTCGGGGTTATCGTATCTGTTACAGATGATCCCTCTATACCGATGATTATTGAGTCATACGCTTATCCATAGCTGATTGCGAGAAGAATATGTTCAACCTATAAGCATAAAGCTAAGGCTAAATTAACTGTTTGAACTATAAATCTAGCCAATTTAAAAAGAAGTATTACAAAATTTCCACCAGTAAATGAGATTATCAACATATCGGAACACAAAGGTTTGAAGTTATGGCGGGCTGAATTGGTGTAGTCTCTGAATAATGCTGCTAAAAAATAATGTGTAACGCATCAATGTGAAGATTAAAAGAGAGATAGAGTGAGAGAGAGAGAAAGAGAGAGAGAGAGAGTGAGAGAGAGAGAGAGTGTGAGAGAGAGAGAGAGAGAGAGAGAGAGAGAGAGAGAGAGAGAGAGATATTCGTAATTGATTTAGACTTAACTTACGGACTCTTCTAACCTAACAATAAATCATGTGAAATATCTTTGGATGACTCACCCCCCCCCTTGCCCCTACCTGTCCATACCCAAATAACTTTTTGTGAGTTCTTCGATTTTTTTCTTCTACGTTTAAATTAATCCAGTAACCGCTCTAATTGTCAATAACATTTAGCTGGATCCCATATCATATAATTAGACAAATATCTAGTTTTAAACTTGCGCTTCTTTTTTTCTTGCTATTCCATCCTTGTGAACTTATACACAAACACAGCCTCTTTCTTGACCGCGGCCGTCAAGCGGCCATGTTTTATTCCTAGAAATCCCAACCGCTTTCTTTTCAGATCACTCACCCCCCCCCCACAGACACTTTTCCCGTACCTATTCTTCCAGGCATCCAAGTGAAGGAACTAATGGGTGGGAAAGAGAAACCGATCCGAGTTATTACCAATTATTAGTCAACGGCCAATGGGAAAACCGCACCGTCCTGAAAAATCGTGACGCCTTGGCACGAGGGCCACCTCTAAGGGGCGGGGCCAAAGGCGGGGCTTCGGGTCCTGTGAACAACGGAGAGCTACCCGTGTGACGTGACGGGCGTATGCATTGTCCCCCTCCCCTCTTCTCTAACCGCACCCAAACATGACACTTGGAAGAAGTCAGGTAGACACATCCAGCGAAGCGACAGAAAAGCGATTAGGACAGTTGTCAGTTGTTTGGTTCTGTTCGGGACCGGGACCATCGCATTCCCAACAAGGATCTTCGTGCGGCGACAACAACACGACTTCGCTTCAAACTTTGGACAAATATCTACAGTGTACACCCCGAAGAGTTAACAAGGACCTAGAAAGACCTAGTAGTGCCAGGGTGTGTTTGTGTATTAGTATTGTCTTGATAAGTTCGAGCAGGCTTTGGCTTTTTGAGATTTCAGATTAGGGTAGTAGGCCTACAGAGTAGCGTTACTTCAGCCGCTAAGGCTAAAAATTTGTGTTTAATAAAATTTGTATTCGGTATTATTTATTAGAATAGACCGATATTATTATTATAATTTTTTTAAATTTCAAAGTGTTTATAAAATAACTGACATGTGAGCAGGATTGTACTGCTTTATTCAAAACGCTTGTGTAAATCAAAAAAATTGGTGAAGCATTGTAAAGCAGATTTATTGAGGACTTTGCAAATTTTCCTAAACGTGAATAACATATAAGCATTCATTTTTGTTTTCAATGTTAACCTTTAATTGACCGGCGTGAAGTCATCACGTTGATGTCATAACCAGCGATGTCATTGCTGTCCAGCGAGCATTCGGCATTCACACCGCTGTCCAGGACGGTCATGGCTCTCGGCGGCCACTCGGACTTCATCAGAAGCAAGGACTGCTCATCACCCGACATGGACATGTTGTCGAAAACCAACCACGGGCACGACAGGTCGCCGCCGTCGTCTCCGCACCTCATGGCCTCGGCCTTCCACCGCCACCAGCACCACTACCACCACCTCCACCAGCAGCTCCAGCAGCAGCAGCATCACCACCTACACTACCAGCACCGGCACCTGGAGGCGTCCAGCGACGACCCCGGCGACCACGGGAGTGTCTCCTCCGTGCACAGTGACAGCCTCAGCGACGGTGGTCGCAGCTCCCCCTGCAGCCCCCAGACCCCGGACTCGCCCTTGTCCCCTGGGGTTGAGGCCAGACCCCCGAGCGCCAAGGAAAACCAGAGGTGCTCTCCCCCCAGCAGGGGTTTCTCGTTCTCCGTCGAGAACATCCTGAAGCCGGACAAAGAGAAGAAGAAATTTCTCCCTGGCCTCCACAGCAGCCAACGGCACGTTCACAGCAACACCACCGACCACCCGCACAGCGACAAGTCCAGTCCGACCTCGGACATCACCTCACCTCAGGACCTCAGGTGGTCGGGTTTAACATCACAGCCGCAGCCGGCCTATCTTCATTCGCACCCATCTGTTCCCCTACCATCCTCTCAGCTATCGCCCGTGTCGGCGGCGACCCCTACAACACCACCATCGTCGTCGTCGTTAGCACCGAACGGGCCTGGAATACCGTCGTGGTTCCTTAGCTCCAGATTTCCACAAAGTAACAGTAAGTAAAAATATTTTCTAAATATCATGTAGAGCTCTTAAACTACTCTTTTTTAAAACTGGTTTATAAGCGTTAGGGTTCCACCATTGGTGAGAATCCATACTAAACAAAGTAAGACTAAGAACACACTGAGATGAAAACGTTGTACTCTTTTAATTTTATTGATTACACCAAGTAATGGCCCACCATTGTCGGCAAACGAATATTTTTAACCCACCGAGTTTCCACATGTGTTGTTACATCGTGAACAATTGCGGCCCAATGTTGGATAAACAGCTAAAACCTGGCAATTGTAGTTATTTATGTCATAGACAACAGTGAGTCAGTGAGAGAAAGGAAAATATTTAAAATCTTGTACATTGTGAAATGAAAGACCCAAAAATTGGCTTTTTATTTTTATCTTTATCTCGAGTGTTGGCAATGTCAACGCTGTTATTGATTATTTCGATTTTATATTTCTTTTTCTATTTTAAACCTTTAAGAAGATATTGTACATTTAATATCATAGCTCGTTCAAGTTATTTTAAATTTAAATATTTGATTTTCCCCCCTTATATTTTATTGCTCGAATATTTTTTCCCCCGATTAACAAACCAATAAAATCACAATATTTTGAAACATTGTGCATTACACAATTTCACAAAAATATTTTTAATGAAATCAAATGTAGGAAAATATGAAAATTAACTTTTTAGAAATTAAAGAGTACTTATTTCAATCACAATTAAGGATAAAATTCTGTTTAGATTTGTCCTTTCTCCAAAAAATTTACACCTGGCATGTAAAATCTGTACAATGATGTAAATAAGATGTTTTCCTGCAAGATAATATTTATTTTTTATATTTTCTTCGCTTGTATGTTGTGAGATAGACATTTTTTTAAAATTCCTCAGAAAGCAATTCTCATAATCATAATCATTCGTTCATTTAACCATTGATGCGGTTTAAAATCACCTGCTTTGTACAAAACTTCACTTCTCGTTTTTATGATAAAGCGCTATGTTTTTTATTTTACAACTTCAGTATCAATTAGTGCTTGTATTTAACATAAGAATTTAGAAACACATTTTTAATTAATAATAATTTTCCCCACTTTTTTCCATTAAAAAATTATTTCTAACTGGCCAGTATTAATTCTATTTTACTTTTTTTTACAACTTCAGTATCAATTAGTGCTTGTATTTAACAAAAGAATTCAGAAACACATTTTTAATTACTAAAATTTTCCCCACTTTTTTTTCATTGAAAAGTTATTTCAAAGTGGCCGGTATTAATTCTGTTCAAAGAAATTAAAATAGCAGGTAAAAATGTGCATCCTTTTTTTCTTCTATAATATAAATGCAACGGAACAACATTTCACCATGACATTAGTTCCCATCCCCCATCTTTCCCATTAAATATGTATATATGCCTATCATAATAATCACATGTCCCGGGTAAGCTTAGCATACCCCCCTTTCCCCCTTTCCCTCTATACTTTGACCCATGCGAGTCTCTACGCGCATCATTGGTCAAGTATAACGGTCTTGAAAAAGACAATCGGATTGAAGCAATGACACTATGAGGAACGCTGTGTATAATCCGTTAATCTCTTTTTTTAAATCATGCGTGCTTAACTAAAAGCCTTGATAAAAAAAAACATGCACGGTTCATGTGTTATTTTAACACCAATGCCAGGGGTCGGCAAAGCTGATTTTAATTTTGAGTGCAATTTTATTTGTTTTAAGGCCAGGAATGCGTTGTTGCTTTAAATAACGGCGGATATAGTTGAAATAGTCTTAATTTATCAGTTAATATGGCGTTAACTATAGTAAATGAAGATTGCTGTGAAGCTGAATATGCTGAATGTGAACGGCAGACAAGAGCAACTTTAAGAATTGATTACAATGCCAGTGAATCTGGTTGCATGTTTTATTTGGTTAGTGAGTAAACTGTATAATAAATTTATTTAACACTATAATGAGAAGTACATCAAGCAGCCTGGGTGTAAAGTGCAGACGCTACGACCAAACCAATTTCTTAAAAAACGTTTAAAAAAAAAAAAATTAATAAAAAGAAAATGACATTTAATGTCGGCTGAGAATGCATTCATTGTATTGTTATTTTATTAGTCATATAAGTCATGTATGTCCCATAATTCAGTCCCACATCACGGTGAGACAGCTTTCATAGCCAGCTCTATACTATAGTTAATAGCCCATGCACCGAAACGATTGAATACTTGACTTCGAGTTTCAAAAAATGTATTGATAGCATTCTGTATGCGAGTGGAGTGGATAATTTTTTTTTATAACAGCATTTCTGTCACTAATCTCAAAGATACGTTTGAAAAAATAAAGTTTTATTGTTTGATTTTACTTAACATTAATTATTCAAGGATAATAAAGCACTTTTTACTTTGTTATGCTTCGAAGTAACAGAAATATTTTTGGTTTAGAAATAAATACACGTCCCTTATTGTTTAGTGCGGGACGTCACAATATGCCGACAGCTTGCTACTGTAATTTTTACCTTCTGTAAACTCCAGTGTAACAAATAATGAAAATTATGTATCTATTTGTGTTTGATTATTATTTTTAAAAACAACAACAACAAAATTTGGCTCTAAAATAAGATAGGAGGTTATAATTAAAGGTTTTAAAATTTTATTTTACCTTTTTAGCATTCTTAAAATATAATTATTATAATTTCTATGTCGTAAATGGTAAATGATTTCTATACTATACTATTGAGAACACAAACACCCAGCCATGTTCACAATTTAAACCACAAAGCTAAATTTTATTTATGTCTGTATTGGTGGCTATACAATGCTCGTCACTATTTCACAATGAAGTATAGAAATAATAAGGGGGAATTATTTCCTATTAAGCAAACAGTTTGAGAAGTGAGTTTTTAAAGACATTTCAAGATCTGATAATCATATGGTGATCCATTTTAGAAAAACCGTCTAATCCCCAATAACAAGAATAAACAAACGAATAAATAAATAGATAACAATATTTCTTGAATTAATTTTGATACGGTTTTTAAGTATTTTATTGAGCTGAATAAGTTGATGTATTATCAGTATTATTAAATTTATTACGGTGCACTTTTACTGATATATACATTTGCTTAAACGTTAAGAAAATTAAATGTTTCAAATCTTTCTTTTCATTGAGACAAGTCACACCTAAAGTGTCCAGTTGGCCAACCCTCTACTCTTCATCCTAGCGGTAATCTTATACACCTTCGCCTCTAAGTATATACGTGTCAACATTCGACTACCGGTTATTACGATCACTGACTTGACTGTAAATAGGGCCTTTTATCGATTCATTAAAGCTTTTAATTTCCTGTTATATGTCTGTCCACATCTCTTGCAGTCGTCCTCTCCAAATGTATCTCTTTGTGATCATAGACGAAATTTTTACAGAATGTGCTGTCATCTTTTCTCCCCCCCCCAACACGCTCCTAATTTTGTGTATATACAGAAACGTCTGACAGACCGCACGCTACCATATATGTCACTTCAACAATAATAAACTAGACAATAGTTCAAGATAACATACCAAAACAAATATCTTGGGACATAAGTCCAAGATAATATACCAAAACAAATATCTTGGGTCATTAGTTCAAGATAACATACCAAAATAAATATCTTGGATCATTAGTTCAAGATAATATACCAAAACAGATATCTTGGGTCATTAGTTCAATCAAGATAACATACCTAAACAAATATCTTGGGTCATAAGTTCAAGATAACATACCAAAACAGATATCCTGCGTATCTATCAAATTAAAAATTGTTTTCATCCAAGATATAAAAAAAAATCGTTACATTTTTAAGAACGTAAATAAATCTTGACTACACCAATGGCTTCAAGCAATCTCTTTTAAACCTTTAAAGTGTCAAAAATATTTACGTTCTTAATTAAAGTTTATTCAGTCAAAATTACATTCACATTTAATTGTTAGTTTAGTTATATTTGAGGTAAACGTTATAGTTATAATTGAAATATCTTTTGGAGCAATGAACTGTCGGTGTGCGGCGTTGCACTATACCAAGATATTTTCTGGACGCTGATTAGATGAACTTAACTCCTACAAGCTAAGCCTTTGGAATATTGAACAGAAACACAATACTTTGTATGATTTGGTTGGTTCCATGAAAAAAGACAAGTGACAAAACGACAAAGTTTTTTTCAACTTGTCGTTTTGTCACTTGTGGTTTTTATCATTTTGTCACTTGTCTTTTTGTCTCACTTGTCGTTTTGTCTCAATTTTCATTTTGTCTCACTTGTCGTTTTGTGACCTTGTCGTTTTGTGACATTGTCGTTTTGCCACCTTGCCTTTTGTCACCTTGTCATTTTGTCACCTTGTCGTTTTGTCACTTGTCGTGTTGTCTGATCACCAACTTGGTTTTCTTTTGGACTTCCACATAATTTGAGTCCAAATCAACATCCTTAAACTTATCTGGTGTAGGCAGACTTCAAATATATTAATCCTGCGCTTGAACCAGCATGCGATCATCTACACTCGACACCTATGTGTGGGGGCGCTCCCCGAAACTATCCATACATCCACGCAACTTTAATAAAGTCTCATAAAAAAGCGCTCCCACCAACAAAACTTTAAAAAAAAATCAAAACCTAAGTTTTAATAGGAATGTTTAAATGCAAACGTAACCCACCCCCATACCCCACCACCCACTTCTAGAATGATCCCGCAACTACAGGGCCCTTCAATACGATCAAAGCAGACAGCGATGTTGAGCCCACGGTAGCCAAGGTGTGAGAAGCCGCCTTGAACACCGTCAGACGGGAAGCTCCCGTTATTCGACCCACATAGAATCACAAGTCCACACGATAAGACTGTTGGCACCTGAAACCGCCAGGGTTCCCCTCCCCCTCTTGATTCCAGACCGCTCTTGGGGGCTTTTTATCTTGTTGTCAGATGCCTGGGGAGGAGAGAGAAGAAAAGAAAGAAAGAAATTCGAGGGGTTAAGAAAGAAAAAAAACGGGTGTGAATTATTCTTCAAATTAATTTATGACTAGCGAAATTGAAATATCGTTAAAAATGAAATCTGAAAAGGGTGAAAAAATGTTATCATCTTGTTGGGTAATACACGGTGACGTAAAGATTGGGGAAACTTTTTTTTTATATATACAAGTAGATTTAAGAGCGACATTCCGACAAACTGCTTCGCTTGTTGTGTGGTTTATGGATAGGAGCTAAAAAGACAAACCAAAATACACGAGTGATGGCCTTTTTTTTAGTGGTGTTTTGTTACTTTTTTATAGTCTTCTGTATATTTTCATTGAGCTTATTGATTCGGTACAGAGATTATATCACAGTAATTAGCTCCAGGAAGATGAACAGGCTAAAAATGTAGCATGGTTATAGAGAATATTGGAAAGAGTCGGGAACGCTTAAGAATACTCGCTAGAGGACGTGTCAGGCGGCATGCGTTGACAGGGGCCCCATGTTCCTAAAGGAATCTAAAGATTTTTGCTGATGATGGTGATGAATGCTAGTGAAATTAAATATGGGGAATAGACCTTGACCTTGTACACAGCTCATAGAAAGTGAAATTTGCTTTTAAATTCTAAAAGTAATCAATTAGTTGGGTAATTAGAAATCTTCCTTAGAAAAATAAATTTATTCTATGACCCATAAATAAAGTAACTACAGATTGAATTTTTTTTTTTTAAACGTAGCATTTTCTTACTTGCGCCGACAGATAAATCATGTTCAATAAATTCAGAGTGTAGAAGCTTTATTTTTTTTGTTTTCCGTCCTTCAAGCCATGGATTCAGAAAGCATCGCCAGCCTCTAAATAAAATCCGACCAAACTAATAAAAATCTGTTGGTGTGTATGTATTAAATAGTTAATAACTAAACAGTCAATGAAAATTAGTATAAGAGAAATATAATAACTCTTTTAAACTCTTCAAAAGTTACTAACGCTTCTCTCATCCAGCGTATAGCTTGAGGTATTAGTTGAAAACCCGAAATATACATTTCTTAATTTTATCTATTTCTTGAAGTTGATATGCTGTATATAATAATAATAATAATAATAATAATAAAGCACATCTATTTAATATCGATGTCTTTTCTTCAATTCAAAAGCTACCTACCAATGACGGCTGGATAGCGAAGTCAATAGTAGGCTCACCCCACAAGCTGAGGGGCGTGTGGGGATAAGATAAATAATATGTTAATATGTTGATGAATTACTGTTGCTAAAAAGTCCTCCGCTGACCTGGAGAGGGGATGGGCGCCGCCAGGGCTACCAAACCCCCGAGAAAATGATAATGGAGACATTAGAACCCCCTCCACGAAACCAAGATCGTATTGGGCTATAAAGAAAAACAAATATAGATCTATATTATATATATAAACTCGAATGAGTATTTAAACGCAGGTTTCAATAAATAATTTCCGATGCTTTTTCATTCAAGAGAAATCATTCTAGATTACATTAAAAGTCGATTCAAATAAGTAATTATGAATTTAAACACAATATGACAGCATATCCCTCAACACTGCATCACACCCAGAATGTGTCAATATAATGCGCAACGCGCAACATTATAACATTAGCATTCACTAAGCGGGAAAACCCCATTAACTATCATTCTAAATTAAATTAAAAGTAATTTCAAATAAATAATTTTGAAACTAAACAAAATAATTGCTATCTACAAATTGCTGCTAAAATTACGGGAGTCGAGCGAAAAGAGGTGTTTTAAAAATTTCTTCTCCAACATTGTTTAAATATTATTAGCCGTAGTTTGCCGTTTGTTTCAACCCGACAGATGTTATGGATGGCGAGAAATTGACAAAATACTGATATTTTTCGTGTTTATTTTTTGATTTCTCAGGAAATCCAGTCAACTTTTTCAGTATTTTTTTGGCCCGTGCACATCCTTGGTACCTCTTTAGCATTTGCAAAAGACCCCACCTAACCCTTTATCTGGTATGGTTCAGGAGGAGTTGCATGTGCAAACTCACATGTGCACAGACATTTCAAATGTATAAATGCCATTCCCAAGGGAAATTGCGTTAAAAATTACCAATACACTATCATGCATATGTTTCTCTCCGTATGACGGGTCTTTAACAGGCTCGCTCAATAACCAGGGCCGGAGCTGGACATTTTTAGCGTAGTAGGAAGTAAAATGTCTATTTGTTTCAACCCATCATAATCATCAGTTAAATACGAAATAAACAGCAGGAGAATTCATTTTTTTGTCCTCAGTATTGAATAGATTTTTCTACTTTCCGCAAAATTGTAGGAACGCCTTCTTCTTGTTTTTTTTTAAAATTCAATTTTTTCGCTTTTTTATGGACAAAAATAAAAATGTATTATCCCCAAATTTCTGTTGCATATTAATATTCAAGCTTAAGTATTGTTCTGTAATTAAAGGTATAAACCTGTGATAAAAGCGATTTCCATCGTCTTCTATTCACGTTTGCCGGCTTTTATATTTAAAAATGAATCACGTTTTACGAATTCTATTTGTTCGCATATATTAAAGGAAGGGTTTTGCGGATTTCGGCTCCGGCAAATCTGGAATCCGGCCATTTTTTCAAATCCGGCTCCAGTTCCGGTTGAATTTCACTTAATAAATCCGACCAAATCCGGCTGGCAGGTATAGCTATAATATAATAATATAAAATTATAATATAAATAATAATAATATAATATAAATAAAAAATCCTTCTCTAGCTGCCCCTTAGCCCGTAATTCACTTCATAATTCCGGCCAAATACGGCACGGGTCGTATGTCCAAATTTTTAATCACCCATAATTAAAAGTAGCATAAGGTGAAGGTATGCATGACGTAAGAGAAACATTATTGTTGAGTACTAGTTCGAATGCTATTTGACACGGTCTGATAGACGTGAACGCTAAATTCCATGGTAATATTTTAACATATGTAAAAACAGGAGCCGGTGTTCGTAAATTTTTTTTCACTTTACGTTTGGCTCAATGAAAATCGCAACGCTGAATGTATTTTGTAACATCTGTATGTAAAAAATATATATTTATGAATTAGTTGTTGTTTTGTGTATATGCGTATTGCTCTAGAGTTTTAATAAGCTCGAACAATTATTATTCCCGAAATTACCCCCCCCCCCAACCAAACCCTCCAAAATTTGGGATTCTTGTTAAGCGCTTAACCCGACTTTTCTTGTTTGTTCAGTAACTTGGGTTAATAGCCATTTAATGCATTGGGTCTGCCATCGAGTCACAGTGATTAAACGGGTAATTAAAAGTTTTTAAGAAACAACAAAAGTTTTTTTTTTAAATTATTTTGTAAGAAAAAAACCCACAACAAAAGGCAATGCAATGCAAGCGGTGAGTATAATTAGATGCGAACATTTCGCCGAAGTCATCAGTTTTATCTCTGGTTGATCAGATGTGAAATATGAACAATGACACGTTCAAGAGCCTCCCTGGATGAGAAACCTATTGGGGCCGGCAGCCGACACAACCGGGCGGATGTAGACAAAGACTCGGCACTTCCCACGCGCG
>MUZC01000039.1:191261-218566 GCA_002072015.1 Radix auricularia | reverse complement strand
GGGGGGGGGGGGGGGGGGCAGACGTTATTCCAGGAAACAATTGAAAAGTTGATAATGACGTTAAAATCAGAATTTGAAAGCTTTTTTATTTTTATTTTTATTATTTTATTTTAAATTTAGTTATTTTAGGGCTTACGGTTTTCGCTTGGGGGTAGGGGTGTGTGAAACATTGAGGGGAGGGGGAGGGGCGTCGTGTTACTTCATGCCATTGACTTTGCTGATCAGATATACAAAATAAGTAGATTGAGTCTAAACTATTTTCATGATTGTTTATACATATAATACACAGACACACCGAGACAGGGCGATCAACAATATAAAGACTCCAACCAATGATCGTGATAACAGTCAGTATTTTAAAGGCGAGCTTTTCTCAGTTTTAACTTCTTATCTTTTAATTCGCAAATTTGATTGCAAATGTGTTTTTTTTCTAATGAAAATAAACAGTGAAATATAGGGGGAAATGTTTCGAACATAAAAATATTAATATTGTTTAAATACAAAAATTATTTCGCGCTGGTATGCAAATCGCATAAAGTACAATGATCGGAAGAGGCAGACAAAGGGGTTACAATACCAGAGAGAGAGAGAGAGAAAGAAAGAGAGAGAAAGACAGTGGGTAAGAGTGTATGAGGTCAGTGAGGATAATACTGTGAGAATAGTGAAATCAATCCACATCAAATTACATTAGACAAAAAAGTTTTCAATCCATTTTTGAAACTTCTGAAACTCCATCCCACCCACGACACACACTCTTAAAAACATACCCAAAAATATCTTTATTTTGTATGTTTTTGTTTTTGACAAATTTCTGAGATTTTTGTTTAATAAGGCAGCATATGGATAAAACTATAATGATACATATAACTGAAAAAGAAACTAAATTAACTTTCTCATTATTAAAAACTGCTAACTTCGTAAAGAACATTGTTATTAAATACACACGAGTAATCGCCATTTCTTTTTCCTTTTCTTCTATAATACTGTTACGATCGTTTTGATCTTATATTCACTTCACTTTTTTTTTTTTTTACAGGAGTAAGAACCAATAAACTTTTTACAATAGACTCCAAATAGCTAATGAACGCTACTGCAATGACCTGATCCCATAAAACAGCCGTAAAATTCCGTATATAAAATGTCTAGAATTCTCTCAACGACAATTTTACGGTCGTCCTCTGTTGGGCTCTCAGAGCGCTTGCGTTGACTTTTTTGTCAAGTGACTATTCTCTTATCAGAAAAGTTTTAACAAATTGTAATTCTGTAAGGGTAAAGATTGGGAACCTTAACACGTATATCATTTTGCAACGATGGTGCATCATTTTTTTTAAAAAGTGATTTAAAAAATATATAATTTACTGACGTAAAACTTAAGAACTGCTACACGTTTCTCATTTTGCAACGATGGCGCATACTATAGGCACGATAGGCATGTCTATACACTTTAAATATATCCTGTTACAGTCGATTATATTTTACGCTCGCTGGCTGTTAACTAATACTTTATTATACGTGAACTTGACCATGTCCATGTTCGTTTAAAACGAAATGAAACTTGACAAAGTGACTTTATAGGGCTAACAAACTGTGGGTGAGACTGCAGTCAGGCTTATAGATAAGTAGATGGATATCATGGAAACAGGTTATGTATGAGACTGACGAGGAGTCACAAGGAAGCACTTTGCCGAAACGCTGGTTGTGTTGTGTCGTCTTAGGGCTGTTTGAAATATTTGGGTTGAACTATCAGATGGAACATGTTACATAAAGATTTTTTAAAATTTTAAATATTTAAAACTATATTATTTGAATGTAGGATAACATAACAGGGCATGAAGGAGTTAAATAAAATTGAGAAAATAATGATAATAATAATAATTTTAATTAAAAAAAAAACAACAAACAATTCCTAATGTGCACTGTAACTCACTAAGCTCTCATTCTGTGGTGACTATCTTTTTAACACCCTTTCTGCTTAAATAAGCTCGAGCGATATCAACAACAGCAGTGCAGCCAGTTCAGAGTTTCAGTTTGAAACGAGAATGAATTTCCATGTAAAATGTTCACCGTTGTTGGGCCGTAGACACTAAAAGAATCTACTACCGTCCTAGCCATCTGTTTGGCCCTAATGTTCCAGTAGTGAGAACAATTTACCTTTCATGCGAATAGGGATTATGGGTGATGTCATAAACCTGATTAAACAATTAGAGAAATCGGATCAATCGTAATGAGTATGAACGTGTGGAATCTAACACTTAACTTCATAAATCTTTGGTTGATATTTATGTAACTATTTTTATTTATTTATTTTTTAAAATATATTTTTTTTATCAGGGAGAGAAAGAGGAGTCGGAGGAGATATGAATACTATCATAATGTGAAGTGTGAAAGTGGGAGTAAGAATTACAAATGATACAGGAATTATAAAGCCGTACTCCAAAAGTAAGGCGAACAATTATTTTAACTCCTAAGATTGGATATCAAGTTTCAATTATCTGTTTTTCATGTCACACGAGACATGGGGGAAAGTCGTTTTTACATTCAACAGTATTCAGTCGACTTTGGTCATCCGTTGAGGATGTGGACTTTATAGTGACTTAAACGTTAGTTTGCTAAAGAAAGGGTGCGGAAGAGTTTTATTGGAACTGAAAGGCCGGTGTTGATGGTGTAACCCATGTCATGTCTTTCTACTTTGTTTAAATTTTAAGGCGATAGGTGTTATAACTGTTTAAAGGTTGGGCTCCGACGTTACGCAATCCTCCTTGTCAGTCTGAAAGTTTTATAACGCATCACGGTCTGTCGTGATCAGAGAAATTAATCACAAACTCGGCTTGTCGGGTTGGTTTGTGGGCGGGGGGGGGGGGATTAGTGGGTGGGGGGATGCAGGGATGGACGTTGGGGTTTGACGCACCCTTGTTGCTTGTTTAACAGCAGGTTTGATGGTCAGTCGGTCCAAGGACTCGGCGGGGTGTCGTCTAAACAGTTGCTGAAGTCATCTCCAGCGGCGGAAACCATACAACAAAAAAATGACCACTGGTCGTCGCGGTCTCAGGTTACCGGACGGGCACCCAAGTCGTATTGATTTGCGGAGATAGGGGGACACTTGTGGTGGGGAAGGTAGGGTTGGATTAATCGTCCCCCTCTCCCACCCCCTCCATTCTCCTCGTACTTCTGGGCTCGAACTGTTCAGGATTCTTGGGCTCGTGGACAGACATACTAATGGACCAGGTCAAGCGATTGGGTTTCCACTCTACTGCGCATGACCGTGCATGTATACTTCCCCCCCTCCCCACCAACCCTCGAAACCGTTGTCCGAGCAAAGGGGTCCCGTGTTGCGGAGCAGACTCGACGTGCTAAGATATTCACGTCTCGCCGTGAAATGTTGATGCCACAATTTAACTAACATAAAAATCACGTCACTCTGACGCTAGGCTCCACAGACCGAGTTTTCTCCCCCCCCCCCCGGCTAGCCCCACAACACCCATTAACATATTCACTCGACTTCAACGATTCTTGACACATTGAGCGAAAAAAAAAATTCCGGGGGGAGAAGTCTGGAAGAATTACCGGGGTGGTCGCCTAGAATAAGATTCAATGCTTGTGGGGCAGTGAATTAATGTCTTTTGTCTGTGTATATTTAGAAATAGACCCAGGTCCATGTGCGTGTCGGAACAACGGGATTATTTGTCAGTGTCCGTTAGCCGTATAGTCATACCAAGAAAGTGATTATTTGAACAATAATGCTATAGGCCGATGACGTCCGTAAGGGCCGTAACCCCAACATCACTTTTTTTAAGCTGTTAAAAATGTTATGCTATGAGACTCCTTGTTAAGGGTCGTTGTTAGATTCGCAGATTGAAAAAAAAATATATATATGCGTGGATAAAAATTAGATAGTTTTTTTTCATTAAAGTGATATATTTAAATAACCTAAACACTTTATTGAAAAAAAAAAACTATCTCATCTTTATCCACGCATAGAATATTTATTTTTTAAAATCTTAAATAAATCTGGGATATAAATTTTAAAAATAGATACATATTTAAATATCATAAAATATATTTTAAAAATTTATTTCTCTATAACAAATGAAACTTTTATAGGTATCTTAATGAGACAGTATATAAAATATAATTCTGTGAGCAATTATTTTTTTCTTTGTTTTTTTTATATTTGCTAAAAAAACAACCTTTTATTGAAATTATAATAGAGTTAGTTGAGTAACAAAAAGTTTCTTATGATTCTTTTATGTAACCAAGCATTATACAAATTGTATGTGTCAATATATCCATTAAGATGTATTTAGAGTAAGAGACTCTTTTAGATAGACGCCTACACGCGATTTGCTAAGGGATATTATTTATACATTAAAAAAATTAAATTAAAAAAATTCTATTACGCCTGATATCAATCTCTCTTTTTTTTAAAATATCCGCCTGGGACAGTCCTAATTTACTCAATCACCTGATTAGAACTTACCGCCAACTTAACAACCCTTAGAAAAACTATATTCGTCTGATAACGTGTCCCTATCGGCAAACACCCACATGAACACCAACTTACGCGCGGCACGGGATACGCCGTTGTATATCTCAATCTTAATCTTCTATTCAATTACACTGTGTGATGGCCTGGTTATTTTCAGTCATACTTACCGTTCATTAATAATTCATTTATGCCCGCGAGTTATCTCCGCTGTTGCCCTAAGCGATAATTTGATCTCACTTCTGCTATCAGGGGAAAGCACTCGTCCAATCATGAAAACCCCTTTTTATTCCCTAATGATTTGCTCCCGGGGCAAGACATTGATTAGTGATATCGCCATAAAAACTACACGGCGATTATGTAAGTGGTATGGGTGAAAATGAATTTAGCATCGCCTTGAATGTTTTTTTTAAAGACTTATATTAAAAAACGATACATAAATTGTTTATCGCGACGTGATAAATGTTTGAAATATTGATGAGCATTATCTAAATAGAAGTGAAATCGATTATCGCTAATACTTGTTTTCATTTTGATCTTAATTTTTTTTTTTTTGCTTTCGCTTATTTCCATCAGGCGTTCCACAAGCACCAAGACTGGCGCCCCACAAGATGACTCTTCGGAAACACAAGCCGAACCGGAAGCCCCGGACGCCATTCACCACCTCGCAGCTGCTCGCGCTCGAGCGAAAGTTCCGGGAGAAGCAGTACCTGAGCATCGCCGAGAGGGCCGAGTTCTCGGCGTCACTGACGCTGACCGAGACCCAGGTGAAGATCTGGTTCCAGAACCGGAGGGCCAAGGCGAAGAGGCTGCAGGAGGCGGAGCTTGAGAAACTGAGGATGGCCGCCAAGCCGATGATGCCGCCACTGCTCGGTATGGGGTTTCCCATGAGCCTCTACGGTCAGTTCCCGCGCAACCCGATGATGTCGCAGGGCGTCATGTCGCCGTTCTCTCTCCACAACGCAGGGCTTCAGTCTGGCGTGTCCTACCTTCACTGAGACATCAACACAAATTTGATGTCCCGAAACATCTTTCCATTCACCTGAATACGAGGACGGACCTCGCGTGAAGCCGAGATATCACCATTCTGATTTCAGTATAGCAACAACAGCAAAAATACCAAGTCCTGAACTTCGAACCAAGTTTTCACTTCCCGGGGCCAAATCAAGCTGTCAAACCCATGACTTGTAAAGTCTAAGCCCCCCAAAAATGAAACCACACAAACTGCAATGAGAAGAGAAAATAAATTACTTTACACTCCAGACACTCCATAAATTACGTTGTTTCATTTTAAGCTGATTAAGTGGCAGTCCACGTCTAAGTTTCTACCGTTTCATAAACAACGCCCCAGAAACACCCCAAAGAACTAGCGAGGCATTCTTACTCAGTTGGTTGCTTAGCTAGATTTAAAAGAACTATCGACATCAACTTATAATCTCCACTGTCTGAAGATACTTGAAGTCATGATCAAAATGACTCTTGAAATAAATAGAAAAAAGCCTTCGGTTTCAAAGTTCTAAAGGGCTTAAAGCAAAAAGTGTAACTCTACATTTAAAGGTTGCAAAGGCTCGATACAAATATCTGTAACTTTCTACATCCAAGTTGCGGTCACTTTTTAGCGACAACAGAGAAATATGTGAGAGGGAAAAAAACAACTACTAAGGCTATTGATGTAGGCGTTACACGCCCTTCAGGCATTACAGGCCCGTACTTTTCCACTGTGATACTGTAGTCTGTACATAAAACATATCTTTATCAAACAAAAGCGATGCAGGCTGACATCTTTGTGATTGAACGATATGTGTCCATAACATAAATGTCCATAACAGAGATGTCCACAACACAAAATTCTTTGACAAGGGTGTCCAGTTTCGGGCGCTTATGATTTAACATTTCTTTAAGGTGGCCAGTAGCGTCCTGTATTAAAAAAAACCATTAAAAAAAACTACGTCATTCAGATTTCAGAGACATTGCTCATATCGTTATTTTATAAATGTGTCGTCATCATTGAGCTCCAGGCTATATTTATCTACGACATACAAGAATGCCCATTAGGAAATGACGTATCAGTCCTTGACCAACTATCTTCATTCATGCATGTCGTCTTATTATCGTAGATAATTGCGATTTGTGTACGTGCAAACATTTTGTAGTGGAAATCATCAATGCCAGTCCTTCGCCAATTCTAAAATATTTAGTTTTTTTTATCTAAGAAACTTTAAGAATGCATTAAAAGTCGTTGTAATCGATAGTCAGATTTTAATATAAGTTAATGACGCACATTTATATATATATATAAAAGATAAATGTAAATGATCAATATAAATATAAAATATATAACATTTAGACTAGTAACAATTTTTAAGTCATCGGATCAAATTTGTATCATTTGTAAATAATTTCTTTAAAAAGCTACCGATGAACTTTATTCAAGGACCTCCAGAGCCCGGAGAAGAAGACAAATACTAATCCTAGAATTTGTGTCAATTTTATAGATGTGTAAGAGGGACGGATTTGTTTTGCCGGTATATGAATTTAAGTTTAGACATTCTTGGTTATTCTTGTTAAAAATGTAAAAGCTCTCTGTGCGTGAAAGATATCGATACCGAAATGTTAATGATTCAAATTTTGACAGAGTTTAACTAACGTTTAGGTCGGTAGCATTGTATGTGAGTTCATGTACCAGTGTTTCTTAAGTTATTATTTATTTTTATTTTAAAAAAAAAAATTTTTTTTCTTCGCCGTCAATCATGCAGTCCTGTTTATTTTAGCAAACATTTTTTTAAAATGCAAATATTCATTACTGGTTTTATGAAAGACTTTAGGGGGTGATGAATCTGGACTTACGGATATGACAAAATAGTTGTTATATTTAAACTCAAAACGATTATATTGTAGTTGTAGCAGTTAACTGTATAGCATTATTTGAAATCTTAAAATTTTACTGGCTTTAAAAAAAAAATTACATTGGAATAATTTTCAAGATGGAATTTCATTAGCTTAAATAAATTAAAATAAATGAATCTTTTATATTTTTTTAAAATATAAATTTTAATGTAATAATCCTGGTTTTATGAAGGAGCTCATGGCGTTTGAACAATGTCAAATAAATGCGAGGGATCTAAGTCTGTTAACACCCATTGGTTTTTATACAGCCAAGCTTGCATTTAAAAAAACAAACATTTTATTACTTTTAAAAATATTGGATATTTTTTCACTATTTATTTTCAACCCATGTCAGTCATTAAATATATTCGCAGTAATGGGCCTAGGCCTGCATGACTGATTTGTGAGCTTCATCGTAATGTAACACATTTCCTCTACGCCAACATAAACTTAAACAGATTGTCTTGATTTTTATGCTCCATTTTAATTAAGTATTGGATATTCAGATCCGTTGTAATGCAATCGGTGCGTTGTCGGGCTCATTATTTATTCATAAGGAATTGCTGTACGTTGTAATGCCACTTAAACAACATTGTCGCCCCTGGTGGTTAATCCACCCAGTTGACACTACCTTAAGCCCTGTAATGTCAAAACGATGTTATTTCACAGACATGTCATTGTTATACCATTTTTAATGAATCAATTGAGAGATTTTTTCCCCCCAATCAATAAAATAAAATTTAAAAGAAAAAAAAACGTATTCATTCAAACACGTTTATTTCTCTTCCTAATTGTAATGTTCTTGAAGTCTTATGTGGAGTTGGTGTTTGTGATAGTTTAATGATTATTATATGTTGTTGTTTATTATAAGTTTTTGTTTGTGATAGTTAAATGATTATTATATGTTGTTGTTTATTATAAGTTGGTGTTTGTGATAGTTTAATGATTATTATATGTTGTTGTTTATTATAAGTTTTTGTTTGTGATAGTTAAATGATTATTATATGTTGTTGTTTATTATAAGTTGGTGTTTGTGATAATTTAATGATTGTTATATGTCGTTGTTTATTATAAGTTTTTGTTTGTGCAAAGTTGCTTTTGTGTGCATTTTTTTCCTTTTCAAGGAGCAAACTATATAGGAAATTTGGCACACAGGATAAAGAGGGCGGAGCTTTCTTCCGTTTACAGTGATCATGTGACCCCCGTGTTCCAATGGGACATGCCTCTTGGTGTTTCTATAATCTATAAACATATGGGGCCATTATGGCGCTGATGTATGCAGATAAAACCCTATGCTGATGACGAGGCGTAAATTAGTTTTAAAATTCTTTTTAAAGCGTCGTGAAATTGTGAACATGTTTCAAAAGCAGCCTCCTACACCTGAACCCAAAAAGTCACATTAATTAAAGATATTTTTTAAAAAAAATCTATTTATTTCCATACATAATGTTCGTATTTGTACGCACCGTTGCTCACTCGGACCTCCTAAATGGGAAACACTGAAAATTGATGTGCATCTACTTCCTTGCGCATGCTCGTTGGGCTGACCATTTTGTTCTTTTTTACCAACGCATTGACGTAAAAACGGTAAAATCATTTCAAGCAAGACTTTTTTCTTAAAATATTAATAAAGATAAATAAAGGTAGAAACGAAATAAAGCTCTAAATGGCCAATTTTAAATTTGTAATCAAACCTATTGTCCATGTGCAAAATATTTGTGCTAAAATGATATACTCTACTGACAAGTAGCAAGCGTTTATTTTTCATGAAGAACTTCACTCCTCACAAACACATGTACTATATTAATGGCGTCCGTCAGATATATGCACGCCTACGCAGCTGAAAGGGAACATTGCATTGTATTGGTGGACATACATTGATCATAGCATACATTATCAACCCACTCTACACTACCGCCTAGTCAACAGTACATATCTATATAAACATGTAGGTGTCGTCCGTAAATGACGTCACGCGCTTAGGAAAAAGGTGTGTGGGGGGGGGGCGGGGTCAAGAGTTTGTGACGATGTGTGATGAGAGGGAATTTAAAAAAAAAAGAAATATGTCACATAAAAAATGCGCAATTTTAATTGAAAGTTCGACTCCAATATTTTAATGATTTCATTTTATTAATTGACGTTTTCAATGGCGTCACACGTGTTACGATATTAGAATGCAGTCTTACCCTAAATACATATTTAAATGACAAAAATGTAATTTGCAAAGGGCTAATGTTCAAACTGAAAATACGGCTTTTCGGGGAAGGGGGGGCTGTCAAAGCTTTGTGACTTCTAAGTTTTTGTGACGAGGAAAGAGGGTGGTAAAAAATCCGCTAAAATTGCATAACGTCATTTATGGACGTCCTTAAATACGTATATATCTATATATATATATATTTAATAAATATGTGTATTTTAATCTACATGCATACATTTTATGTATCTCAAAGTAATAATAAATATGCTTTTTTATTAGTATTAACTTTTTTTCTTCCGCTGTTAAAATAATACCTTAACTTTGCCAGTTGTTAAGTGGCAGTAAGGAAAAAAACAAACTTTAAAGCTCCTTTTAATGTTTAACATCAAGGAGATATGACGCGATACGAAGGAGAGATGAACAGTCCTGAATCCCGCTGAGACAATAGAACGTTCCTAACACACAGCGGTAGAGATTTAAAAAAGAACATTGTCAATTTTTTAATAAAGTAAAAAAATTATAGACTATAGTGAAACATTTGAGAAATATCCTTGTGGCTTACTTTTTTTTTTAAAAATCCAATTTAAATTCGTTTACTAGAGATAAGTCACCAACCATGTGTAAGCGTAGGACGCAATAATCTTCTGTATAGAAGGAGCGTCTGTAGCAGATAAGACAACTACCACGATATCCTTGCAGATGACGTGTACAGAGAGGGGGTGGAGTGGGTTGGGGGTCTATGTGTTTCACGCCGAAAAGGGTTTGTGTGGGGGGAGGGGTTGGGGGTTTTAATTGCTAACCCATTAACATGACAACAGCTTTTTTTTGAAATGTCAAGGTCTCAGTTGGCGTCTGGACTTTGGTGACTTCCACACGCGTCAGTGTTGACTCCGCACACCAACGACGGTGGTGACTCCGCACACAAACGACGGTGGTGACTCCGCACATAAACGACGGTGGTGACTCCGCACACAAACGACAGTGGTGACTCCGCACATGAACGACGGTGGTGACTCCGCACACAAACGACAGTGGTGACTCCGCACACCAACGACGGTGGTGACTCCGCACACCAACGACGGTGGTGACTCCATACATCAACGACGGTGGTGACTCCATACACCAACGACGGTGGTGACTCCATACATCAACGACGGTGGTGACTCCGCACACAAACGACAGTGGTGACTCCGCACACCAACGACGGTGGTGACTCCGCCAACCAACGACGGTGGTGACTCCGCACATCAACGACGGCAGTGACTCGGCACACAACAAAAGTCAATTAAAAAAAGAAATTCGTTCCCGGCTGATATTCGACAAGTACTAAATGCTATCACCGCGTCGACACACGAAGGAGTTTAAAGATGTTTTAGCCTCGCTTATAACACCCACCTCCCCCCTCAGCACACATATTTTTTTTCTTCCAAAAGGAGAAACCATTTCACACCTAGGGCAGCCCACTTTTCGCTTTAGAATGAATACATGCTCTCTCCATACCTCATGATTTTGAAAGAAACGCCTAAGGAAGAAGCAATTTATCAAGGCAACCACTCAATTATAGCGGAACTCCATTTGATGCGCTTGCTACCTTTTCTTCTTCTTCTTTGCCTGTCGAGCCATAACAAGACACTTTGGCAAACTATTATAATAAAAAAATAATGTTCTATCTATCTATCTATCTATCTATCTATCTATCTATCTATCTATCTATCTATCTATCTATCTATCTATCTATCTGTCTATCTGTCTGTCTGTCTGTCTGTCTGTCTGTCTGTCTATCTGTCTGTCTGTCTGTCTGTCTATCTGTCTGTCTGTCTGTGTTTTTCTTCTTTCTCTTCCTGTCAGATTACCTCTGAGACAAGAATGTCAACCAATAACATTATCTGCACTTTTAAGTGATCATGTTATTAGCCTTTGATATAAAAGAAGCTGTTAAAAATGGTTTTTAAAAAAGCTTGGAAAAGTCGCAGAGAATTGAAATACGTATTGACAAAAGTCCTGTAAAACCTTCAGGGGCGTAGCTAGGGGGTGCGGTGGGGGCGGGCCGCCCCGGGTGACACCATCAGGGGGTGACACCAAAATGTAAAATTCTTTATTTTCCCGTTATTTGGCACTGGAAAACTCCAGAGGAGTTCTATAAGTTAAGTGGTGAAGGGGTGACACAATGAGCGACCGCCCCGGGTGACACCAACTCTAATGACGCCACTGCTCACCTTAATACAAAAAATAAATATAATTAAAATTATGGATAACTTAACTGCGATGTAAAATCCAAGTTGACATCAACACGTTTTATTATCATAATTATGTTACTTTTTTTATGATTACCCGAGGGTATGATACAGGCTTGTCCATGGGATATATTTTTCTGTCCCATCCCATGGCAATTTATACCTGTCCCATCCCATCCCAACGTCCCATGGGAATCCCATGGGAAAAACATTCCCATGGACAAGCCTGGCATCATATTTATCGATAAGCTTTGTTGTTGTTTGTTTTTCCCCCTCTCTTTTCTCCGCAGCCTTACCCATTCATTGTTTTATAGGGTTCTTCATTTCTAAAACGGAAAACGTCATAGCTCATTTCGTAATGTTCTTTTTTATGATAACATTTTAGCGGAACAAAGTTTAGAGGCATAAATACAGTCAAATCACTGTTCTCAAAATTGTTAGCTTAGTAAAATTACGACATTTTTTTTTTATTTTGCAAGTCCAATAAGCTGTCTTAAATTAACCAAGAATTAAAAATTAGATGATAGATCAATCATTCTCAATATACCTACATTCACGTATTGACTCGTATGTTTTATTAATTTTTTAAAGGAATTTTTCTATTAATATATTTCCGCCATATTATGAACATCCCTATAGCTTCCTTTCTAACTATGTATAGAGTGAATGCGGTGTCACCACTTGATACACACATGCCTTCCGTGAGTTATAAAAGTCGTCAGGTTTTCAAGTAGGTATGTGAGGATGATGCCCCTCCCATAAAACCGTGATCGTTTAGCACAAAGCCCAAACAGATGGGCCAACCAACATCTGGGTGTCACCTCGAACCACACATAAACGTAGCTACAAGCCATCAGAGCGTCGACTTTGAAGACGAGCAATTAATATCGCGCACATAAAATGTATACATATTAGCCTGTGTTTGATAATAAAAAAATCCAGCTTGGGACATTAACCAAGACGAAACAAAGATTGCGTGCAGGTTTAGGGCCTTAAGTATAAAAAGCCTTCATCCCCATCCTCTCTCTTCCTCTCTCTCACTCTATCTCAGCCATTAAAGCCTGTGTTCAAAACAGGGAATTCTTAATTTTGGGCTGTAAAAAGGGTGGGAGTGGGTGCTGTTTTAAGGCACACTTTTAGTGGATTTTGTTCTTTTGAATTACCGATTTCCAAATAGTTGCTATTAAATATGCCATACACACATCTCGCCTACATTAGTTACCCCCCCCCCGAACCCGAATTTTTTTTTATAAAAAGAAAGCAACTTTGAAAAATGAGTTTAAAGAATTATAGTGTTGATTTTTTATATCATTTTAAGAGCCATGACTCCCATCTAACGCCTAGCCATAACAACTCTTTAGTTCTGAAAGTCACTTACACATCTTCAGAGGAAAAGCTGGCTGCTTCTTTTTTATATTTTCTTTTTTATCTGTTCTTTCTCCTTTTCTGTTCGTTTATTTCCCCCAATTAATCGAGGATAATTTACACTGCCGTAAAGCAGCCATTTTTCTTTCAAGATCTAATCCAGGTCGTTATTTACTGTCTGTTATATACTGCATTAAAAATATCTGAAGCGGGTTAGCCGAAGACATTTTAATACAAGGGTTCTAAAATAAACGGATTCCCATCGAATGGCAGACGGTCGAATTTAGTTAGTAAATATTTAACAAAATAAGAAATCTGGGCGATTTCTGTGTCGACAGAGCTCAGAGCGGGATGTTTTCAAGTTAGCTTGAGCTTCGTAATCGAACAACTTTAATTCGAATTGTTATGTTTTCATTCTTTATTTATTGTAAGTAGCCCAGCCGGTTGAAGTCTGCTTGGATTACACATTGAATATATGTAAAACGTTGTCTATACTTATGATTCTTGTTGATTATGTTTGTTCGCTGATTAAGTCTTTTGTTGAGCATTTTTCAGGCTTCCCAATAACTTGTTCAATAACTATAAACTTTCTACCTAGCCAGATTGCAGCCCGCTTTAACCTTTCTTTATCATGTTTGGATTTCAATGTTGTAAAACATTGTGATAATGGCATGATCTAAGCCAAAAAACTTTGTGGTAATGGCATGATCTAAGCCAAAAAACTTTGTGGTAATGGCATGATCTCAGCCAAAAAACTTTGTGGTAATGACATGATCTAAGCCAAAAAAACAACAACAAAAACACAGCAACACTTAGCGAGTCATTATTAGCTCAACAAAATGATGTAGCTATTTTTCCTCTCGAATTTTAGAACCCTTGTCTTAAATTTCAAAGATAATTTGGCGTATAGGTGCCTTTTACGTCTCGGCTCTGTAGATGGGCCGTAGCCCTTTGGACGGAGGTAATGGAGCCTTCACGGCTGGTCGATTTTACGAGCTGTGAACAGCATAAAAGAAGGGCCCCCGCGCGGCCATATAAAAGGTCCCCGCGTCGGGATATAAATAGCGTTTTTGAAGACGACAATTTCTCAAACGACTGATCTTTTACACGCACGATGGACAAAAGAAAATAGGTACATTACAGGCAATCTAAGTGGAATCAAAACGAGAATTTCTTGTATAATGACTTGTAAACACCCTTACAGAGTCAAGAGGTAAAGAATATACTCTCCAATCATTGGTGGCCTTGACAGTTATATCGCTGTGGAAACTTTACCGAAAAATAGGAATAAATAAAAGATGTGGGGAAATTCATTTTCAAGCGTCAAGAACAGAAATTGTATTTTAATATAGTGGCCAAGATTTTCATGTCCTGCAGTATGGTTTGATATTTATATGTTTTGGCTGGACTTTACTTAAAATGAGTTTATGAAAGGTTATAACGGTGAACAACTGTAATGTATTTGTTATGTTAACTTTAAACTTTTTGTCAATATGCTTTGTTGCAACAAGAAATTTGTGTCAAAAATTGGACTGAGAGGGGTTTGGAACAAGAAATCTATGATCATGACTCTGCCATTTACTGTACTGCCTAATCCGACTGTAAGATATCTCTGATTAACTCTACTACCTGGTTCAGATGTATGGCAGCTCTGATTGTCTCTACTGCCTAGCCAAGATGTGCTGTAGCTCTGATTGACTCTACTGGCTACTGGCTGGTAGCTCTGATTGACTCTACTGGCTACTGACTGGTAGCTCTGATTGACTCTACTGGCTACTGGCTGGTAGCTCTGATTGACTCTACTTGCTACTGGCTGGTAGCTCTGATTGACTCTACTGGCTACTGGCTGGTAGCTCTGATTGACTCTACTGGCTACTGGCTGGTAGCTCTGATTGACTCTACTGGCTGGTCCAGATGTATGGTAGCTCTGATAGACTTTACTGCCTGTTCCAAAAGTATGGTAGCTCTGATATACTTTACTGCCTGTTCCAAAAGTATGGTAGCTCTGATATACTTTACTGCCTGGTCCAAATGTATGGTAGCTCTGATAGACTTTACTGCCTGGTCCAGATATATGGTAGCTCTGATAGACTTTACTGCCTGTTCCAAAAGTATGGTAGCTCTGATAGACTTTACTGCCTGTTAAAAAAGTATGGTAGCTCTGATATACTTTACTGCCTGGTCCAAATGTATGGTAGCTCTGATAGACTTTACTGCCTGGTCCAGATGTATGGTAGCTCTGATATACTTTACTGCCTGGTCCAAATGTATGGTAGCTCTGATAGACTTTACTGCCTGGTCCAGATGCATGGTAGCTCTGATAGACTTTACTGCATGTTCCAAAAGTATGGTAGCTCTGATATACTTTACTGCCTGGTCCAAATGTATGGTAGCTCTGATAGACTTTACTGCCTGGTCCAGATGTATGGTAGCTCTGATTGACTTTACTGCCTGGTCCAGATGTATGGTTCTCTGATAGACTTTACTGCCTTGTCCAGATGCATGGTTGCTCTGATTGACTCTACTGCCTGGCAGTGGCGTCAGTAGGGGTGCGGTGGGGGCGGGCCGCCCCGGGTGACACCATCAGGGGGTGACACCAAAATGTAAAATTCTATATGTTCCCGTTATTTGGCACTGGAAAACTCGAAGGAGTTCAATGGGTTAAGTCGTGAGGAGGTGACACCATGACCTACCGCCCCGGGTGACACAAACCCTAGCGACGCCTCTGCTGCCTGGTCCAGATATATGGTATGACTGGTATAAAAGGTAGCTGTGTCTGACTCAACTGCATTGTCTTGCTTGATTGTGGCTCTGAAGGACTCTATTGCGAATTACGTTATACCTGCATGGACTTAAGCTACGCAGCAGCTGTGATTGAGGGCACCATCTAATCAAGTTTATGGCAGCTTGCTGTGACTGCTGCGCGGTCTAGATGTATCATGCTTTATAATACAAGAAACATTTTTTAAAAAAACACAATAAATTTAAAGTTTTATTAATAGACAAATATAGATGTAAAAGTTTCACATAAATTAGCAAAAGTATTAAAATTAAATTTATGTTTAAACTATAGAAATTACCATTGAATAATTAATAAAGTAAAGAATACAAAGAAGATTGTTATGCTCAAGTCCCTAACAAGAAAAAAAAAAGAAGGAAAAAAAAGAAAAGAAGTGTCAAAATTAGTTCTATTAAAAGAACTGGAAAAATGATTTTAAAGTCATGTAAAATTTTGAACTGGGATCAAACCGTAATAGGGCAACGTATCAAATCTCGATATTTATTTTTTGTTCCTTATAGATTCTATCGGGCGTATTGCTCGAATTTAATATGAATACGTGAGTTACAAAATATCCACTATGGTTAAAACTGTTCAAGTTTTTAGAGACAGAACAGAGGGCATGTTAATTTATTTTATACAGGTGTTCTCAAAGTCGATCCCCCAGGCAACGACCTGTCTGACTTAAGTAAATTTTATTGCAGTCCTTTCAAAGCATTGTAGGATAATAATAATAAAATCCAAAGTAAATATTTTTTAAAACCTTTGCACCTCGCTTGTGCAAATATTACGTTAAGACTCGGACGAACTCTATAGCCATGTCTGCGGCTGTCCGATATATAAATAAAAGTCATCGAAAGTTCTGTTTCCTCTTTACATTTGACTCTACGACGGGAAGCTAAGTGATCTATGTGATCACAAAAAGCTTTTTTAGAGCATTCACCTCTTCTATTGAAAAAAAAAACTCCGACATCTTTTGCACGTGCCGGAGTCACGCGGCAGCGACACAGAAGGCTGAGGCCCTCGTCAACAGCTCGGGCTTTGGAGAAAGAAAAAAATTGGCTTCATCGCCGCAGAAAGTTTTGATAATTAGAAGCCTCGGCTACAACGCATGGGTCATGATCGTTAAAAGCGTGGATCGGTAACCATGATAATTGAGATGGTGATGGGGGCGGATTTATTACGGATTCGCATCATTGGAATAAGCAGATGGTAAACTGGGGAATGAGTGGTGGATTATATGTGGGTACATTATTTATGGCAAAAATTAAACTTTAAAAAAAAAGAAAGAAATAGGTGTTGTGTTTGATTCTTTAGGATTGCCGAAATAGAATTTTTTTTAGCTTCACCACATTAACCAAATGCTAGACTTTGACGGAGGAAAAAAAAAGTGGTAACTGCAAAGAATACATTAAATTTATGTTTCAAATTAAAGTAATCAAAGAACCTTAAAAAATTCATGCATGCAAATTTTTTCTCCCCTGTCAAGTGACGAACAAAGTCTCACTGATGATGCTGTAGAAATTATGCATGCACAATCGTTGAAGTAATGCTACAGTCATAACAAGTTATAAGAATACACAGTCATAAAAAGTTATAAAAAGACACAGACATAACAAGTTATAAAAAGACACAGTCATAAAAAGTTATAAAAAGAAACAGTCATATCAAGTTATAAGAAGACACAGCCATAACAAGTTATAAGAATACACAGTCATAAAAAAAGTTATAAAAAGACACAGTCATAACAAGTTATAAGAAGACACAGTCATAACAAGTTATAAGAAGACACGGTAATAACAAGTTATAAGAAGACACGGCCATAACAAGTTATAAAAAGACACGGTCATAACAAGTTATAAGAAGACACAGTCATAACAAGTTATAAGAAGACACAGTCATAAAAAAGTTATAAAAAGACACAGTCATATCAAGTTATAAAAAGACACAGTCATAACAAGTTATAAAAAGACACAGTCATAACAAGTTATAAAAAGACACAGTCATATCAAGTTATAAAAAGACACAGTCATAACAAGTTATAAGAAGACACAGTCATAAAAAAGTTATAAAAAGACACAGTCATATCAAGTTATAAAGAAGACACAATGGAGTTGAGGCCAGGACCACACTCTTGCAATCAGACATAAGAACTAGACACGAGAAAGAAGTTCCATAAATGAAAATCATGTACTTTTATGCACTCAACCATATAGATTGCAGATGCTTTCGAAACTACTTTGCTAAATCTTATGGCGTAGGTTCTTAGCCGTTCTAAAACAACAAAAATAATAAAAATAGTAATACGTATCATTACCTCTTCTTATTATAATTAATTAATTCGTTATTAAATTAATTCACCATTGATGTAGAATGTAGAAGATAGGCCTACAGAAGGGGGGGGGGAATCAAATTAGACGATCGTGCAAGGCTACGTGTCAAGTTTTAGCATATGCAGGAAAATACAAGTTTTTGGGGGTGAGAGGTGGTCGTATCCGTACGTATCCTTCACTTTAAAGTAAACCAACGACACTGCTTGGCTGGCCTCGTGTATCAAAGCCATCCTAGATTTTTAAAAAAAAATAATCATTACCACTGTTCTACGCACATAGGGCCGGCCTACAGCTTCCCCCCATGCCCATAGCCCACAACATGTAAATATGCGCAAAAGCTGTGAAGAAAGTTCACCACCACCACCCACCCCCCAATGACAAGGGGGAGTACCTTGGTGACGCGGGGTTCTTCAGCGTCGTACAGCATCGGCCGTGAGCCGTGTCTGCAGTGGCCCGTCACGCGTTGTCGATCAAGAAGTTTGAAATCAAGACTGATATTGACCGATTAGGTTCATGTAAATGGTGTAGATTTATAAGAAAAACATATGCAGGCAAGCAAAAAAACATTTTAAAGGGATGCCTAAAAGCTCAAATGGGATAACATAGACCAGTTTAAGTCATGATAATACTATTTAGAGCAGTTATAGATAAAGCTGTTAGTTTAGTTGCTTTGTTAAGTAGGCTAAGTGTTAGAACCATTGTAGGCAAAATTTATCAACATTTTGAACATTCCCGTCAGTCAATAATTTGAAATGAAAATGTTCGTGAGATCGTCAGGTAATTTATTATTTATTTGCAGTTTATTTATTTATTTTTTTTAATTTAACTTCCAATAATTTGTAAGTGATTGATCGATTATTCTTTAAAAATGATTTAATCCTTTAGTTTCCACAGCCCTAATTTATTTAAAATTTGACGGTATTAATTATTTTGTTTGTTTGTTATATGTTCTTGAAATAACCAGCGTGTTGGAGATCAGTAAACATACCCGTCTACTTAGAGTTATTCGGCGAAACATGCAATCAGGGCCTCCAAGAATGTGCTGAAAATATAGAGCTTTTATTGTGATTGCCTATTGACCACAGGGGGGCTGTATCGAGAATCACAACGTATGATTTTATTGCTTGTTGTTATTTAGCCATAAATAGTGTTTTTTCAAATGAGTTCAGACGAAAGATGTCCAAAAGTTGACTGTAACAAATACTTTGAAATGAAACTTAGAGCAAATGGTTAACTCACTGAATACAACTCAAATAACAAAACAAAATATAGTAAGTAATGAGTCGATGAAAGATTATTTATTTTTTTGCTAAGGTTCATGCATTGGGCACAAACTTCGGTGCATTTTCCTATAATATTAATTAAATATTATCAGATGCCTTGTCAAATAAAAAAAATATTTCAAATTAATCTTATTTGAAGCAACAGCGCGAGGTCGATTCAGATTACATCGACGGACCAGATTCGGCCCACGGCACATAAGTTTATGATCATCCCCACTCCCTTCCACCCCCACCTCATCTCTGTAGCTACAATATTTTCCCTGCTCCATAAAGTAACCAGACCCCCCATCCTGTCTTTAGACCCTGTTTGTTGTTTGACGTAACCCGCAGGGGCACGACCACGTCTCGTTCCATGGAGACGGGGGTGGGTAGGGGATTTGGAAGGGGTGGGGTTGGGGTGGCGGAAACGGGGCTCATCCGCAGGAGCTTCTCATTTGCATGTCGTTAAGTCATCCGCGCCAATCAATGAGACAATTGGCGTTTAGTGCCGAGATTTTCAATTACGATTGCTGGGCCCCCAAATCGCCCCGAAAGACCGCCCAGCTATCTGGACCATCAACAAATTCAATAATTGAAACGAGGAATTACAGAGAGGTGGTGGGCGTGCGGATGGAGGTGGGCTGGGTGGAGTGCGGCGCTCGTCCTCTGCACCGTATCTAAGGGAGGCGATCTCAACTCCCCCCCAAAAAGAGCCGATGGTGCGCAAAGGAGGCAAAGTGTGTCTCCCCCCCACCCCCCACCCCCCAAAAAAAATGGCCGCCGATTGACACAATCAAAGCTGCTGACACCCGCGAGGAACTCCGAAGAGGATCACGAGGATCTTCGGCTCGATGACAGTGGGAGATAATTTCACGAATCGGCACCATTAACTCCCGCTCCTTTCTCGCCCTCGTTCATTCATTATCAACTTAATGCCCAGTTTGGTAGGGATGGGAAATTGGTCTTCTTTGGTCAGAAAAAAAAGAAAAGAAAATCAGCTGTGTTTGGTGTCATTCAGCCGGGCAGTGCATCCCGGAGAGGGGGGAAGAGGGGGGAAGAGGGGGGGAAGGAAGGTTAGTAGAACAAATGTTGCCACCCACTTTTTTCGTGCATGGCAAGTACGTCATAATGAGTCAGAGAAGTCTTCGCGGCTATTACTTGTCACTTCAGAGATTCTAGACCAGGAATGTCCGGTCCTGTAGTAACTGACAGCCATTTTAAAATATTATTTCTGTTTACTCTACACACTCCAATTCCTGACTATTCTATTTAAATTTTAAAAGCACTGTTGACTACATATTTCTATAAAGACTTTGTCAGTTCATTACGGAAATCTATTAATATTAAAATCTAGGTTATTAAGTTTGGAACACATTTTTGTAGATAATAATATGTTTTAAAAATCCGGATTATCGTTTAGGACTTAACAGACTTTTGTTATTTTAGCTTTAGGGGCCGTCCAAAAATGACGTCACGCGACTTTTTATTTTGGCCGTTTTTTTTACTTTCCCTCCCCCATTTGTCACACAGTCGTCCCAAAAATGTAGACACCTTCCAATATGACGTTACAAAACTGTGTCCCCACCTTCCCCATTCTCATTGAAGCCTTTTTTTCCTATTTAAAAATTCACATTTTTCAAATCATTCTATTATCGTGTATTCATTTATGTATGTAATTTTAATGTAAGACTGCACTCTAATATCGTAACACGTGTGAAGCCATGTCATTAAATAAATTCAAAGCAATTAAATACTGAAGTTGAAAGCAATTAAATACTTAAGTTAACTGTTATTTAAAGAAGGTAATTTTTATGTGACGTCCCATTTCTTAAACACCCTCTCCTCCTCGTCACACATCGTCACAATGTGAGACCCCCCCTCCCCTCAGGTGCGTGACGAAATTTATGGACGGCCCCTCATACATTGAACATGAGTCTCACTTGACCGTGACAAAAAAAATCTAATTGGCTTAACATTTGCTAACGAATAAATCAGTCTCTTTATGCTGAAAACTCTTCTATTTTGTTTTAAATTCTTTGTTGCAAACTTTGTCTAAAATAATACTTCTACTCAATGAAATATGATGTTTTCCGGCCTAACAAAGGACATGCCTTATAGTTTAGGATTATCTAATTATAGGTGATACTTTCGGTGAGAAATAAAATTAATAAATCATGGATTGGGGTAGGTTTTTTTTCTAAACACATGGATGTAACCATGATAATTAAGCGGTTAAGATGCAAATTCAAGAGAAAATATAAAATCTTGAAATAACAGCGCTATATAATCTTTACTTTTCTTAACTACAGTTTCCTGTAATTCAGCCTTCACTTTGATACCGGACAATCTTAGCTTAAGTATAACATATTTTACTTTCACGCTTGATAATACTTTCCGATTTCTCTGACTGCAAAGCACACCAATCAAGGTTTGCTTGTTATAAACATTAGAACGCATCTAAGCTAAAAATCCAAATAGAAAACAGGGTAATGAAACTAACAATCAAACGAACGAAACAAACAATATGCCTAACCCCGACGACACTGACTCAACGTTAAAACAACAGAGCAAAAGTCGACACGATGGAATATTTAAGCCCTCGAAAGCTGTCTCAAGTGATGGTAGACGCTTTTCTTTGCTCGCTGGCCTCGGACTGAAAAAAAAATTATTGGCAATTACCTTTTCAAATTGTTGCCAAATGTCGCTCTCCCCCCAAAACATCTACACGGACACTTGACGGGGGTGGCTCCAGCGGAAAGAAGAGGGGGAGGAGGGGGATGATTTTAACGCTTCCAGGGGCAGCTAAGGGTGTTTTAGTGTTAACTGTGCCGAGCCTTCTCCTCAAAGAATAAGAATTAAAGAGCAGTTTCTTAAATTCTGTTACTGGCCTCAGATGAAGGGCTGCGGGTGCTTGAGACAATTAAAGACTCACTCAGGCCGGCCCTAAACCTTTTCTAATTATTCACTTATTGTGTTTTTCAAACTTTTTTTCCTCGCTCTCTTGCTTTTTTTTATGTAAGGGCGTAGGCGTAGAATAGAAGTTGTTGCATTTACACTTCGTACTATGCACTAAGTCTGAAGTTATGATTACTATGACTGAAATCAGAAATCTGAAAACGGAAATAGTGTAGTCATTTTGTAGTTTTCTTTTCAGGAAATAAAATTGCCTTTCCCTTTTGGAGACTGAAGTTGTCATTTCAGAGACTAATTTTTAATAACGTTTTTTAAAGTAAAAAAAAAAAAAAAAGAAATATCCGATTTCCTCAAATAATATATTGATTTGGTAATTGATTGTACTTTCAAATTATCATATCTTATCTTATTTTATCCTATCTGTTACAGAAGCTCCTTCTATACAGATTATTATTGAGCCCTAAGCGTATCCATGGTTTATGTTTAGTCTTGCATTTTTATTAGGATTTAAATATTGATCATGTTGTGTTTGGATCAGGAAACCCACTCAACGTCCGAATACAGACGGGAAGAACGAGAAAAAATTTGTATGTGTTTGGTCTTGCATGATTAGATTATCTTTTTATTGTAATTCCAAATCAGTATTAATTGCCGTATGAGTATGTATCATTACTTTTTTTTTTTTATCTTAGTTCTTATATCCTATTAGTGTTGTTACACATTTCAATTTTGAATATTTTGATACAGTGAACCAGGGATATGCCTGTTTGTCCTATAAAAACATAATCCTATACATTATTCAATAGTCTATATCTATCCTGAAACTCTTCATTGACGGAGTTTCGAAGCTGCGTGATTTGATTGAATAAACGCCATTGTATATTGGATAAACTTGATTGCTGACTTATTCAAAGAACGTTGCAAACGTATTGAATAGGCGTTTAACAAGAAACAACGCATACTGTGATGTATCATTCCTGTAGTAAGATAAAGGCCTACTGACTTGGTGAGACTATAGCTATAGTCAATGCCAAGAAGCTCGGCAATTTTTCTTGGACTTAAAAAGTCATATATCTTGTTAATTGTTATGCAATAATGCGACCGAAACACGGCTTAACGTTTAGCCTATTTGCTTATACTCTCCGCTGTTGCTTTTATATGTTAGAAATGATTTAGGTCTTCACGTATTCTTTAAGTACTCTATTGAGTATTATATGTACTGATTTACCGTTTACGACCAAAACGTGTTATCGTGTTCTTTTTTTTTTTTCAAATACACTTTCTTGAACAACAATGTCGTCATATTTGTTTTCTCAATATTCGCTATCTTGCAAGTTATAGTTACTGTTTCGATCAACAAATTATTAATGAATGCCGTATTTTGCCTTATTTTATCCATTTCAGATTATTCATTTGTACATCTATATATAATTTTTTTTTCTAAAAATATCCAGCGACCTCGGAAAATACGAAATATTTACCTTTTCCAAAGAAAGAACAAATAGTAGTTCTATGAGTATGAGCAATAATAAAATCCTGCGAAGTGCATTCGTTTTTCAACATCATTGTATCATATCGTAACTTTCTTTCATCGCTTATCTTTACATCTCAAGACATGCACAGGAGGACTTCAGCCGGAGAATTTTACCATCGCTAGATGTTGAAAATGATAAGATTCATGAGTATCTATATACCATTGTTTTTTTGTTGTTTTTTTTGTGTTGGGGGGGGGGAGGGGTGTTTTTTTAAATTAATGTTTTCTTTTATACTGCATATTTCAGACATTTCAAAATAGCAACTCTCATCCCATTCTCCCGATGGGCCTCCCGAGAGAAAACCCAAGACATAAAAACCATGTTTCTTCTCTCTAACCGCTCTCAAAAAATCTATATTACCCTTATATACACGAGGAATCCCTGTTACTCATAGTTGATTGCTGAGTATATTGTCGCTAACACATTTGTTTCTTTACCCAACAGGGCGTAATTACAGCAGTGAGTTGCTTCCCATGCCGAGAGTCTCGGCCAAATAAACAAAATATGGAGCGAAATTAGTTCGCTCTTTGAAGAGAAACGAGAAAGAAAAAAAACGAAGTTCGGGGGGGGGGGGGGGGGATGTGTGTGTGTGGTTTTAGGACAGGAAATTTCTAAAAGAATTGTAGCGCAATGAGTTTAAATGAGCGACTTATGTCGTCAAGTGTTTAATGGCAACGGGGGATACATATTCTTGATGGAAAAAATATGGTATAGGATTTAGTGGATTTTTAGCTCTTTTACTTTAGTGTTTCCCCGTCTTTTTTTTTTTTTCTGTTTTGAATATAGGATATGTGTGCTCTGGGTGAAAGCTGAACAGAGATATCAAATATAGGTGGTGTGGAAGGTTGAGGTAGGGGTAGGGCGCTAAAGAAGTTTTAGCGACTACTCTGTTAAGAACGCTTAGGAGCCAACAGAGATTTGTCATTGTGGTATGCAATTGAAAACGCGGCGAGGATCATTGATTCTACCATAAATCACTTGAAAATAATTTCATTAAAATTAAAAATATTAATAATTCTTTAATTCCCTTCAAATGTGAATGATTTTTAATTTTTAAAAAATGTTTTGAGACCACAAAAACGTTAAGCCCATATCTCAATACGTGTATTATATAGTAAACAACGGTTAACGCGTAAGATAATGATTTCCATAGCATATATATAGAAGTAACACATATGTTTGCAAAATATTTTTAGTGTAATACAGACTAAATGTAAATACGTATTTTTTTGGCCCAAGTTAACATCGGCGTTCCAGTTATTTATTTATGAAATTTCATTCAAATAAATACCATGTTTAATTCTATTAATAGAATTAAAATCCTTGAAATGACGAGGCCTATAGTTAAGTTTATAAGCTATGACATTGTTCGGGGCAGATTTATTAACAGTGTTTATAGCAATTTTATAAAGACACAATTATTGTCTAATCCGCGTCCAAACGTTTAAAAAAAACAACATAACCCCCAAACCGCTGGCTACGCCGCTGGATAAATCTCTTCTTGAGTAGGGCACACCATCGTCGACGCCACCACTCGTTGCCTATCTTAATGTGCTTGGAATCAAAGAGGAGCTTGAGTGGAGGGCTAATTTAAAAATAATCAACCACTCCTGAAATAAACAAGAGGGAACTTTTTTTTTCCTTCTACTGTTTCTTCTTCGTCTTCTTTCATTTTAGGCCTGATGAAGACACGTTTTTCCAGTTTGGCAAATGGTTATGAGCTGAGTACAAGTTGGACCGGGGTTTGGCTCCGTTTTTCAGCAGTGTTTTTTTTAGATGGGGTACTTGAGTGGTTGTCAAAATTGGATATATGGCTTTTTTGTTTGAGGTTAACTCTGCTAGAAGCTTAGAATGTTTTTTTTTTGTTTGTTGTTTTTATTTTGTTTGGTTGTTGTTTAGTTTTTAGCGGCGAGATGGAAAATCATTTTTGGTAGAATTAGTATTACGGGATAAAGGCGTATGAATGTTTATGTGTGTAAGTATGCGTGATCTATATGTATTTATTTATTAGATTAATACATTGGTATAACTTTGTGACAGCCCCTCCCCCACCACAAAAAACATTAATGAAAGTGTGATAAGAAAGATGAATGTATGCGTGGGTGGCGAGGTGGATGATAAATGAATGGGTGAATCGATGGAAGGATGGATGGATGGATGGATGGATGGATGGATGGATGGATGGATGGATGGATGGATGGACGATGGATGGATGAATGGATGGATGAATGAATGTCAGGGTGTATAGATAGATCGATAGATGGATGGATGGATGAATGTCAGGGTGTATGGATAGATCGATATATGGATGGATGGATGGGTGGATGACTGGATGGATGGATGGATTAATGGTTGGATGGATGGATGGATGGATGGGTGGGTGGATGACTGGATGTATGACTAGATGGATGGATGGATGAATGGTTGGATTAATGAGTTGGTGGATGGATGGATGGGCAGTTAGACTGATTTTTTTTCAATCCAGAGAAAAGAAAATTAAGCAACAGTATTTATTATTGTTACTGTTCAATCAGTTTTGATTTATGTTTTGGAATTAATCTCACCAATGAACTTTTGCCAGACTCGTGAATAATTGCACTGTAATTAGGATTCAATATTTTGTGTACAACCTCAAAGTATTGTGACTATAAAAATAGATAATTATTATTTTTTTTTTAAAAATACTTTACAGATACTTCTTCTAAACGGAAGAAAATTTATGCATCCGGCATTCCTATGACGTACAGACTATTCCGACTCCTTGGGCATCGTTCACAGGCCACGCCGCACGTGAGATTAGTGTGGCACAATGCCCACCCGCCTTTATTTACCCCAACTAATGTCAGAGCTTGGTGGACCCATGCAGGGACACCCTGAAGCTTCGGGAACAAATCCCTGCCTTCACAGACACTCAACCTGCAAATCTCGGTACGCCCGCAGAACGCGCATACTGCTCGACCAACGTGTTTAATTGTTTAACTTAACAAGCGATCAAAACAAGCTAAATAAAAAAATAAAAAAACCTCTGGTTGTTGTCTTCTCGGACTAAACACTCCAGTTTAGTTTTTATTTTAGTTTCAATATTAACATCTGTTTAGTTTTTTGTTCGCCGACGAAGGCTTTTTGTCGTTGTTTTTGTGGCTGTTTTTCAGGCTCATGAATACATTTCTTTTGGTTTGTATAGCCATGTCTTAATATTGTAACAGTACACAATGGGTTTCATTGCGTCATACAGAGGACAGGGGTCTCGCCATCACATGCAGCCTGTAATCTCAGGCTGAGACTGCATGTGACGGAGACGTCGTGAGATGAAGTTTC
>MUZC01000039.1:140761-172754 GCA_002072015.1 Radix auricularia | reverse complement strand
TAGCATTTTAGTTTTATATCTTTGTTACATTTGTAAAAGTTTCTTTTTATAAAGCCTAAGGTTTTGTTTGATTTTTTAATAACTTCATTGACATGGGGATTCCAAGATAGTTTCTCATTTATTATGACTCCTAAGTATTTCGCATCTTTAGTTTGGGTTAGTTCTTTTCCATGAATGAAATATTTTGAATTTATTTGTTTCTTTTTCTTTGTTACTCTTAGCAGTTGACATTTTTCTGGGTGGAAGGACATACTCCAGTTAGTTTCCCATTTTATTAATTCATCTAAGTCTTTTTGTAAAATTTTGCTATCTTGTTCTGACTTGATTGTTCTATAGATTATACAATCATCAGCAAATAACCTAACTTTAGTTCCTGTTGAGATATTGTTGGGTAAGTCATTTATATAAATTAAAAATAGTAAGGGACCTAGGACAGTTCCTTGTGGAACTCCTGAGTTAACCTTTATTGGTGTAGATTTAGATCCATTAATTATTACAGTTTGCTCCCTACCCAATAGGAAATCTTGGATCCAGTGATGTAAGGGACCTGAGATTCCAAAGTATTTAAGTTTTTTGAGTAAACTAAGGTGGTGAACTTTGTCGAATGCTTTTGAGAAGTCTAGTAATATTGTATCTATTTGATCATTATTATCTAAGCCTTTTGATAGATCATCTATAAGGCCTATCAATTGTGTTTCACATGATCTGTTCTTTCTAAAGCCATGTTGGTGTTGGCATAGGGCATTATATTTGTCAAGGTGGTTAACTATTCTGCTATATATTATGTGTTCCAGTAATTTACATGTGATACTAGTAAGTGATACAGGTCTGTAATTACCAGGGTCGGACTTATCACCTTTCTTAAAGAGTGGCGTTACATTGGCTAATTTCCAATCCTGGGGCACTTTACCCTGGTTTAGAGAGGCTTGAAAAAGAACTACAAGGATTGGGGACAGTTCATTGCTTAATTCTTTTAATAACCTGGCAGGTAATTCATCTGGGCCAGTAGCTTTGTTTATTTTAAAGTTTTTTAGGAGTAAATGTATACCTATCTCATCTACAGTTATGTTACCTATTTCTTCCAATTTGTTTCAATTTATTGAAATTTCCTTGTCGCCTGAGGCCGAAAATGATGATGCAAAATATTTGTTAAGGATATTAGCTTTAGTTTCATTATCATTATAGGTTTTATTATTTGAGCCTTTTAGTGTGGTTATACCTGAAGGCTCCATTTTTTTTTTTTTGATTTGTTAAAGGACCATAAGTTTTTATTGTTATCTTTAGTTATCACATTGTTTATATAATTATTTTGGAGGTTACGGATAAGTTTTTGTGTCAGGTGTTTAATTTTTAAGCATTTTTTGTGTATCCTTTCTAAATTTGTAGCCTTAAATTTCTTAAATAAATTCTCCTTTAGTTTGCAATACTTTTTCAATTTAAAATTGAACCAGCATTTATTAATTCTATTTGAAGTTATTTTTTTTTGAACATTTTGATCCATTATGGTTTTTAGATTTGTTTTTATTTCCTTCCATATTTCTTCTACAGGGCTAACTATGCTGAATTTACTTAGGAAATTTTGTTGGAAATTAGAAGCTGATTGGTGTAATTTTATTAAGTTGTATTTATTCCAAAGATATATTGTTCTTCTAGGCATCTTATTTATTTTAGTTTTTATTGTGTTGGTTACCCTAACAATATCATGGTCAGACAGCCCAGGAAATATTGTGCATTCTAGTACTAGTCCTGGTCTGTTTGTTAGGAATAAATCTAGTATTTTGTTTTTCCTAGCTGCTTTTTTTACTATCTGTTCTAGGTTTATGTTGTTTATAGTGTCTAAGAATAATTTCTTTATTATTTTGGTGGCTATCAATTGTATAGTTTTTCCAATTTATATCTGGAAGATTTAAGTCCTTTTCTTTCTCATTTCATTGCAAAAGTGCTGGTGCCACTCAAGTTTTTCCCCATTTCATCACCAATACATCACCAATACATTTATAGCTTCACTTCCCCAAGGCCCCTTTAGCTGCCACTTCTTGAGGTGAAACACTCTTTAGCGTATCACGGTTTCCATGCCGTCATATAACATCTTAGAATTTCAATGTAGATGGTTGTAATCACTGACTTTTGTCCCGTTCCCGTTTTTAAGTGCATGCCTCGTTTTATAATATTAAAATCTAATCTATATATTCATTTATGCATTTATTGATTGCAATCCTAACTCAATGGATCAAGACTAAAAATACCTGTCATGCTTTTGAACAAAAAAATATATATTTGGTGGGAGGGGTGGTATGTGAGATGAGATGGCTTATTTCTTTCTTATTCTCGCCAACCAACAATAAAGTAATATGATTTCATTACATTGATGCCTAACACCGTAGTCTGCCAAGGGGAATTTCACACCACATTAACTCGTCACCTATAGGAGAAGCTTTGAATCGGGGACACAAGAGGTGTAAAGTTCTGACGCCGCTATCATTAATTTCATGCCACAGGTAATGAATGGCAAATGTCTTTCCATCCCGCGACCCCAATTATTCATATAAAAAATATAAAAAACCTGTAAGACTTAATTGACGCCAATCTAAAACTGCTTACAAAGCCATTCATCTTAAAACAGGCATCTGTCTTATCAAACGGCGGTTTAAAAATATGTTGTTTGGTTATAATTAACTTTTTTATAAAGAAAATAAGACATATCGAAGACTGCGCTGCGATATCACAAGTCGTATAAAAGAAAAAAAAGGAGACCCCTACCTCCATTTGCCAATGGGTCGTGTCTTTTTCCCCCTTCCTTTTATTCGTTTTTATTAGACAAAACTACATTTCACGCTTGCAGGGATCTGGCGTCAGTGACTTCGTTTGATGTGGGCCCCAAACAGGCGACACCCGCAGGGACATAAAAGACCTTTATTTTATTTATTGTATTTTATTGTATTAAAAAAACAACTGAGGTTAGTCTACTGCTAGCTGCTATAGGAGATTTTTAAATTTTTTTGTGTGTGGGGGGGGGGTGGGCTATCAAACATCGCTGCGGACGGCAGCGACTAGAATCCTTTACAAGACTCGGTTCAAGGGGCACCCGCTGTTTATGAACGGATGTCAACAGGGGCGTCGTCACGAACGAAGGCGGCGATCTACCTTTTCCGAGTGGACTTCATGTTGCAAAAATAGGGCCGATAATCCCGAATAAAGTTTGATTTTTTTATTTCTTTTCTTTTTAACGCGATGGAGAAAGCTTTTATAACAATATCTTTTTTGAACGCAGCATTGATCGTCACATAAAGAAAAAAAATTGTTTTTGTTAATTTAAAGGCCGACATGTCGAAGTTTTTGCTTGGCTGCTAAATGTTGCAGCAAGTCGATATTAGTGTTATGAGGCCGCACGGTAGAGCTTGCAATGCCATTGAATGGTAAAGTCGCTGGATAAATCCTACAAGTTTGGTAGTTCAATTCTTCAGACAACGGATGCCGTTTAGGAAGAACCAACGCAAGCAAGCGTTAAAACGATTGAATGTGTATGAGGGATTCTTTTAAACTTTTTTTTCCTTCTAAAAATGAAGTTGTTTTAAGCAATCGTAGAGTTAACCGTTTTTTATTTTATCATTTTTTTGGTTTGCAGGGGTGGGGTGGGGGAAGAAGGGGTGTGGGGATCCCCCCCCCCTCAGTATTAACAGGGGTTTATTGTTTAGCGGCTTGGTAATTAATGCACATGCGGGCCAGGTCGTGTGTCCATTCCCCTGATTCAATCGCAGAGCCAGATCGCGGACTGTCATTACCATCTCAGATGGGTGAGACGCATTGTCAGGCCCGGATGGATAGGCGGTGGCAAACACGCATCTAAGAATCTGAATATATATTTCCCTAATCATTTTTTGGTTTCTTCTTTTTACACATTTCTTTTAGCAATGATTTTTTTTTTACACCCTAATCGACATTTGTGGTCCATTCATTGTTTAGAAGAATTAAAATAAATACAACTAACAATCCGTAAAACAAAGTGAAAATATAAAGCATAAATTATAATGAAACATTTTAAAAGGCAACTGTATAAAATGTTTCATTATTTAAATATATTAATTAACATTAAAACTTTGTGTTATTTATTAAATCAATTTCTTAAAAAGATAAATCATTCTATCGGTGATGCGAACGAAGATTGGGGCAGGGGGGGGGGTACATAAGTGCCCTAGCCCAAAGGTACATGAGAGCCTAAATGAGGCTTACAACTTCACATTATAATCAGGGACAAGTGTAATATATTCATTAAAGGTAGGGTTGGAGGGATGGGAGGAAGCGATAATTTTATAGTTGGTCCTAGGATGAAAAATAACCTAACTACTTGTGATGTCCTGCGTGTACTCTTTGCACTCCCTATCTACTCCCTGTGCACTCCCTATACACGCCCTCTTCTCGAGTGTTGCTCGCAGATCTGAGAATTTTATTTTCCACGTTGAGCTTTTTTGAAAGTCCAATAGCCCCAAAGACTTTCACTATCTTACCGTTGTTAGCAAAAAGGATCAAGTTCTGGAGAGGTAAGAAAACTCACGGTTCTTTCCGTCGGACAGAGCTGTAGAAATATGTCATTAAAATTCTCTTTAGCAGCTGCTACGATGCTATAAAACTCCTCGTAGATTTCTTCAGAACTTTGAGGATTGTGTGCAAATTGTGTAGAAGTTTCTAGATGAATCTAGTTTCCATCGGTCGCATATTTCTAGGAAAACGTCATTGCCGAAACTGTTGCTCTCTAACTTGGCAACATGGCTGTAAACGTTGATTCTCAACATTGGGATAAGTCGGCGACGAGCTCTCCGTTGTTCTCGGTGACGGAAACGTAGTCATACACTCTCCTCAACAATACGCTCAGTGCATGAATACTTCACGAGTATATGATGGTGAGGCAGGAATTGTCGCGATGTTCGAAATACTTCCTGCCATTATCATCATTTACTTTCGTGAACGTCCTCTTACTTCTCCTTGAGTTTACAATCCCGATCAACATCTAATTTTACAATTCACCAGAAATTAGGACAAGAGCGAGGCGTGTGGAAATAAGCCTGAGGAATGACCCTCGCTATGATCGAGCAATCACAGTTCATGTTTGGCAAGCGAGGGTAGTGCAGGGTGGGGGGCAGGTAACCACAACTACAGAGCTTCTATCTGGAGACCAACAATGCGTCGGCGTTCACTCGCGTTGTTTTCATTTCTTTGTGCTGCTGTTTGTGTCCGTTCTTTCCTCCCGTTTATTTTCACAATCTATGAACAAGTCTACGGCGGCGTATGATACGCCCGCGGTTCGTATCTAGTTTAATTTTTGTTTTTTTTAAATTTAATTTGATTTAATTCTATGGTGTTGAGACATGATCTAGCTCTACTAAGAGCCCCCACACACACATACACTCCCCACTTGCACACAAAACACACAAACAAACCTTAATTAATTAGTTTCCGTATTCAGGAGAAAGAAAAAAAAAATTATTTTAAACTAAACAATGAGACCTGTTTGTGTATTTTTTTTTAAAAAAAGACCTCTCTGTTTATTTATTTTTTTTTTTAAATGTAAACGTGAGTGTGTCGGCAAATAAAAATACTCGTTCTCTCCAATCAACTCTATGATTCAAAGTTGGCTTTACATTTATTATTTTTTTATTTATTTGTTTGTTAAATGGTCACCTATTCTTAAATCTTAAATCTGGTGATGATCACAAAATCCTTAGGACTAATCATCCCCATCACCTTACAAACCTCTTGTTATTATAACATTTAGAAGAAAAAATATTAATACAACTGTCGGTAAAGAGTCAATATGATAACATTGATTTCAATATTTATATATTCCACCAAAGCCAGTATACAGCAAGTAAGCATGACGATTGACCCTCGCTGGAGTCAACTAATCACAGTCAACGGTTGGAAAACGAAGGTAGTGGAAGGGTGAGGCATGTCTTGAGAACAGCAATGCTTTTTGCATTCAGTTTCATTGTTCCTTCACCGAGTACATGTATTTTGTTTTAGTGTATTGGCTACTTCATCCGCCTGTATGCGGAAGGTCCTAGGTTAAAGCCACAGAGGCAGCTTAAAAAATGTTTTTGTTTATGCCCGTTCCCCCCCCCCCTTTCTTAGCAAACATAAACACCGCTTCGCATGTATGTCACGGGGAAAAGCTTCGTTTAATGTTATACCAGTTCCTTCATCAGGTAACTGTCTCTTTCTATAGGTCGCATATTTCTGGGAAAAGATAATAGACGGTGTTGTTTCTCTCCAATTTGACAACATGGCTGTAAACTTTGTGTCTCAAAATTGAGATAACTTGGGCGACGAGCTCTTCTTTGTTCTCAGTGACAGAAATGTTATCATTAATTCTTAACAATGCGCCCAGTATTTGAATACTTTGGGAGTATAGGGTGGTTAGGAAGAAATAGTCGCGATGTTCGAAATACTTCACAAAAAGGCCTCGGAGGTCCCCCAAAGTTCACTCGCGTTGTTCCCATTTGTTCGTGTTATTGTTTGAGTCCGTTTCCCCCTCCAGCGTTTTCTTTGCACTATCTATGAGTAAGTATGTGGCGTATGCTACGCCGCGGGTCGTAACTAATTTGAAATACTTTTTTAAGCAGCGATCCATTTTTCTCTCGCGATCCGTGCTCCTTGCAAGTATAAACCATAAACAGAGACAACAATCATTTTTAGAATCACAGGAGTTCTCGCAGGACGTAAAAAACCGACCTCGGCAAACGTTTTTAGAAAAATTGATATAATGTATCACCTTACGAAACTTGAAAACATTCGTTATATATATAACATGTCGAAGTGAACGATCGAGAGAAGACAATAGATGTGCTTTCAATAATTAAAGGCTTGAAAAGGGAGTGAGTGGCGAGAAAGCCTTCCATCTAAAGCAGGGGTCTCCCAACTTCGGCCGCGGGCCAGATGCAGCCCGTGAGGTCCTCTCATCCTGCCCCTGGAGACCTTTTAATCTAAAAAGAAAAAAGATACTGTTTTTACCTATAGTTTACCACAAAACTTAGAAGTAGGGGATTAGCAGTCGGCCCAAAAAGTGCTGCTTGTTTGACAGTTAATGCAGACCTTCGGCAGAAAAGTTTGAAGACCCTGATCTAAAGCGATACATTCTTGTTTTCCTTTATTGAAAAAGTGGGTGAAGAAGCTAATGTGTCCACTTGTAGAAGATCATTCATAAAAAATAGGGCGGCTCTAACCTAAGCTACGCCTCTGAATATGTATTCAGTTTTCTTTAGCTCTGCGAGATCGGCGGTCTTTGTCACAACTTATATCTTATCTCGTTAAGAACTCACCGCTTTGAAAGGACATTGAGATATTTTATATTCTTTTCAATATACAATTTGGCTTTGAAGAAAGAGTGAGGGGTAAAAAATTATTTTAATCACGAAGGATTTTAATGACCTTTTCAGCAGATCCTATTGCAGTATCTTCATCTGAAAATCTCGTAGAATAATTTGAAATAGGGTGAAGTATTTCAAAGATTTGGATATCAAACGGGTTTGTCGCGTAAGGGAATTAGCGATTCTCAATGCACTGAACTATGACGTATAATTGCTTTTGCCAACCCCCCCCTCCCCCACACACCAACTTTCAACATTCTCATGTGTAACCATCCATTGCGAGCCCTTCTGAAAACTGCATAAAAAACATATATGACAATTTTATTTTTTAATTTCGTTTTGTTCTATTGTCTTTGGATTTCAATCAACAAATGCATAAAAGAATATATAGTTTAGATTTTAATATTATGAAAAGAGGCGTTCACTTAAAAACGGGGACGGAACAAAAGTCAGTGCTTACAAACATCAACATTGAAATTCTAAGATGTTATATGATGGCATGGAAACCGTGATACGTTAAAGAGTGTTTTACCGTAAGAAGTGGCAGCTAAAGGGGCCTTGGGGAAGTGAAGCTTTAAATGTATTGGTGATGAAATGGGGAAAAACTTGAGTGGCACCAGCACTTTTGCAATGAAATGAGAAAGAAAGGGAGTGAGAGATGAAGAGAGAGAGGGCGAGAAAGAAAGAGAGAGAGACATAGAGAGAGAAAGAGAGAGAGAGAGAGAGAGAGAACTTTCATGGAACATATTAGTAATTTGCGATAAATGTGTTAAAAAAGACAATAAAACATAAATAGATTTAAGGAAATAAATTTTATAGAGTTTCCAATGACAAGTATGAAACTAAGTTACGTGCATCAAGAAAAGAAAATCATTTATAGACTTTTCACTTTTAGAGTCATTGGAAATAAGACATTGAGAATCATGGGACTAAGATAGCTTTTTAACTAATATAGGGAGCTTAGACTTTGCGAGCAATTAGACTTGAAAGATATCAGCCAATAAGAGATTAAAGGAACTGATAGGCATCAATATTGGTGGAGAGAGAGAGAGAGAGAGAGAGAGAGAGAGAGAGAGAGAGGGAGAGAGAGAGGGAGAGAGAGAGAGAGAGTTTAGACATTTAGAGAGATTGGGCTATGCGAGAAATGAGATCTTTAGACCTATATCGAAAAAAGAAAACGAGATTTCGAATTTGACACACATATAAAATACACGACACAGAGACTTGAACAATTGGCAAGTATCGATCAGACGGAGAGAGGGGGCGGGGGTAGAGAGAAAGAAAAAGAGAGAGAGGGGGAAAGGGAGAGAGAGAATTAAGACATTCAGATGCATTGGATACTTAGAGACTTTTTGGCATTCATAGACATTTGCCGAATTAATAGGCGCTGGATTGTAACCTTTGTGTTCGCAACTCGCCGAGAAGTCGGCCCGAAACGGAATGTGTTAACTCTCCTGAAAAATTCCACAATTACAGCAGTCATCAAGATAAACAGGAATTTTCAGTCCGACTGAGTTTTCTCATTTCGTTTAAGGAAAAAAATCTCCAATGTAAAGAACTATTTATTGGCTGCTTTGTTTCCCCGCCTTTGATTTCTGCTGCGGTGGCTCCGATAAATTTTCCGGCATCGGCGCCGTAGATTAAGCCCTGAGAAAAAAAGGGTATATAGAAGGAAAGCCCCCAGTGACAGGGTGTAGATTGACCACGGCGATAAAAAAGGATCTGAGATAGGTGTAAAGGGATATTACTGCGAGCTGCTGAGGGCTCGCCATGTTGGCTGACTGGCAAGTGGAGGGGGAAGCCGAACATTTAATTGTAAAGTATGGTGGAATGGCGGCTTGTTTTTTTTTTAAATATATTTTTGGAGGGGGGGGGTGGAAAAGAAAAGTGCATTTGATATATCACAATACCAGCTAGAGTTTGCAGTGATGTTTTGAAGAGATGGAAAAAGTTAGAACAATATTTCACATCATTTTCTTTTTAATTTTTAAAATACTTTTGGGGGTTTTCTATAAAATTCTTTGGCCTATTCTGTCAAGTATGCTGTCATTATGATCGTTTGCCTCTTTTTATCTTACGGTTTAAAAAAAAACTACAGTTAAATCTGCACAATATTGTTCTTTCTTTGAGCGTTAGGTAAATACTATATACATATCTGTGATAATTTAATATGTTTGTAAAGTTATCTTGTATATAGTCGAAATCATGCTTCAAATGGCTATTCCATTGTGGTTTGGTTGCTGGTATCTATTGTTTATTGTTTCCATTTTATAGGTAGTGATCGGCGGTAGCAGGGGGGCGCCTAAAATTCAGTTTCAGCCCTACCCCCATATCCCCTCGTATCCCTACTCCTCCTCCTCCATTATCCAACCCCTAGCACACACCCTCCCCAGCCCGAGATGAAATAATTCACCCCTCCCTCCAACACTTTCACCTCGCGAATACCGTGTATTCTTTAAACGCACTCTTGGTTTCTAATAGGCCATAATTGCCTTAGACACAGGGCAAAGGCCATTTCTGTATCATAGCTCTCGTGGGCTTAGAGCCGCTGAGGCGACCCCTGGACTCTCGATGAGAGGATATCGTTGCACAGATTTAAATGTATCCTTCTTTCTTTTTTTTTTATATGGAGTGCTTCTGAGATTGAGCGAATCTTGCGATTTTACATGTTGGAAGCTATATTTCTGTCACATTAAGTTTCATAAGCAAATTTAAACTTTACTTTTGATATATTTATTTAAATGTCTGTTACTTCTCCCCCTCTCTCTCCCCGTCATTTGCTCTTTCGTTCCCACACTCGTTCAAACATGTTTACGTCTCTTCCTCTTATTTATCTTCTGGTCACCGTAATTCAATTCCTTTCTTCTAGTGCAGGATTGTATGAGGAGTAGAGATACGCCACGAATTTTGTAACCTTTATTAAGAAATGTATCAATTAAATACGAGCCTAATATTGATCATCTGTATGTTGACGGACACCCAAGGAATTTCCCCGTGGAAAAAAAGAGGGCGATGTGGCTTAATTTTATTCGTTCTGCCCCCCCACCACCACCCACCCACCCGCGCACATACAGTGCCATTGTAAGTGTAATTGCCTCTGTTGTCTTTTGATATACGAGACGTCGACAGATCCACTGCCTACCACATACACACACTCAGACTCAGCACTTAACATACCAACTATCTATAATCTATATCTGAAACAATTATCTTTTAGACACCCTACACCTCCTATCGCCGGGTTGAGATCCCTTGTTCCCCAATAAAATCCCCCCACCCCCTACGTCTCCTTCTTTCCACATCTCGGCCAGTAAGTGTTTAGAGTTGAAATGAGAAAATTTCCGACATCGCCGGCGAATGAGAGAGATAGAGAGAGAAGGAGGAGGGGTGGAAAGGAAGATATCCGATCGAGGCCAACGGAGCTTGTCCGCTTTGAGGCAAAGATGCCGAGCATTTTGCAGGCAGACGGCTCATAATGGGCAGAGCGCCCTTTGAGCGGCCGGGGTATCGTGCATTACCGTATTGATGAACCGAGGAGATAGGACGCTAGATAATGACGACCCTTGTCTAAAGCTCTATTAGAAACCGGTGGAGCGGAGGCTACGCGAGACTTGGGGGGGGGGTGCGAGGGGGGCGAGAGAGGGGAGGAGGGGGAACCGCTCAGTGGAACAAAAGGGTTGGAACTAACACGTCTGAAAGACGCAATCTTCCACACGGGTTACTAATGGAGTTCGGGGTACGGGTGGTAAGGGAGGAGAAAAAAAAGAGAGGGTTGGGGTTTTATCTTGCTTTCTGTATCCCAACTCGCCCTACTCTACTTCCCCGCCCGCTCACTACCTTGTCTGCCTAAGCAGATAATTGTATTTTGTTAGCATTAATTGGATACAGGTATGGATTCTTAAGGTATACATTTTTTTATGTTTAAGAACTTAAGACATTTTCAGAGACCAGTAATTTAACTCTAGATAAGAAAAATACACTCTTATAATTTTTTATGTTTTTTAAATTATTTTTTTAATTTAAAAAAGTAATTGATGGAACACAGGGGTGATCGCACCACATTTGCCTTAAAGATCGACTTACTATCAAATAAGCGATCTAATATTTCTTAATTTGACCTGACGAATGTTAATGGAAAAAAATCTTTTAAAAATTTCTCCCGCGAACACGCAATAATACGGTAAAACACAAGGCTCATGGGATGGACGTAGTAAGTGGGGAATAGGGGGGGGGGCAATCGTTTCTTTTATTGAGCCAACTTAAAAACATTTTTCTCTTGTTAAACCCCGCTTTTTTATATGTTGCAAATTGAACTTGTTCTTTTTGTAGCATACAGTAACCATTTTTGTAAAGAAGGACCATGCGTAATTGAAAGAATAAAGTATTGTCCCATTGGAACTATAGTCTGTCAATGCCTCAAGTACCCAATCGATGGTTTTCAATTCTTAGTGTCTCTCTTTGGCGCATGTATTGCAATGTCTACTTTACCACAAACACACAAAAATAAATAACTACACAAAACTAGATGCGACCCGCAGCGTAGCATACGCCGCAGACTTGCTCATTTATGGCAAAGAAGGGGGGAGGAGCGGACACAATGTACAGCAGGAAGAAATCAGAACAAAGCAAGTGAACGTAGGGGGGATGGGAAAACCACTGACGCAATTTTGGTCTTGAGACATGCGCTCAGCGGCTAGTCACCAGCCTCACCCCCACCCTGCACCACTCTCCGCAACCATAAACTGTGATTGGCCGACACTTAGCGAGAGTCATTTGTCATGCTTATTTGCATTCGTCTAGTGCTTATTCTGGTGAATTATATATAACTAGATACGCCCCGCAGACTTGCTCATGGATCAGGGGCGGATTAAGACTGCACGGGGCCCCGGGCTGCAATCAAACGGGGGCCCTATCCAGCCAGCATTCTTAAAGTAAAATGATTGTTAACAGCTAATATAAGACTGTAACTAAATTTTAATAATGAAAAAAAAACCGAACACGAAGAAATAACTGTTTGATGTCTTCGCGGTAGTTATAATTGAGTGTGAAAAGAAAAAAAATATTTGCCCTTGCTGGGAATGGAACCCGACACCGATGACACCACGAGCATGTGCTATCTCCACTCAGCCAGCAGAACTTCTCGAAATTGAGAAATTTAAAATATATAAACTATATTTTATATCATGCGAAGTGAATCAATTAAAGTTTTTCGATTATTTGGTACTATCAATACTATCATGTCTGAACGCGATAATTTGTATAGATAGTATTTATTAATTTATTATATTTTCAAGGGTTCGTGTAAACTTTTGTACACTTTTATTATAAAATATAAAAAGATTGGGGGCCCCTAAACCGTCGGGGGCCCGTGGCTTTAGCCCGTTCAGCACCCCCCCCCTTAATCCGCCATAGTCATGGATAGTGCAACGAAAGGGGGGAAATAAAGGACACAAACTACAGCACGAAGAAATCAAAACCACCGACGCATTGTTGGTCTCCAGACATTCGCACTGCAATTTCTACCGGCCACCCACCCTTCACCACAGTAGCTTGCCAAACATTTTCGAAGCACGTGTGTAAAACTCAAGGCCCCCGGGTAACATTCGGCCCCACATCTAATTATATAACTGCAGAGGTTATGACAGCTGTACAGTTATATCCGTGTAGTGAGAGAATTTTGTCCTACTGGGCCTAGTAATTATCACACTTCATATATCTATCGCTTAAAATAATTTGTATAGTTGTGAAAATTGGAAACTAACAATTTTTATATTTTTTTCAACCTGTTTTAGCTTATATTAAAGTTTACAAAATATTCATCTTACCCTAAAGGTCCACTCTTACGTGGGATTTTTTTATTTTTTTTACCTGCTGAAAACTTTGCACTGGGTGGTCTTTGGGCAAAACACGATTCATCGAAGGGAATGTATAGTGTGGGTGTTGGGTGAGAGGGGTAAATGCCAAGAAATGCTTCCCTTCCTTTTTTCATTTTTCGTTCTCTTTTCTCTCTCCCTCTCTCTACGCTCTCTCTTTTACGTTTCTTCTTCTTCTTCTCCTCTCTCTCTCTCTCTCTCTCTACGGTCTCTCTTTTTCGTTTCTTCTTCTCTCTCTCTCTCTCTCTCTCTCTAAAGCATGCTAGTGTTGGACAACTTTAAAGAAAAAGACATCAGAAACTTATGTTAGAATAAAACAAACAGAAAAAAAAGCTGTTTCGTTCCATGAAGAAGCCCTCCACGTAATCCTCGTAAAATGATCCGCTTCAGACAGCGAGTGTTCCGCCATGCACGCATGCATAGTGACAGCATTGTGTGACGGTGACACACAGCGCATCCAGGTCTATGCCATGCACAGCGGGGGCGTATTCAACATTGTGTCATGCGCCCTGAAAGCTGTGCTACATTCTTATCATTTTTGCTGCTATTTTAAAAAAAAAAAACTATTTTATTAAAGCAATAAAATAATGAATAAAGAACCATTGAAGTTTACAGCATGTAATCAATTATGCGTTAAGTCGTATTTTTGAAGATAAAAAGGAAACATGCCTTTTGTTTGGAGCGAGCTTCTCCAGTTGAATACTGTGTAAAAGACGTCATCTATTGGAGTTTATTTGTGTCAGGTCACGTAGTTTAACGTTAGCAGTTATTGAAAGGAATATATAATAAGTAGGGCGGTTATCGATTAATTTAAATTTAATCGTTAACTTTTTAAAAAAAAATTACAAATAATTAATCGATAATTTGGATTAAAGGTGAAAATAAGATTTATGACGCCATTAAAATGATAATTTTATAAATTGCCCATTACTTAGGTATTTTAAAAAATATGTTTAAATATCAGTAGTTCAATTGAATGTCAATGAATTTTAATTTTGTTATTGTTATTTAAGTAAAAACAATTTTTATTTTTTTAATACCATTCACCTTATAAAACAGCTTATTTTAAAGTTTACTCTTTAAAAATCTTTTTTTTTTAATGGAGAAGCTGGAACGTAAAAAAAGAATATTATTTATTATTAATAATTAATTATTTATAAATAAATCGAAAAAAAATTGTTCAAAATATATTCTTCAATTTTAATCGCTATTTTATCGATTAAAATAAATTTAATCGCTAAAATATTTTACCGATTAATCGAGAAATTAATCGTTAATTTCCGAAGCCCTAAATAAGTAAAGATGTTTTTGAAAATGAAGAAAACTGAACGAAAAGCATTGTGGACTGCGGTGGGCCTTGACTCATTAGGGTGGAAATCTATTAATGGATAGGGTATATGGTTAGACAAAGTTACATTAAAATATTAAAATAAAATATCCGGGTGCTATGTGATGATTATTCATAAAGATATTAATCATTCTAATTTAGAGTATGACTAAAAGATATATTATTTAGCAAAATTATTGTTGACTACACACACGCGCGCACACACACACACAAATATATATAGTAACTAAATTTTAATAATGAAAAAAAAACCGAACACGAAGAAATAACTNTATATATATATATATATATATATGCCGAAGAATGTGAATACAAACCTTTCAATGCCCTAAAAATAGTAATATTACACGTTGGGATATGCCCTTTTAAGGTCTGACACTATTAAAAAATGGGAGTTAGTTTAATTACTTTAAAATCAAACTTACATCAGTTGTATATACCAGAACCATATTGTCATATTCGTAAAATAAATCAGTCCCTATGTTTTTCACTCCAGTTGCATTAGTATCAGAAGAAGTTAGGTTAATAAGGGAGTTTGAAGTTCTGACATTAAAAACATTCACGAATATTATATAGTTTCTTAATTTCTTTGAATTCCTTATCTTTGCTTGTCTTGTATTTTATGTTATTAAACTTTATTTTAATGCTTTTCATTTTTGAAAATAATTAATGAGAAATTACCCATCACCACCGTCCCCCCCCCCCCCGCTTTATAAACACAATATGTCGTCCAGAGCTTCGATTGGCTCATGTTTCATGTACAATAGGTTTTTCTTTTTCAACAAGAGCAGTTGTCAAATTTTAAGAATCATTTAAGCTACAACTACTTCAGTGTTACATTCTCATACTACTTAAGTACTTTTCATTACAGTAGCATTAGAATCAGAGGAATTTATATCTAATAAGGAGTTTGAAGTTTTGACGGTTGAAATTTTCACATGCCTTATAATAGGATAGTTCATTTAAAAAAAATTATTATAATTTTGTTATTCTTTTATTTAATAAAAAGCTCGAATTTTTAAAATAAGATTTTTGTTAGAAACTAATTAGCGACCAGGATTTTGCCGCCCCTGGCATTTGCCCCCTGCCCCCCACGGCTACGCCACTGAAGGGGCTCCCCTCCCCCTGTCACAAACATTCACACTTTCTCACACACCCCTTTTGGAGCGTGACGTACTTTACGGACGGCCCCAAAGGAATCCCACGTGCCATAAGGTCTCTGTGAGGGTGTCATCCTTCTGTATCACAGATGAATAACAAGCACATCTTTATTTAAATGACTCATTGCCACCCTATTTAATATCCTCCATTACTCTAAACAACAAGTGGAAAGACACATTTGACGCCCTAACAGGGATTAAACTGCTAATGTAACCGGTAGTACGATCATGTTTACGTAGATCTAGAGTTGATTCCCTGATGTAACGAATGATAACCATCGATCTGCTAACGTTTTATACTCCAATAAAATCCTTTTAAAAATTAGCAATGTTACCGATATTTTATTAAAGGAAAAAAAAACACTTAGAAATACAATAAGAAACACTAAAACCCCTAAATAACATTAAGCCTTGTATGCCGAATCAAAGCCAATTACGACTTCACGCAACGATGGTCAAGATAGTCTGTTCAAACATAATACGAATAATAACTTTTGTGTGTGTTAAGAATGCAAATCAATCAATATCAAACGGAGCGTGACGTTGAGCTGGAGGCCCCGCACAAAGAACAAACTATTTTTGCTAATTAGACACATTTAATGATCGCCCATTATCTGTAATGGACATCGAATCCCTCTTGAGTTGTTCCGTTTAAATAATTCTCGCCCGTAGTGTCGTGCTGTATTGACTTTATTGGGAAGCGATCAGTCGACTGATGACCTGTTCACCGATCAGATATCTATCCCCGCACGGCGACGGCTGAACCCCCCCCTCCCCCAAACCAAAAAACACCACCAGAACACACACTTACAAAGACAACAAAGGTCTGGGCGCCAAGAGCTACTACTGTATCACGCTTCACGGTTCAATCATTTGCGTGCTTTAGTAAAACACCATTTATTGGCGCTGTGAGGGGAAGGAATATGATTTTAAACAGAGTTGTTTATATAGCCAAACTGTCACGGATAATGCGCGAGGGAGGGGGCATGTTTGGTGGTCAGGGGTGTACAAAAACCGTTTAAAAATTGAGCTTTCGATTAATCCCAGAAGCCGGTTGGTTTGATAGACCTCATAAAATATTATAAAATTAACATAAAGTTCTTAGCTTCACTATGTCGGATGTCGAACAAAAAAGTAAGTTTTAGGTGTGGGGTGGTTGGCGGGTGCTAAGACAGGCTGAGGTTTTTCATATCAGAAGTGTAGGTATTTTATGGTTTAAAAACAAGTAGGAAAGATGTTTGCAAATTATCTAATACATAGTATGATTTATTTATTTTGTTGGTACCATGTCCTGTTTCCTTTATTAGATATATGAAAACCATAACCAAAAACTCCTACAATCTCCATGTTCTATGTTCTTTTGTAATTTTTTGTCTTATTTTTAATTTTTAAAAATAATTTTCTAATTAACTTTGCTGGGTGGTTGGGGAGAGAAGCGGGAGGCTGTCAGGTAGGGAGATGAAGGTGTTAACTCAGAACTCGTGGAAATAGGTGACTTTTTAAAAATGTTGTCTCCTTTGCTATTTATTCGTGCTGGGTGGTTGGGGGGGAGACGTGGGAGGCTGTCAGGTAGGGAGATCAAGGTGTTAACTCAGAACTCGTGGAAATAGGTAACTTTTTAAAAATGTTGTCTCCTTTCCCACTTATTCAGCGCTATTGTCTGAATTTTTTTTCTTGTTCAAAAATATTTTGACGTTATTTAAAATATGTATTTATAATTTTTATTTCACATATAAAACAGATATTGAGGTCTTGGCTTATTCAAGTCTATTGCGATATTTCTATAAAATTAAAATATACATTTATTTGTTTCCTTCCTTTTTATTCTCTTGATCTATAAAAACTATAAAAGAAGTCACCGATAATGCTTATACTGTAATTAACGCGGTGGGGGTTCACTTAAAATGGCATTCCATTTAAAGAGGTTATGGTTAGAAGATCTGCCTTAACCACCGCACCGCCAACTGTTCACCACTGCCGCCACCACCACCGCCACCGGTCCTGGCTTGACTCGGGCTTTGATCACTTGCCTGGCCCGGTGTACCGGAAAATTGACTGATTGCTAATTATCGAGCTAACAATCGTCTGGACCTGGAGCCCCGCTAAACGGAGCGACGGCATGCATGGTAGCCAAGAGTCGGTGATGACGTCTAAGGCTAGGTGGGGGGTGTATGTGGGAAGGGGGTTGTGGTAGCACGAGCTGGTCATTGAGCAGGATCCTTGATGTTTCCCCCACCCCTCCCCATTGTTTTGCGGTTATTTATTTCAAACGAGATGTGACTAATCGAGTCAAACGACCCCGCTTTGTGTAAATTACGATACTGTAAAGATATAGTTGATATTTTTTATTGATTCTTTTCTTTACTGATTGTAATCTCTTCAACGCTGGTCGTCATAAGCTTCGTTTCTGTCGAAATTATATTCTATATACACGGTTACACTCAATTTGGGCACGGCTTACATACAGTGACGTAGCCATACGAGTAGCTAAGGCTCTAATGACTCGACAGTTTGTCGCCCCACCCCCTCTCTCCCATATAAATTATTTTCCATTTGGCCTAAATTTTCAAACCTACCTTTAAAGAAAAAAGTGTCAACCGCGGGTGGACTAACCATCCACACCGTCTCCCCCCCCCCCCCCCACCAAGACTGCTCCTTTTCGTAACATAATATGGACGAAGTTCAAAATACAAAGATGGGTTCCTGTATTTTATAATCTGTTTAACTCCATCAGAGGTATAGAACGTGACTTGATATACACCTGAGAGCTGTATGCTTTAAAATATACGTGGATGTTGCACCAAGACCGTGAAGTAGAAAGTACTAAATTCAGAGGCGTCACTAGGTTTGGTGTCACCCGGGGCGGTAGCTCATGGTGTCACCCCCTCACGACTCAACATATAGAACTCCGAGTTTTCCAGTGCCAAATCACGGGAACATAATATATGATGGTGTCACCCAGGGCGGGCCGCCCCCACCGCACCCCCCTAGTGACGCCATTGCTTTAAGTATTTTAAAATGTACGTAAACTGTGCACCCAAGTAAGTACATGGTGCACCCAAGTAAGTACATGGTGTACCTAAGTACGTAAATTGTGCACCCTAGTACACAAGTACATTCATGGTGCACCCAAATAAATACATGGTGTACCTAAGTATGTACATGGTGCACCCAAGTACATTCATGGTTCACCCAAGTAAGTACATGGTGCACCCAAGTAAGTACATGGTGCACCCAAGTAAGTATATGGTGCACCCAAGTAAGTACATGGTGTACCTAAGTACGTAAATTGTGCACCCTAGTACACAAGTACATTCACGGTGCACCCAAATAAGTACATGGTGTACCTAAGTATGTACATGGTGCACCCAAGTACATTCATGGTGCACCCAAGTAAGTACATGGTGCACCCAAGTAAGTACATGGTGCACCCAAGTAAGTACATGGTGCACCCAAGTAAGTACATGGTGCACTCAAGTAAGTACATGGTGCACCCAAGTACATTCATGGTGCACCTAAGTAAGTACATGGTGCACCCAAGTAAGTACATGGTGCACCCAAGTAAGTACATGGTGCACCTAAGTTCGTAAATTGTGCACCCTTGTACTCAAGTTTATTCATGGTGCACCCGAGTAAGTACATGGTGCACCCAAGCAAGTACATGGTGCACCCAAGAACGTAAATTGTGCACCCAAGTACATTCATGGTTCACCCAAGTAAGTACATGGTGCACCCAAGTACATTCATGGTGCACCCAAGTACATTCATGGTGCACCCAAGTAAGTACATGGTGCACCCAAGTACATTCATGGTGCACCCAAGTAAGTACATGGTGCACCCAAGTAGGTACATGGTGCACCTAAGTTCGTAAATTGTGCACCCTTGTACTCAAGTTTATTCATGGTGCACCCAAGTAAGTACATGGTGCACCCAAGCAAGTACATGGTGCACCCAAGTACGTAAATTTTGCACCTAAGTACATTCATGGTGCACCCAATGCTGCGAACTAGATAGATCAGGCCCCGGGATTGACACTTGTCATTGCAAGACTCTTCAAATAAGCGCCCTGTTTATCAAGGTGTTAACTCAGAACTCCTGGAAATAGGTGGCTTTTTAAAAATGTTGTCAACACAAATTTCCTCCCTTTATGTCGCCCTGATAACCGACTGCTTCTCATAACTTCAAGAAGTTGTTTCACTGAGTCTCGTTTGTTTGTGTTGTTGTAACCGGTGGAGCAGGTGCACCTTAAGCCATTCCATAAACGGTGACGGTTGCAATTCGTTTTAGTAGCAAACTGTGATGGGGGTCTTTGAAAATAAACCTATACTACCAAACAGCCCTGTTTTTACCTCATCCGGTTGAAATCTTTCCATCTCCCCATCCCCCACTTTCAGCCCCTCCACCCAAACAAAAAAACAACACTCACTAAACACGCAAACAAAACCCACCGTTTTAAAGTTGGGTTTTTGTGTTCGTTGTTATCTTTTGAAGTCTAGCCACGGTTGAAATGGTACCACCCCGTATTACGCCGTAGTCAATTAGAGTATCCATATTATACCGATCTCTGCTGGGAGATTGTTTTTCTTCTTCCCGTCTCTTCTTCTTCTATTCTTTTTTTTTTTTTTTTAAATAAATATATTTATTTAACAACGAAGTCGCTTGCTGAAAGCGACATGAGCGACAAACGCGAGCATGGAGCCGGCCAAGCGTGAAGAAGAGAAGGATGAGACCTTTTGTACATGGGGGATGCGGGGAAATAAGAGAAAAAAAGGTTAAGGGCGGGAGACGTCAGCGGTAATAATAATGACGGTCACGAGAGTCTCATTTCCACTCCATTTGGCCGAGGCCGTCGCGAGGTGTTTTAATTACGTGGGGCCGGCCGAGGTGAGCTGGTCAGAGAGAACGTCAGATCAAGTGGGGGGACGTCAAGCCTTGAAGGCCCAGAGCCCACGTAAGGCACTTAGAAAAAGTTTAATGAGTTTTTTTTTTATTTCTTTCTTTTAAAATATTTTTGTTACTATCATTCGCGGCGTCTATTTGTTTCTGGAATGATAAGAGTTTGAAGTCATGGATGGGAGAGGGTGAGCGGGGATGATGGTGAGAAGGGCAATAAACTCAGATGACCTTTAACCGCGACACAGTCACGTGACCGTCAAGTGACTTTACATGAATATGAAATATTAAATATATCCATTATACATTTAAATTAAAAAAAAAAAAAAAACAGTTTAGAGACAGACTTTCTTCAAGCTGCTATTGAAAATTAAACATAACATTACCTATTATTATGATGGATACGAAAGATCGGGCAGAAGTGAATAATATTTTTTATCGTTAATTATTTTTAATTGATATTTTCTTCTTCACAGTTTAAACCCAGAAATCAGTTTTGTGATCTATGATAAGAAATGTCAAATATTAGTTCTCCTTAGTAGCAAATATGCAAGTTGATTGGCTCTTTTCCATTATTCCCCCCTCCCCCCTCCCCCCACACACACTATAGTTTTTATTATTAAAATTGAAATCTTTAAATTTTTCATTATAATAATAATAATTTATAAAATATATATCAATCGAAATGTTATAATCGTGGTTAAATCAACTGCACCAAGGCATTAAAAAAAATCATTTTCAATACTACTTTAAAAAAGTATAAATCAAGGATACACTATTACTTAAAGCATAAGTAAAACTTTCTTTCAAAATTGCATTTTAGGTTTAGGCTTAGGGGATAAGAGGTGGGGGAAGCGGGGTATGGAGATGGTTGTCAGAAATGAAATATTTTAAGGAGTCGCGGCTGTTATTTCCACTGATATCTCGTCCTGCACCTTTATTTCCTGATTTCACGTCTTATGGTTACCCTTCTTCTCCCTACCTCCCATTACCGTATTTGACAACTTAAGGAAAATCTTCTTCTCTCTACCCTCCCATTACCGTATTTCACAACTTAAGGAAACCCTTCTTCTCTCTACCCCCCAATTACCGTATTTCACAACTTAAGGAAACTCTTCTTCTCCCTACACTCCCATTACCGTATTTCTCAACTTAAGGATACCCTTCTTTTCCTTAGCCTCCAATTCCCGTATTTCATCACGTCATTCTCTTCCCAACCCACGTATTCACTAATAACATTCATCGACTACCCCTCCAACTCACTTTCATCAAACTACCTCTTCCCAACTTTCAACTATATTTAACTCTCCGATTCCCTATTCACCCAACTGATTCCATTATACATGCCAAACAATATCACCAATGAAGACTAGGGATTTCAATTAATTCTATTTTAATGGGTTAAACAAAAGAAAAGTAAAGAGAAAAAAAATCAATTCTATTTGCTTACATACAAACACAAAGGTCTTTAATTAAGGGGCAAGCAAACAAACACACAAAAAGGTCCACGCGAAACGATTGGCATGTTTAAATGTCAGTTCGGGAAGTCAAAAGATTGTAACTGTGCATTGTTCCTTACTGGGACATTACATGTAGCGTGGTTTAATTTGTTTTCAAATACTATCTTTCTACTCTCCTATTCATTTGTCGGTTTGCACAGCCAGCATTAACTGTAGCTTTTTTCCCTTCCTCAGGCCATTTTCCCCACAAAGACTCAAATTATCGAGGTCTGAAGCGTCTTCTTCAGTTCTCAAATGAGTTTCTAAGGGAGTTTAAATGGAATTTTAAAAGTTATTTTCTCAGTGACAATTGCTTTATCATAATCATTGATCTTATACTCATTCAAGTGGATTTCGTCATAGAACTGTAACTTAGCAGTTCGCCATCACAGGAATGGAAAAAAGTACTCGTGCCCCGCTCCTAGAACAGTGAACGGGCAAACGGAGATGGTCCCATTCAGATAGAGCTACACGAAGTGCTGCACACAGTGTTCCTCTTAAGCTTCGCGGCTGCACAGATTTTCGACCGAAGCCGCGCAGTGGTTAAGAATTTCCGCACAAAAAAGGAATATATAATACTTGTGATTGTGGGGTGTATAAATTTTGCTTTAAAAAAATTGATACTGTGTAACTTTGGACTCGATTTCGTTATTTTCCACAGGTTTGTACGAAACTAAAACATCGCTCATGGGTTAAAGGGTAATTATGTCCACTTAACAGCAACAACAACAACAAATGTCCTGTGGAGTAGACGGGCAGTTCCATTAATGCGATCATGGCATGTTGATTGTGTTGTCAGGGGAAGGCCACCAGAAAACAACAATAAGGCGATAAACTCGGTTTGACACAAGGGGCTGTTAAATGCAGACACCGTCTCTCTCAATTGTACGATCCCAATCTATGCCAATTACGCTATATTCTTACCTCCAAGGACATGCACAGTCAGGACCACCCCAGTCGATTTCAATAAAATAAATCACCGTTGAGTCAAGGCCTTCCTCCCGAGACTGGAGACATGTATACAAGCAGGGGTTGTGGGGCGCCCTACGGTGCCCACTTTTTCAGAAGCCCAAGTAATATCCTTGTTTGATAAATACGAAATATTAAACTTCCTGAAATGTGCACAAAGTATTTTATAATTATAAATGCTCAAATCTTCTTTTTACATCGTCCCCTTTTTCAAAATTAAAATATAACCCCCAAACAATGACGTCATATAATATTTTGCGGCTAGAAACACCACACGCTTTTATAACTTCTATGGACTGTTTTACTATGTCCTTCAGCGTTACATAGACAGTGAGTGACTTGGGGTTTTATATTATTTTAATATATATAAATACGTGTGTGTGTGTGTGTGCGCGCGCGCTAGGGAAATTAAACATTAATTAATCGAGTAATCGTTAAAAATTTAATCGATCAAACTATCGATTAAATTCATTTGATCCATTAACATTTAAGAAAATATTTCTAACAATTTTATTTCCCAATTTATTAATTATTTCATATTTTTTCTACTTGCAAACTTTTCCCTCCTATTATTATTATTTACATAGACGTGCATACGTAAACAAAATGGTTTTTCTCCTTTTTGCTTGCATAGCAGAACGAATTTGTTGTGTAACGTTACAATATTGGAGAGCTATGCTATTACCGCGACTTAACCAATTTCGTGAAATAATGAATCTCAACTTAACGGGATCTCTCTATATGGCTTACATAAAATATAATTAAGCGAAATTAATCGATTAAATATTTTCCTCTTTAATCAAAATAATTTTTTAATCAGTGCCAGCCCTAATATATATATATTTGTATAGATATACATATACATGCTTGCATCAGAACACCCCCGACGGCAACCTCGCTTCGTCAACATAACACCCACCACCATTAATACGACATCACCAATTTCACTACAACCCCAACATTTTTTTTTAAAAATACGTTCTACTAATTTCATTTTCCACATACAAAGTTAAATTAAAAATGTGTTTTGCCTAAGGGCTGGTTAAAAGAGGCAAATCAAGTATTTATACAAATGAAATCTTCGGTTTGAGAGTGTTTTATTGAAATTCTTCTCCCCAATTTAACTGCCCCTTTTCGGTTCACAAAATCTAATGGCGTTTTTAAAAAATCGGCATACGGCGCCCGTCAATTACATCAGACTTATTTACGGGCTCACTGAAAGAACTAATAAAACGTTGGAGGACCTCCAATTGACGAGGTACAAAACGTGCACCCCATTCCCAGCTATCCCCACCTTCTAGGCCGTGGCAGTGAAGACATCCAAAGAGCAATGAAAATGTCGAAGACGTTTTGTTCGAGCCGCTGTGAACCGTTCTCTCTCTCTCCCCTTCCCCCACACTTTCTCTTCCCACCCCACTAACCACTTTTCTTAAAATACACTAAGAGAGTATTGTCTTGAGTAAGGTCAGGATATGTGCTCTTGTGGGCTCTGCGTGCAATGATCTGGGTCTTGGGGAAATGAAATAAATTGAATGCTGCCGAGCTGAGCTCAGGAGTGTTTTTAAAAAATCCACTAATGTGTTAAGGCTTTTAACGTTTTCGACATCATTCACTCTTGGACTCTGGGCGGTGGCGGATTAAAGGGGGGAGGCTGAGCGGGCTAAAGCCAGGGGCCCCCCGACGTTTCGGGGGCCCCAAAACTTTTTATATTTTATAATAAAAGTGTACAAATGTTTGCAAGAACCCTTGAAAAAATAATAAATTAAATAAATGTATAAATATTATCATACAACTGATCGCGATTCAGTCTTAATAATCGAAAAAACTTTTTATTTAATTGGCTCACTTAGATAACATAGTATAAAATATAGTTTATATTTTAAAAATTTCTTAGATTAGACAAGCTCCACTGGCCGTGTGGAGAGTAGGGCTGTCAACATTGTTGAAAAATGCTGCCCGGGTACCCGTCAAAACTTTGAACGGGTACCCGGGTTACCCGTTCTAAAGTCCTCAAAATTTTCGTGAATGTGCGCTATTACTACCATTAGCCTTTTACTGCTTTGTTTATTGTTGAAATGCAAATTTTGATGTAATGAGTAAACGATTGTAAAATGATGACATTGAAATACTACTTTGCTATTGTAGTACAGTGGTGTAAAAACAGTGAGCAAAGGGGTGCTAAGGTTTTTTGAGCGGGGGGGGGGTATGATGACATGTCGGGTTATTTCTAGTTCATAGCTGTAGCTGACAACTGTTTTAATTAACTTAACTTTTCAGGACTTGCCCCTATTTATTGGACCCATCCCCAGTATTTATTTTTGCAATACAGTAAAGATATTCAATGATTCAAATATGATTTAATAAATAAAAAATAAAAATAAAAATGTACCCCCCCCCCAGAATATAGCAGGTGTTTATTTCTTTTAAAGTGTGGTGGGGATAGGATTGGAGACATATGTTTGAGGGGGGGGGGGGGGGCATTGGCTTGCTCGATCGGTATCAACGATGAGCGACGCATTTCGAAGCCAATGCGAAGGTCATCTTTAGCCCTTCCTAGTTAATAGTAGTTATCGGTGGTATGTTCTAGTTCTATTTTCCTTACTTGAACAATTCAAAGAACTAAAACCTTTTTTGTTTTAAAGGATTTTTGTTTCATGTTCCTGGTTTAAAAAAAAGTATATCAAAATACTTTGTAGTTTGTCCGGACCGTGTTTTATTTCCCTTTAACACGTATATCTTTTAAAGCATTTTCATCTTAATACGCATTTCACCGTATTTATTTCAAATGAAAAGTTAAATTTGATAAATTATTCGCGAGCCGAAATTTGAACACAGAAGAGCCACAGTTTAAACACCGGTGGTAAAGATATTGTCGTAACATTTTTACGGGTACCCGGGAGCCATTTTACAACCCGGGTAATTTTTCGGCAACGGGAACCCGGGTCCCGGGTACCCGTTGACAGGCCTAGTGGAGAGAGCACAGGCGCGAGATGCAACCGGTTTAGGGTTCGATTCCCTGCAGTGGAAAATTAATTTGTTTCTTTTTACACTCAATTGTAACATACCGCAAACACTTCAAACAGTTTTTTTCTTCGTGTTCGTTTTTTTTTCACTATTAATATTTAGTTACAGTCTTATATTAGCTGCTAAAAATTATTTTTTTAAGGGACGCTGGCTGGATAGGGGTCCCGTTTTATTGCAGCCCGGGGCCCCGTGCAGTTTTAATCCGCCCCTGAGACTGGACATAATTTAGGTAGAATATATCGACAACGGAAGTACAAACCACCGAGTATATACGGAGACAACGCTAGTGGGATGACCGTGTTTTATGTCAATGGGCGTGGTTATTGTTAAAACGTTAGATTACTTTCTAAGTGTTAACTAATACTATTAACATTACTACTATAGAAATATTAAACATATACCTCCGTTGGTGTCACAGAGCAAAGATAACTTCAACATAATTTAAAAAAAAAATTATTAGTTAAAATTAATAACTAATTATTTTAACAGAGGAAACCCTCTTTATTATAATGGTTTTAATTATCTCCCTACAGGTTAAATTTTTTTCGTCCTTAAAATTTCTTTAAAAATATAGTATTTTAAATTACTTTTCTTTACTTTAATATTTCATTCTCGCTATTTTACATTGTTTGTTTACATGAGTCAGCTTGTTGATATTACAGACACATACACATATTAATCTTGTTAAAGTTTTACAACGGGAGCGGGGGGGGGTTGATGGAAGCAAGAGTCTGGTTCAGGTATTAACGTCAAGGTATATCAAAAGTGACATAGATCTGCCTGGCGTTTTAAAGAGAAGAATATAGATTTTTTAAATTTATTGCCTATTTACGCTGCCGGTGAGAAATATGCTCGTGCAGAGTTTTAATTTCTAACACGTCCGAGGGCCGTAAATCAAAGCACCTCATTAAAGCAGGGTAAACGGTGTCCATCTTGGGTTGCCATGGAAGCGTCCATGTCTTCATACGCCTTTCTGGGAGCTTACGTATACCATTCTGTTGGGTGTCATGTTACGTTGGGTTATTGTTTTTGTTTTTTTCCACCGTGTTTATTTATTTGTTGCTCTCCCAATCGTCAAGAACGTTTATGTCAACTAAGTTATGAATTTTTTTGTTTTTGAAAGAGGTGTAGGAATAACTGTGTGCAGTATTTGGTTTATTTACGGCCCCTTATTTTCTGGGTTGAAGCAGCAAGAGACTACTGATGAAAACCCCACTACTTAAAATTTTGTTTTTCAAGACTAGGAATAGGAATAAGAAAATTTAATGAAACTACGTCTTCGTCATTCGAATGTTGAAATAATGTCATGTGTTAAGACAAGGATAAAAACGCAAATAATTGGAGGCCCTGACAAATTCCATGATATGACTTCAACAAGCATCCGCTTTAAACGTACCGTACTTATTCCCCAAAACCACTTGCCCTCTAAGACCTTCTAATTATTTACAAGGACGTCAAGACAAATTCAGATTTATATTTTCCACTCCACCTCCTCGTCCATTTTCAAATAGATTTAACTACCTTCAATCTGATTCCGTCTAATTAATACCCAATCTTTCATTAAAATCAGTCTCATGTTTAATTAACCAGCGTTCTACTTATTGTTTCCTATGCAAACATGCACGTAGTATGCCCTTTAGTCTCATGGCCAATTTAACCACTTCATAACTTATTCAGTACTATGTAACAACCGATCAGTTCCTTCAATGCCATGTAACCACCGTTCAGTTCATTCAGTCCCGTGCATGTAATCACCGTGCAGTTCATTCAGTCCCATGTAACCACCGTTCAGTTCATTCAGTTCATTCAGTCCCATGTAACCACCGTTCAATTCATTCAGTCCCATGTAACCACCGTTCAGTTCATTCAGTCCTATGTAACCACCGTTCAGTTCATTCAGTCCCATGTAACCACCGTTTAGTTCATTCAGTCCTATGTAACCACCAGTCATTTCATTCAGTCCTATGTAACCACCGTTCAGTTCATTCAGTCCTATGTAACCACCGTTCAGTTCATTCAGTCCTATGTAACCATCCTTCAGTTCATTCAGTCCCATGTAACCACCGTTGATTTCATTCAGTCCCATGTAACTACCGTTCAATTCATTCATTCCATTGTAACCACCCTTCAGTTCATTCAGTCCCATGTAACCACCGTTCAATTCATTCAGTCCTATGTAACCACCGTTCAGTTCATTCAGTCCCATGTAACCACCCTTCAGTTCATTCAGTCCTATGTAACCACCGTTCAGCTCATTCAGTCCCATGTAACCACCGTTCAGTTCATTCAGTCCTATGTAACCACCGTTCAGCTCATTCAGTCCCATGTAACCACCCTTCAGTTCATTCAGTCCTATGTAACCACCGTTCAGTTCATTCATTCCATTGTAACCACCCTTCAGTTCATTCAGTCAGATGTAACCATCCTTCAGTTCATTCAGTCCCATGTAACCACCCTTCAGTTCATTCAGTCCTATGTAACCACCCTTCAGTTCATTCAGTCTCATGTAACCACCCTTCAGTTCATTCAGTCACATGTAACCATCCTTCAGTTCATTCAGTCCCATGTAACCACCGTTCAGTTCATTCAGTCTCATGTCAACACCTTTCAGTTCAGTCAGAACCTTTGAGTTTATTCCATGTTTAAAGACCTTCCTTCTGATTGAGTCCCGTGTAGCCACCTTTACCTCACTTAATGCCATTTAGCCACGCAGTCTTTCATTCGGCTCATGAAACAATGCATACAGTATATCATTTAGTCATGTGTCCCATGTCCCACTTCGAATCACATTCAGTCCCATGTAACTGTTCCATTCCTCGTTGAGTCCGGTCGTTTGCTAACTCGTCTTGGCGAAAATTTCATGGTTGACTTGACACTTGTCATGCGGACTGATACACACATAAATTGAATCTCTATTGCAGGGGTCTCCAAACTTTTCTGCCGATGGGCCGCATTAACTCTCAAACAGCAGTTTGGGGGCCAACTACTAACCCCCCAACTTCTAAGTTGTGTGGTAAACTACATGTAAAAATAGCATCCTATTTTATATAAATTAAAAGGTCTCAAGGGTCCGGATGCGAGGGCCTCGTGGGCCGTATGTGGCCCTCGGGCCCCAGTTTGGAGACCCCTCTATTCCATGATCATATCGCAGATGCCGTCATTTATATTTCTTGTCACTGATATTCAAAAGACCAGGTGGAAGTTCTTACATCGACGTCCCTCCGCGCCGCTTACAATAACCTCTGTCAAAGAAACATTTTGACAACTGTCACAGAACCGAACGCCATTCCGCCTTCCTCTTCATTTCCGGTGGGCGTTGGTTCCCGGTTGCTAAACGGTGACATGCGCATTGAGTAGAACTAAATGAGGTCCCGGCAGTCAACAATTAGAATGACGAATGGACATGCCGTGAGTGGGTGGGGGTGGGGCAATGGGCAGGTTGTGCTGCTGTTCAGAAACAAGCAATCAGCAGATGTAAATCTTCCGGCGCAGACAGGTAAGCAATGGGGGCAGTTTGATGCAGCAGTCTGCCAAAGGGACGTCATTTCACATCCGAAGCGCACAGAAGTTAGTGAGAAATTTTTCACTTCAGGCCCTATCACTAAATAATAATTATAATTATAATAAATTGATAATTTATAAAGCGATGTATACCACCAGCAAGGAACTTGGCTCACAGCTCTTTACATGGGGATAAAAACATACATAAATAAACAAATAAACATTCATATCATCATATCATAGCAACCACATCAATGACGGTAAGTTACACATAAGTTCAGTTAATCAAACTTAATCATTAAAAGAAATGTTGTTTCCTTAATTTTTGAAATACATCTTGAAAAGATGCGTCTTAATTAAGTGTAGTCTTGAAGGACTCGGTACTTGGAATAATACGGATGTGTTGATTTGTAGAGAATTCCATTGTTTGGCTGCACAAAGAGTGAATGGCCTTTCGCCACATGTTTTAGTTCGTGTCTTAGGAACGCAGAGAATGCGTGTGTCTGCAGAAGAGCGTAGCTGACGACTGAGTGAGTAGACAAACAGAAGTTCAGTTAGATAGCAAAGACATGAATCAGAAAAGAAATTGTGACAGAGAACTTCCCCGTTAACAAAACTTAAAAGGTTTAACTATCCGTAATAAAAGAATAGTAAGAGAAAGCATTTAAATTCACATTGAACTTAGTGCAGAACAGCGCATTGCAATTTTTTGTAAAATGTGCAATCATTGCTGTCTTCGAAAAGGACAGCTGCTCACCCCTCTGGAATATGCTAAGCTTTCTTTCAGATGATTACATTTTGTGTAACTATACTTGCATGTATATTTAAAAGGCAATTTTAAACAAGTTTATACTTTTAAAATTTGCATACGTTCTTATTTTCTTATGTACTCTAGATATTCATTCTTACTGCCAATATATTGACTCTACTGCAGGGGTCGGCAATATTTTTGAGACGGAATAGCCTAAAGTTACAATTTACAAAATGTCCCAGTTTGTTTGTTTGTTTGCTTGTTGTTTTTATTTTTTATATTTTTTAAAAAGAGTCACTGACGTGAGTTTTGAAAATAAAATATTATTATTATTATTAATATTTAAGCATGGAATATGAGAGCCGCATCTTGACATCGAAAGAGTGTCATGCGGCTCGGGAGCCGCAGGTTGCCGACCCATGCCCTAATGCTAACCTACCACTAAATCATTAAAATTAAATAATTTAAGAAAGGTTGAGTCGATTTTCTGGAATAGCTTCTTAAATGCATTTACAAATAATAGTCATCATCAATTTTTGTTTATTTCACATCCACACCCAATAATATTTTTAAAATAAAAACTTGATTATTTTGCCCAATCTTAAATTTTGACTTTAATTATAGTTTATCAAAATTTAATATTTAAACCATTTTTATTATGACTAATATATGCTATTTACAGCTTCAGATTTAGACAGGTCTATGAAGTTTTACAGACTCATTTCTTACAAATTGTTCATAAAAGCATGCTTGGTTGGTTTTATAACAGCTAAATTCTTTAAATTTTTGTTAAGTAAAAGGCTGTAGACTAGTTTGTTTATTTTCTTTTTTTTTTAATGGCGTTCCGGGGTAAGCTGCAGAGCGAGGTTACTTTGTTAGAATTAACATAAGTATTTTGTCAAAAAGAAATATTAATAGTTCCCCATTCTTCTGTGATTAAATAGCTGGGGGCAAGTATATGCCCATCGAGATGTAACATGTAGTTTTTACAAGTTTTTGCATAGTTCTCAAATCCTTTAAAAACTACTCGGAAAAAAAAGTAAATTAATTAAACAACCCGTAAAAACAAAGTTTTTGACTATAAATCACTTATATATGAGACAAAACTAAAAGTATTGATTATATTTAAATAATATGCAACGCGAGACAAACCTTTAGAGACTGAACGTGACTGAAATCGCCCTTACTGTAAAACGGGGGAGGGATGGGTGTGGTAACCGATGGCTAGACTGAGCTCCAGTAAACAAGTGGGTGTCAAGAACAGACGGCTAACATACAGTTGTATATAGGTATATATATATAAGTGCATTAATTTAATTATGGTACATTCGATCGATCTGAAATGTTGATACAATGCATTGTTAAGTGATAAAAGTCTATGTGCAAAATTTCATCTCGATAGCATCACGGGAAGTTGGTCATTTTTTACTTTTTTTCCACTTGACCAAGAGAGAGAAGGGGACAGAAGACGGTGAAGTTAATATAAGGGATTTAAAAAGTATGACCATTTTTTTTCACCTCGTCCTTTTTCTTTAATAATTTTTTTAAAAATCTATGTGCTGGCAGAATTCCGCAATAAATCAGAATCTGATCCCCCGCCCCCCCTACCCCCAC